>CM053774.1:88052527-88124030 GCA_028658325.1 Potorous gilbertii | reverse complement strand
TGGCCTAGATCTGCCTGCTAGTGCTTGGGGTCTGAGATTCAAATGCTGCTCCCCAGCCTCAGGGCTTTTGGCCACAGGCCTGACTGCTCTTCAATGGGGGCTTATCTGCTGGTTCTCAGGTGGGGGGCAGGGCCACCTCTCAGGCTCAGTTCCCTCAGGGGGTTTATACAGAGATCCTTTGTAGTGGAGCTGGGGTGGAGCTCCTGCTTGTTCTGGGAGTCTCTGGCTGAGCTGCCTCTACCTCTGGCCGACCTGCCTCAGCCTGTGCCGCAGCAGCCGCTTCCCAGGGGGTCCGAGTCCTGGAGATACCCCGCTCCCCTCTCAGCCCGTCACTCTCACTGACCTGTGCGTCTGTGGGTGGAGGGACCTTCGCGGCCGCCGGAGATTCAAGTCCCTGACGCCTGCTTGGGTCTGCTGGGTCCTCTCAGTGCCGTGGCCGGGGCGGGGGAGGGGAGCGCTCGGCAGGACAGGACTCCTCTCCCGTCCAGGGTACCTTTGCGGTCGGTTTTTCAGGGCTCTCTGCAGCAGAAATCTCCTTCACTGTGTTGCTGCGTGGCTTCCACTGTTCCAGAATTTGTCAGGAGTTCTTTTTTACAGGAAATCTATGGGCTGTGGGTTCGGACCTAGCATAGGTGAGTCTTTCTACTCCGCCATCTTGGCTCCCCTCTATTTTGGGTTTTCTTAGCAAAAATCCTGGACTGGTTTGCCATTTCCTTTCTCTAGCTCATCTTATAAATGAGCAAACTGAGGCAAACAGGGCTAAGTGACTTGCCCAAGGTCATACAGATTTGAATTTACTTAGAAGAGTCTTTCTGACTCCAGGCTCAGCACTCTGCACCACCAAGCTGCCTATGTAACTGAATAAGTATGTATAAATGCTTCCTTCTTTTCTGCTTTTAGCACAGTGCTTGGTGCACAGTAGGTAAACAAGTCTGAATGGATTTTTCTTGGTTAACTGCTTTACTGTTTTACAGATGTAAGTATTCCTTGTTCTAAATAAATTCAATATATAGAACAATGAAGTATGAAAGTCATTTTACATAGAAAACAGATTGAAGCTTAAGGAATTTCCAAGCTGGAGCAAAACGTGCTGTTTTTGTGATAAAACATTAAAGCAAATAATCAAACAGAAGGAAGTATCAGGGATCAAAACTCTGGGAATCACATGGAGCTTGGGGGACATGTCATATATAAGAGAAATTTCTTTTCCTCTGAAAGGTACAGAAAGGTTCCTGAAGCTGATGGGGAGATTTCACAGTGGAGAAAAGCCATATGAAGGGTGGCAAAGTGTGCAAAGGGAAAGTAAGCTGCTAGAAGACTGGCTTGAGTCACGGCTATAAATACCACTGATGTTACAAAGCAAGCCACCCCTGGACAGTTCCTTTGTCAACAAGAAACTTTCAACTTAGTTTGCTGTGGTTAATTTTCCTTTTGTGGGGAAACATTTCCAAATAACTGTGAAAGTAAATGAAAAAATATTCATTCAACAAATCAAACAAGTATTTAGGAAGTAGCAGGTGTTTTCAAGCACGGTGACAAGTACCAGGGGAAATAAACAATTTAACTAAGAACATCCTACCCTTTCCTCATGAGCTAATTAGCCTGGTGAGCATGATTCACTTTATAGCCAACTTTGCTGAGACAGAGTGAAGGATTTGTGTACCCACTGCCATCAACCTGTTCTCCAAATACAGTGATTGTGCTCTCTCCTAGTTCTGCTCCTTTCACTCAGCATCAGTACATACAAGTCCTTCCAGGCCTCTCTGAAGTCTTCCTGTTTGTCATTTCTTAACAGCACAACAGTATTTCATCCCCAATTGATGGGAAACCCCTTGATTTCCAGTTCTTGGCCACCACAAAGAGAGTCAATCCTTTCTGGGCCCACATTTTTATTATGTTTCTTCTTAAGATGGATACTTCATATTTTTTCACCTGGGCCTTGGACCACTGACCTCACTCAGATCCCTAAATCTATCTTTTAAAGTCAAATGCACTTCTTCAAATTCTACCATACTTGTGGGGTCTTCATAATCAACTTTGGGGAAAAAGAATGGCTGTCTCAATCTCCTGGATAGGAACATTTAAATGTAATGAGTGTGGATAACTTAAGGAATGAAACTTTAACACAGACTTTGCTTACTAAGTCTAGCCAGCTGAAGTGCCTCACAGAAAGCTTTGATTATATTATAAGGGATTTATTATTGGTGCATGAAAATGCAGTGATGCCTTACTTACTAGGACATACAATTCCTACCTGCTACCCAGAGATCAATGGGATCAGGGCTAAGGAGTTTTCATTTAAAATGGAGGTAACTTTGTATATGTCTTGACTTCCATGGCTGCTGTTTAACTGTGGAGGAGACTTAAAACCTTGGAATGTCTTTGCTATCCACACTGAATCAATTCAGTTCAACAAATGTTTGCTGATTTGACTTAAATTTCAGGTATGGCAACAAAGATTGAGTTACCTTTTGGGAGTATTTGGACATTGGCTTAGTGATCTATTAAGCAGCACTTCTGGAAGGGTGAAAGGTCAAATCGTCATTGAAACCTATGGCATGTAAACCCAATGGTTCAGTGCGGTCATATGACACACCTACAATATGCCTTCTTACCATCAGAAACAGAAAAATCATGCATGGAAGAATGTTGTAGTCAAAAGTTACAATATTAATCTGAAATATTAGTGATATGCCTGAATTACTACCACCAATGTGTTTTCCCCCCTTTCCCCATATCCCTGAATAGATAGAGCAATTATAATTTGGTGATGTGTACTTTGGTAATTTTAAAATTTGCTTTAAAAAATAGCCTTGCCACAAAATTGGGCATACCCTCTGACCCAGTAATATCACTTCTAGGACTGTATCCCAAAGAAATCATAAAGATGGGAAAGGGTCCCACGTGTACAAAAATATTTACAGTAGCTCTCTTTGTGGTGGCCAAGAACTGGAAATCAAGGGGTTTCCCATCAATTGGGGATGAAATACTATTGTGCTGTAAGAAATGACAAACAGGAAGATTTCAGAGAGGCCTGGAAGGACTTATATGAACTGATGCTGAGTGAAAGGAGCAGAACTAGGAGAACTTTGTACACAGCAACTTCTGATAGACTTAGCCCTTCACAACAATGCAAGGACCTAAAATGTTCCCAATGGAGTCTTGGAGCAAGACGCCTTCCACATCCAGAGAAAGAACTATGAAAAAAGGATCCAAGAATGAAACAGACTATTTTTTTGTTTTGTTTTTTCTCATGGTTTCTCCCATTCATGACTAATGTGAAAATGTATTTAATAAGAATGTAAGTATAGAACCTATATAAGATTGCATGCTGTCTGGGGAGGGAGGGGGAAAAAATATAAGATGTATGGAAGTGATTGTAGAAAACTGAAAACAAATAAATTAAAATAAAAAAATAGCCTTGGGCTTTATCTTTAATTAGTTAACAGCCACGAAAGCATTTGATTTGAGTTCTGCTTAATGGTGTGCTGACTTCCATAGTTGTAGTCAACATGGACACTGGGCTTTGGTCACTGCTTTTGGCACTGGACCCTACTTTATGCTAGGGCATGGACATTGATGACTTTCTTCGCTCATTCTTAGACATACATATTCAACAGATAAAAAGTCTAGATTGGATCACCAAAAAATGGGAGTTCCTAAAGGTTATAAGGGCAAGCAAAGTCTGGGGGCAGACATTGGCTTCTAGTTGGTCTATCAGGATCATCATTTACTCAGGGGAGGGGGGAAGTATAGACAAGAGTTAAACGCTTTAAATGTGCAGGGAGTGGTAGAGAGCTATGATCCTTTGTCAAGGAATATGACATGGAACAGAGAGAAGAAACAGGGATTTGGATCCATGGATGCTAAGCATTTTGTAAACTGGGGAGCACAGATGAGAGCATATGAGATCTCTAGTTCGGAGGCAGAAAGAACTTTATATATGCACACATTATACTCCCCAATAAAACATAAGCTCTTTGAGGGTAGTGATGGTTTCATTTTTACCTTTGTATCTTCAGTGTTTGCTTATTGAATGACTGATTGATTAACAGATGCCTACAAACATTTGAATGGCTGCCCCATGGAAAAAGACTTCAGACTAGCTCTGAACCTTAAGCAGTGACAGAAGTACTTCCTAATGATTAAAAATTGAGATGATATGAAGTAGAACAGACTACCTACATACTGAAGAGGAAAGTCTATTGTCACTGGACATTACAGGCAGGGTCAGACAATCACTTGCCGGGAAGGCTGCAGGGGATTCATACTCTGGATAAGGTTCCAGTAGAAGAAACACTAGTTTTAGGCAGAGTCCAAGGGCCTGAGTTGGAATTCTTTCTCTTCTGCTCACTGTCTCTGTGACCTTGAGCAAATATCAAGGGCTCGATTTACCTATAAAATGAGAGGTTTGGAGTGAATCATCTCTGAGGGGTAGCTAAGGTGGTACAGTGTCAGGCCTGGAGTCAGGAAGACGTGAGTTCAAATATGGCCTCAGACACTTACTAGCTGTGTGACCCTGGGCAAGTCACTTAACCCTGTTTGCCTCAGAAAATGTATAATAGATAAATCGTATTTATATGGATTTACTGATGAGGAATCATCTATAAAATGAACTCGAGAAAGAAAAGGCAAACCACTCCAATATCTTTGCCAAGAAAACCCAGAGTGGGTCATGAAGAGTCATCACTGAAATGACTGAACAGCAGCCTAACTCTGAGGTTTTATCTCTAAGGTTCTATCATCCTACAAAACCTGATTAACACACACAGTCACTGCCCTACTCCGGGTAACCACTTAGGTGGGGCTTACTTGGCTAACTCATAGGGCTTTGGGTTGTACAGGAGATTGCAGTCAGATAAATGGGAGACAAATCAGAGAAGGTCCAATGAGAAGTAAACAGAACAGAAGAAGCAGGGGAACATTCCAAAAGGTAGCAAGACTTTCAAGACTAGAAAGACAGAAGGGACTTGTTGGATTGGTGACAACAGGCACCTGACAAATTGCACCAACAACAGCTTGCTGCCAACTCAAATTTTTTGAAGCAAGGGCCACCTCTGACAAATAATTCCACCTTACTGAGGCTGGCTCAGTCTTAAAGGGCCAGTCCTGACTTTCAGGGGAAAATGGGGCAATGTTCTCAGTCTGGGTGTTTACCATAAGAAATCTCTGGAGGGTCAGCATCGTGAAGTGATTCCAACCGAAGCTCTAGGGAAATCCTCAGAGTTGGCTGGATCCCAGGCTTCTAAACTCTTGTGAATCAGAGATCTGCTCAAATTCTTTGGTATAGACAATCTTCCCCTTTATTTTTAAAAACTGATCTTATAACACATTTCAAAAAAACCACCTAGTCATTGTGGCCACGATAATAATTGGCATTTATATAGTATTTGAAAGTTTACAGAGTGCTGTCTATCTATATATGTATGTACACATGTATATGTATGCATGTGTATATATGGAAACACACACATATATATTTATACACACCTCTTTCTTCTATAAAACTTGCTAAGTATCTTGTATCTTTCTCCCAATAGCCTTTAAAGGTGTAGGTAAATATTCTCCCCATCTTTCAGATGAGTAAACTGAGACTTTAAGAAGGTGAGTGATTTTTGTTCATCACCACACATAGTAATTGCTAGAGTCAGGATTTGAACCCAAACCTCTGGATTCCAAATCTATCACTCTTATAGTCTATTACATCTTATGTGATCCAGGAAAATTAAACAAACAATGAGTCAGCAAAAACGTTTCTGACAGAGGCTAAACATTAAGTACAGTTATTCTGGCACAGAACCTCATTAGGCACGGTAAGGAAAGTTTGAGAAATCTGGTTAACATATTATAAAGACACGAAGACTTCAGGATATTATAATTAGAGGTGCCATTATCATACATCTTCTGATCTTTCTCTCATATTACCTTTCAGGCTTAAATGTGTCATGGGCTACTTCTCATCTGTTTTAATGTATTTTAATGTACTCAGAGAACAATCTTTTCTTTTCACTCTGAAAACTGTCAGTATCCAAAACAAAGACTCAGCAGGCCAAGTTTTCCTATTCTGATGATGGATGTGGCCTTTCTCAGGTTTTTGCTGAGGTTGGACTGACTGTTAAAAGGCACCTGACTTAACCCACTAACAACTTCTGATTATGTAACACAGGCATCATAAAATAATTTCCTTATACCATTCATGATATTTGCTTGTACCTTTTCCCTTTGGAAAAAAAAAATCACAGGAAGGAGAAGGGGTCTAGTCCATTGCTCTCTCTTTTTGTAACTGAGGAAACAGAGGCCAGGAGGGATAAAGAACTTAGTCAAAATCACTGAAGTCGTAAATGACAGGAGGAGGATTTGAACCTATATTTTCTGGTCCCAGATCCAGAATCCTTCTACCATATTGTTGTTTCCATGATTTTCTTTATTTTTTGTCAATTTTTTTTCAAAGAGATAATAATAGCCTTGGAGCCTCAGTTTTAAAAAAATGATGTAATAAGCAATTAAAAAAAAACCATCCCTAAGACTGGTCATAGGATCACTGGAAGGGATGTTAGTGGCCATCTACTTCAACTCCCTTTGTTTAACAGATGAGGAAAGGAGGCCCAAAGGGGTTAAGCTATTAAATGGCAAAACCTAGATTTATAGCCAGGTCAGCTGACACCAGACTCAGTGCTCTTTCCATGATGTCTGCTGAAATGCATATTGAAATAATTTAAAATCTATTATATTACAGCTATATTAGACCTTCCATTTTCTCAAATTGTGCCACACACAGCAGGTAACATTCCTGAGCTCTCAGAATCAGTATTCTGGCCTTTTAATCATTTTCTGGGAATGATATTGAAGAAACAACGAGCACAATGTACTAGAAGGGAGAGCGAGAAGTTGAGGATGGCAGCTGGGTAGTGACTGACCTGGGTGATTGGGATGATGGTGATACCACCCTTGGCAATAACAGGGAAGTTCCAAAGACAGAAGGGTTTAGGGAGTAATTTAGTGAAAATAAACTGATCTGGTACTGGTTGAAAAAAAAGAAGTTTATTATTAGGAGAGATTAGCAACGTAAGATCCAGAAGGAAAGGAATATAGCAGCATAGTATTTTAGAAAATTTAAGACCCCAACAGTTGGGATAAGGATTTGATATTCAACAAAACTGTTGGAAAAACTTGAAAACAGAAGGGCAGAAATTAGGGTTAAGCTAATATTTCCAGTTGATAGATTACCTAGATTTAAAAGGTCACATAATAAACAAATTAAAAGAATAGAGAAGGAGATACCTTTCACAACAATGGGATAGGGAAAGAGTTCTTGTTCAAACAAGGGATAGAGAAGTTATAATTTTGAATATATAAAATTGAATAGCTTTGACCCAAGCAAAATTAATGTAGCTAAAATTAGAAGGAAAACTGTCATTTGGGCAAATTATTTTGTAGCAAGTTTGTCTGAGAAAGGTCCCATATTACACACACACACACACACACACACACACACACACACACACACACACAGAACTGATTTAAATATATAAGAACAAGAGGCATTCCCCAAAAGATGAATGATCAAAGGATATGGAAGACTTTAAAAAAAAACTGGGCTATCATCAACCATATATAAATGATTTTAATCATTAATTATAAAAAACCACAAAACTCTCAGGTTCCACCTCACACCCAGTCAAAAAGATGACAAAAATGAAGGTTGTTTGTGGAGACATGAGAAGATGGACACACTAATGCACTGTGATTGGAACTGTGAACTGCTTGAAAGGAATTTAGAACTATAACCCCAAAGTCATAAAACTGTGCACACCTTTTGGCCCAGAAATACCATATTCCAATCACTTGCCCAAGGTTACACTAGGAGATAGTGCACAGCATAGCCAGGATTGTATGATTTAAAATCCAGTTTTCTGTTCATTATGTCATGCCTGACCATAGTCATTTGTTTTCATAAATTTTTTTCTTTTAGTTTTCCGATTTTATTTCATTGTTCTGAGCTTTACAAATAGCAACAAACATGAACATTTCCATCTACAAAGAACAGAAAAAGAGGGCTGGAGCTGCAGTGCCTGGCACATTGTTATTTTTCAGTTGTGACTGACTCTTCATGATTCCTGTTTTGGGGTTTTCTTGGCAAAAATACTGGCATGGTTTGCCCTTTCCTTCTCTAGCTCATTTTACAGATGAGGAAATTGAGGCAAAGAGGGTTAAGTGACTTGCCCAGGGTCACACAACTAGTAAATGACTGAGCCATATTTGAACTCAGGTCCTCCTGAGTTTACAGTTAGCACATCTACTGAGTCACCTATCCTGGCACATAGTAAGCACTTAATAAATGTTTATTGACTGATTGATGAAAAAAAAACACCCAACAACTCAATTCAGTATATCTGTCCCAAAGCTGCCTCACTTGCCTGAACTGCCCTCTGAATCTCCTTTTCTTCTGTGCATCACCCCCCATGCCCACCGCAGCTTGTGTCAGCTATTTTTGATGGCCTTTTTCTTACTCTTAAAATATACGTAATACCAAGCAATGCTACTTTTTACCTTATATAATGGCATTAAATCAACTTCACAAGTATAGGATGGGGGAGTCATTAGTTTCCCTGAAAAAAGACTTAGGAGTTTTAATTGTTTCATGCAAGCTCAGCAGAGTGATATGATAGACAAAGAAGTCAGTGTTATCTTAGACTGCTTTAAATGCACACTAGCTTCCAGTGAGACAGTAATAGGTCCCTTATCAGACCTCGTTTGGAGTACGGTGTTCAATTCTGAGACAACATGGTTTAAGAAGGATATGGATAAACTGGAAAGTATCCAGTAGAAAGTCAAGAGTATGGCAAAGGCTTAGAGTCATGACATATGAGGACTGGGTCATGGAACTGAGCCATGTTTAGCATGGAGAAGAGGTCAAGATATTCTCCTGAACATGTTACCTTAAGACAAGAAACAATGGAAGATTTGAGTGGGGACAGAGAGCAACCAAATGACTGTGATATAAATACAAAAAACTTTAACAAAACTTAAAGCCAGGAGTGTACAGCAACCAACTCAGAGCTGATTGTTAAATTTTCAGAGGGAGTATTTACACCTGAAGCCAGTAAGTACTATAAATCAGGGCTTCACATATTGTTTTGTTGACCATCTAAACTTGAGAAAGTGATGGAGAAAATATTAATAATGTAGACTAAATTTAAAAAGTGTCTCTTTCTAAGAGCCTGCTGTTCAACATTTACTAGCATGTCACTGTAAAAACAAACATACACAGATATGAAACTGGTCATAGAAAATTCATTTGAGGACCTGCTCCAAGAGCATATTCAATTAAATGCATATTCAATCAACAATATGACAGAGGGGAGGAGGAAAATTTGGGTTCAAATTCTGTCATTTGCTAGATAACCTTAGGAAAAATAATAAAATTTCTCATGGGAAGCAATAATACAATGGAGAAATCCCGGCATTATATTCTACCCATGTGACCTTGGGTAAATTTCTTTTCTCCCTGGGTGTCAATTTCCCCATTTGTAAAAAATAAGGGAGACTTGGCACTAGATGGCCTTTAAAATACTTTCCAAATCTAGAATTATAATCCTATAAATGCTATTTATTTACAACATAATATTTTATTCAACAGTGATATTTAAAGGGTATGTATGATAGGAACACAAAGATAATTAGTAGAACTCACAATCTAGGCAGGAGAGAGAGAACACAGATGTCAAACTATTTCAATATTGTATATATATACTAGGTACTATGCTAGAAGACTGGATGTGGTCTTAAAACTTAATGAAGTTTTACAATTAAGTTCAAAAGGAAAGATTAACATAAAAGAATATTGAACAAGAGCAGTTTAGTGCTAAATTATGGGCTCTAGCCATAGAGGAGACCACTGGGGGCTAGTGGGGTCAGCAGACTCCTCCTTTAGGCTTTGGAGCTGGAGCTGGGCCTTGAAGGGATGTTTAACATAAGCAGAGGGCACTTCAGGTGAATGCACTTGATTCATTCAGACATTTATTTAGACATTCAGACACAGCCTCGACATTATTCAGCAGGGATGCAGAGGTACTTCCATTAGCCACTAATCCTCTTGATAAGGGAGAGTACATCTGCTTAAAGCAGATGTTCAAATAGAGTGTTTTCTAGAGCGGATTGCTCAGAGGTACCCGTTTCTTTGTTCCCTTAATTTGCTTGGCATTGACAGAAAACTTAGCTCCCTTCTGTGTTCAGCTTTAAGACTCTGCGTTAAGGATAGGAATTTTGTAACTTTCCAAGGCTCAACCAGGTAGGCTGCTAGATAGTGCAATGAACAGCACATTGGGCTTGGAGTCTGAAGGTGCTGGACTCAACTTGCTAGCTGTGTGATCCTGGGCAAGTTACTTAACACCCCTATTTGCCTCAGTTCCCTCATCTGTAAAATATAGATACATTAGAGAAGGAACTAGCAAACAACTCCAGTATCTGCCAAGAAGTTGATCACAAACAAAGACTGAACAACGACAGGGAAAAGCTGAGTTTACCTTAATAAGAAAGAAGGCATAGTGATACTCAGACAAAGAAAATCTCCAAAGTACTAGGAAATTTTTGATCAAATATAATCTCCTCTGCTTGGTATTTAACATCCTTTACAATCTTTCCCTAACCTACCTTTGCAGGTTTCTAATAATGTTAACTATTACACTCACTCTCTGGTCCAGGCTAAAGGGCTTTATCATTCTTCACATACCATTTCTCTTCTCTATGTCTTGGTACAACCCATTCCTCTCGCCTGGAATAACAATAGCTTATTCTTTATACAGCACTGTGTCATGTCATTTTATATTTACACAGCCCTGGAAGGTAAGTGCTGCTATTATCCATGTCTTTATAGATAAAGAAATTGAGGAGGAGAGAAGTGACTTGCTAAGGGTCACATAGTTAGTAAATGTCCGGGACTGGATTCAACTCAGATCTTTCCGATGCGTATCAGTGTCACGTTCTCTTTCAGAATCCCTAGTAAAGAGTGCTTAGTGCAGAATTCCTTCTACCAAGACAGTTCAGCACTTTCTCGGCAACTCATGGTCTTAGAGCAGATACCTTGTATCTACAATCAAGCAATTTTTTGTGTCATGGACCCATTTGCCAGTCTGGTGAAGCCTGTGGTCCCCTTTTCATAATAATTTAATTCAGTGTTATGCACTGGATTATAAAGGAAACCAAAGGGTAGTGAAAATAAAGATATTTTTTCTCATTCATGTCATGGGCTCCCTGGATCACTCAATCCATCAGTCAACACTCAATCACTCAATCTATCTATCTATCTATTCCATTGTAGAGTTGAGCTACTTATCCAAGCTCACACAATAACTATGTATCAAAGGCAAAACTTAAACCCAGGTCTTCTGGCCCCCATCAGCATGCCATCTCTGGGGGATAGGCTAATGATGACTGAGAGTGCTTATCATTCTCATTCTGAAAAGCTATTTGGGGAAAATTTGTTCTGTGAAGGAAATAATATATGTTTCCCTGCTGCAAAAGAACCCAAGTAAAAGTCTACTAGAGAGAAAGAAGAAGGGACTCATGTAGCAAGGTCAAACAAGGTTATAGGTATAACAACAACATCCACCTCTCTCTCCCATGCAGCCCAGAAGGTGACCTCAGTATCCCAACTTTTGTCCTAGTTCAAAGATGCTATTAGGGTACCTGAAGCTTTATTTCCAATGGCCTCCCTGATATCTGTGACTTTCTCTGAATTCATACTTTTTTTTGCAAATAGAATAATTCACATTCGAGTCACGTTTTTCATTTTACAAAGAGATTTACAGTCATTTCACTCCATTCTTTCAACAATTCTATGATGTAGGTAGTATCAAAGTTATTTTACTATTGCCATTTTACAAATGAGAAAACCAAGGCTTACAGGAACCAAATGGCTTGCCTACAGACAATAAAATAAGCAGGGGTTGAACTCAGGTCTCTTGTCTCCATATCCAGTATCTTTCCACACTATCCACTAAACTATCTCCTATTACATCTCAAATTATGTCCTGACGTAGGGGCACATTTTTACATGATCTTCACCACTTAATAGCTGATAAGACACCTTCTTGCAGAAATTTGTAGGCAACTATATTTCAGTTGCTTTTCAGAGAAACAAGCCAGTCAGAAAAGCATGCTACTGGTAGCTGCTGAGTCACAATAACAGTAGAGAAAAGAACCATTGTCACCTCTAGTCATTATGTAGAATAATGAATAAAAATGGAAAAAGATAATTGTGGGTATAGTACAGTATATATATATATCTATCTTTTTGTTAGTTGTGTTTGTCAGCTGCATCTGACTCTTTGTGACCCTTTTGGGGTTTTCTTGGCCAAGATACCAGACTGGTTGGCCATTGCCTTCTCCGTCTTGCTTTATAAATGAGGAACTAAGGCAAATCAGGTTAAAGGACTTGACCAGGATGTGTGTCTGAGGTGGATTTGAACTCAGGCCTTCCTGAATCCAGTCCTGATACCCTATCCATTGCCCCAGCAGACTCGTCTCCCGTGGATACACATGGCAATGGAGTGATTATGATGCTTTGTCCACGGAGATTTCACAACAGTCAGTTTGTCTAGCTATAAAATTTTTATTTTTATTTATGTTTACTTATGAAAACTCTTAATCTCTTTTGGAATATTACCAACTGATTAGTGACAGCAAACTCCATTAGAAGTAATCCCAGAAGCCATCACAGGGAAGTCAGCCATCTGATTTTTCTGCTTCGTATTATGAGAAGCAGCTTGGTGTCATATATGGAGTACTAGATAAAGGGTCAGAAAGATGCTCTGTGTTTAAGTGCTGTCTCCCGTATTAATTGGGTGACCATGAGTAAATCACTTCACCTCTTTGAATCTCAGTTTCCTCATCTGTAAAATGGAGGTAACAACGTTTGCAGCAAGTATTTTTCAGTGTTGTTGGGCAGCTCAGTTGGGGTAATCATGTGAAGCATCCTGCTAACTTTAAAAGTGCTATATAAACGTTGGTTACTATGAGCTGTGAAGAATCTCTTCAAAGCTTACTGAAAGTTGTCAGAAGCCAGATCACTGCAGCAATCATTTATAGCCTCCTTTTGACAGAGAGACAGTAGACAGAAAATGAGAAACTGAAGCATATCTCTTCAGACATGAACAATGTTTTAATCTGCTTTGCTTAATTGTGTGTGTGTGTGTGTGTTTTTGTTTCAAGGGAACATTATATTGGTGGTGGTGACAGGTAGATTTGTTGGGGATAGTAGGAAAGGGAGCTGTGTTTTAGGGGAGGTACCCAGATGATAGCTGGGGATGTATTCCCTTCTGGAAACAAGATCAAAGAGAATGGACAGAGAAACAGCTCCCCAATAAATTCAAAAGAGCTATCTCAAGAATAAACAACAACACATCCATTTCTGGTCTTACTTTGTGATATTACTTGGAAAGCTTTGGCACAAAATAGTGTGAAAGGATAGAGACCCCTTCCAACCTTACCAAGTGACATGGCACCTCCAAGGTATGATGGAGTATTTCTGTAACCTAAGATAGGGAGCTTAGCAAGTTGATGATCAGTAAAAGACTGGATATGAGAGGAATTAAAGGAAACTAGAAATGTTAGGAATCCATACATCAGATGGAAGTAGTTCCAAACAGTAGTTGGAAACGCCTGCTTAGAAATTGCCCTAGAGCATTGAGCTAGGAATTCTTGGAAGAAATCTTATCTCAAGATACTGTTAAACAGGAGTTTTTGTAGGGGAGAGCAATTCACTTCGATAGCCACCTTACAGTCCAAAAAACACAGACAAGGAAGCTTTGATAAAGACCTTGGCTCCCAGAGTAAGAGATTTGGGTAAGGCTCATAGAATGTAAGGTCTCCAAGGACATGGACCTTTTAGCTACTGTCCAGAACCCTTAGCACCTAGAATAATGTTAGCCACACAGTAGGGAGTGTCTGTTGAACTCTTGAGTAATTTAAATGATTACTATTACATATGCAAAGTGGTACAGTGGATCACTAGGCTTGGGAATCAAGCTAAGTTCCAGTCTCACTTCAGACACTTATCAGTTGTGGGACCCTGGGCAAGTCACTTAACTTCTCTCAGGCTCAGTTTCCTCATCTGTAAAAAAGTGGATGATACCTACCTCACAAGATTCTAATGAAGATCACATGAGATAATATTTGTTAAATCTATATAAATGCTAATGGTGATTCCAATGATAAGGTTCACCTTCTGGCTGGTTGAGCGATAATGAAAACATTTGGCCATAGCAACTGTCATAAATTATATATTAAATTTTGGATGGGTTTCTATATGGGTCAGGGGACAGAGTACCCACACTGACTTAAATCATAGATCTTGTAGGTATTGGATAAAGAAGAAATACCAGAGATGAAATATAATTACTTAATTATATTATTGAAAGATTTCCTTTCATTTAAAGATATACCTGGAAAACATAAAGCATAGGAAAGAAAGGAAGGGAACACATCCTAAAAGTGGCTTCATTAGTATTTCTTATGGTGAGGAATCAGAACATGAGAGCAGCTGTAAAGATGCCTCAGAAGTAATGAAGACTGATTGATTAGTCTGATTGGTTGAAAGGACAGAAGATATTTATCATGAAGAAGGAAGAGTATGGGACCTGCGTTCAAGTTCTGAAGGGCTGTTCTGCTTGGACTCAGAGGGTAGAACTAGGAGCAATGGTTAAAAGTTATAAAGAAACAAATTCAGATTTGATTTATGGAAAAACTTCTTAACAATTAGAGCTATCTAAAAGTAGAATGAGTTGCTTTAAGATTCCTTTGGTGAATGGTTTGCGTAATGGGTAAACCCAATGTGCTTTACCTTCTGGGTCCACTGCTGCAGTCTTTCTTTCCTTCTAGTTTCCTTGCCTTGAAAACATAAACCCAAATGAAAACGAAACAGTAGGATTATGGAATCCTTCCTTCCTTCTAGAACTATCTGGCATAATATAGTCTCATAACCAAGGCATTTCATGATTTAGCACCACTGACCAAAGGCAGAAATAATTACAAAGCAGTATCCATCTGTGAAGGTAGCTGCCCAGTTCTCTTTGGTAGGAACAATAAGTTTCCCAGTTGAAGGAACTGGTGGAAGGCAAAGGAAAGGAAGGAAAAGGCATTTTTTTTATTCCTAGATAACCTATGTGTCCCGCGAAGGGGTCTTGTTTGGCTAGAGGTTAAAAACAGCACTCACATCATCCCACTCTTAACACATGAACAACCAAACACCAACAACTAAGGCAACTAGAGAGTGAAAGTGTTTTGGGAGTTTATCCAACCATATGTTGTACATTTCTTTTTAAATACTAAGAGGATCCCAGTAAGGTATCTTACATGTAGATTTTTCTTGTGGTGGTCAGTGTAAAATCTTAACGGTGGTTTAATATCTGGACCCACCTCTTAGTCATGGGAAGTCATGACTTTCTGGAAACATCTTAATGTGTGTTATGTCATGGTTAGTCCCTAAAGCACTGCTTGCTCTGGGATCTTATAAAATATGGTTTCATAAATCCCCCTTAGACCAAAGCCGTTTTCAAAGAAAATTTCCTGAAAGTGGTTTTGTTACTATCAGATGATGACAGAAGCTACAAGAATACAATAGAAGACAATGATGATTAGTTGGTTGAAGGAAAGGAGAAAGAATATGACGGTTGTATTCAAGCTCTAGCTGAAAAGTCAATCTGTTCCAAAAAGCTTTAAACAAGAGGAGTTTTGTTTCAATGAACTCATTCTTCAAAAGGCACCCATTAAGCACCACCTATGTGCCAGGTCTTTGTGTTTGGTGCCAGGTGTTGGCCACTGGGCTTACAGAGGGAAGGAAAGTGATCCTCTGCTCTTAGGGTGCTTTTATATCAGGTGTGTAGAGAAGGTGAGAACCCACAGAAACTAATCTATTTACAAAGGAATGTCGAAGAGGGGCAGGGAACTTGCAGCCTTGAGAGGCTCCATGTGGCCCTCTGGGTCCTCAAGTGCAGCCCTTCGACTAAATCCAAACTTCACAGAACAAATCTCCTTAATAAAAGGATTTAGTCTATGAAACTTGGACTCGGTCAAAAGGCCATACTCAAGAATCTAGAAGGCCACATGTGGCCTCCAGGCTGCAGGTTCCCCAGTCCTGTTCTAGGAGAAAGCTGGAGGTTGGAACTGAAAAAGGCCTCCAGCAACAGGTGGGTTTTAAAACAATTCCAAAAGACTCATGATGGAAAATGCCATCCACATCCAGAGAAAGAAATATGGAGTCTGAATGCAGATCCAAGCATACTATTTTCTCCCTCTCTTTTGTGTTTTGTTTTTTCTTTCTCATGGCTCCTCCCATTTGTTCTAATTTTTCTATACACTATGATTAATGTGAAAATATGTTTACTAATAACATATATAGAGCCTATATTGGATTACATGCTGTCTTGAGGAAGAAGTGGGGAGGGAGGAGGAGAAAATTTAAAACAACTAAAAATATTAATTCATTTGTAAACAACAAAAAAAAAAAAGAGGTGGGTTTTGAGTTGAGTTATGAAGGATACTAGGGATAGAGATAGAACGCTGCCTTGAATCTAGGCTGATAAAAGTTCATGTACCACATCTGATACTTACTGGTTCTGTTTCCTGCCTGTGTGACTATAATAATTTAGTCCTTGCTTTGACAGAAAGATTTCCTTCGCCCAGGAACTCCTTATACTGAGGTCCAGTCTCCATCCATTACACGGAGCTGGGGGTTTAAATTTTGCTTTTGACACATACTAGGTATGTGATCACAGTATTCTCAGTCTGTTTCTTTAAGTATAAAATGGCTATAAAAATGCCTATAGAGTCTAATGTAAAGAAGAACATGAAATAAAGTATGTGAAGCACTTTATTTGAAGCACTAGGAATGATTCAGAGAATGAGGATTCTTTTCTCTTTCCCCCCTAGGAACAAAGAACTCCTCTTTTTGTAGGGAAAAATGACAAGGCTGGTTTTTAGATATGGCAAACTTAAGATCAAATTATTTATTTTCAGCTACTGCCAATTAGCTGACTTACACTTGCCCCAGGGATCACAAAGGTAGTAAATGGAAGTACCCGAGGCTGAATTTGAACTCAGGTCCTCCTAACTCCAGGGCCACTGCTCTATCCACTGTACCACCTAGCTCCCCCATGTCTACTTGTTGCTGTGTTCGTCCAGAGAAATGTCATCAGATAAATGATGACATGACTTGCACTTGATTTTGTTTTGAGTGAGTGAGGGTTGTGCAAGGTCACCAGCCTCACTTTCTTTTGAGCCATCTGGGTCCAGTGACTAGATATTCATCAGGACGACTGGAGATGATCCAGGATTTCACTTATTTATTTCAAGGAGAGCTTCTATGGAGAGATTTGGTGGGTAGTGATAGTGATGTAAGCAAAGAACAAATGAAAGCAAATGAAAGAACATGAAGGAAGCATTTGTATGCTGATATGTTCATATTTGTTCAAGCTTGTAATTTCAAAATGAAAAGAAATTTTTTTTAAAGTGAAAGTCAAGAAACTAACCTTGAGAGAGATATGAATTTGGGAGTCTTTAAGTGGGCAAAAGCTGTTTTTATTTTGGCGGGGGGGAGAAGGTGGAATTTTGTAGATAATTTCCTGCATTCTTCACTTGACGCTGCTTCAAACCCTACTGCAAAGTTGTTGCATGTGTTTTCAAATATTGACTTTACTTCTGCACATTCAAACAAAGGCACTCCCAATGAAACCTAAAAGCGGAAGTCATTGACCTCACAGATTGCTCCTTCTCCTTTTTATATTACCCAGCTCAAGAAAGGAAAATATGTGGCACACTGGGACTGCACTCAACTAGGCAGCAACAATAAAGGTTGTAATGCCCCAAGGGAAAATTTATCCTGTACATACACACTGATATCATCTCAGGATGTAGGCACTGAGTTTATAATTCACTGTACTAGGAAATGGGTGTAAAACCTTTAGCCTAATAAAATGCATGACTAGACAAAGAGTATGCCAAAGGTCTGCCAGAAATTGAGATGTTGTATGATAAGCCTGTATGGAATAATTTTATTCTTCCATTCGAAAAAAAATCACTATTTGGATCTTGAAATAAAGAGGCTTCTTATATATTTCTTATCTATCTTTTAAAGGTAGACCTTTCTGTCCTATACATACTGCGTTCTGGTTATGGAACTTATAACTTAAGTTAAAGATTGATAATCTCTTCCTTGAATTTTGTTTTCTGGACTAAAAGTTCATCTTAAGAAAAAAATATATCGGAAGTTAGAATGAGGGGTTTAGGTCACTATGCTAGATCAGTGAGTTACTTTATTTAGTGATGCAATTTTGTGTCAAAACTTACTCAAAAAATAATTCCCAACTCTGTCTATTAGCCCTGATTCATGCCGGTCCTCTATTCTGGAAAATATTTATAGGAAACGATTTCAAATTCACAAGCCAGGTAAATTTTATGGTATATGGAAGAATGTTTTATTACATTCTTACTGTGTTCTTTCATCAAATACTTTTGCTTTGAATGAACTGTGTCCTCTGGATGACCAGAGAAAAAGTAAAACACTGGTAGGGATGAGGGAAGTTTTCTCACAATCTTCCTACTCTGCCATTTCATTAAATGCTTTTGCTTTAGACTATGTCATGTGGCTGGCATGAAAACTAAACACATTGGTGGGGGCTCATGACTTACTGATTTGAGTGGATGTAGGTCAACAAAGTGCCCTGAACTAGTTATTCTACATGAGGAAGTGGACAGGGAGAGAGGGAAGTGTCCCAAATATTGCAGTATGACAAGGAACAGCAAACTGACTGGTCTGGTGCCCAAATGATTTGTTCCTGCCTCTTTTTTTTGTTTTTTTTTCAGTTATGTGTGACTCTCTGTGACCCTTTTTGGGATTTTCTTGGCAAAGATACTGAATTTATAGATGAGTAAACTGAGATAAACACGGTTGAGTGACTTGGCCAGGGTCATACAGCTAGGAAGTGTTTGAAGCCAGATTTGTACTTAGGTCTTCCTGACTCCAAGTCTAGTACTCTATCCACTGTGCCCCCTAGATATTGCTTTGTAACAATAGGTAGTAGGTTTTGTTTTTAAACGAAGTTGGAAATTTCAATCCTTGTTAAGAAAAGTCCATCAAGAAATTTTTTTTCAAAGAAAAAATAGAATTTGATTGAGCCAGCATTTATTAAACCTCAACTGTATATGAAGCATCCAGCTGAACAATGGAGTTTAGATATCTGCCTTTGGCATAGTAGGATGATTTTGTCCATCTGGAGACATCTCCCTCCCAAATGGTCATACTGACTATTTATGCCCAGCTTGTGGTAGAACCTTTTAAGCCAGTATTGGTATGATAAACCACAGCAAGACACACAGTACATTGACCCTGACGCACTACAAGTATGAAAGACAAACAGTGACATAAATAATAATGAAATCAATTAACTTTGGAAGAATCCAAGGAGGATCATTGTCAAGTGCATAAAATCAAGGAAAACTTCCTGAAGCAAGTAGCATTTAGGCAGACTTTAAAGAATGGGTAGCCATTAAGCTGGTGGTTAAAGGGAGATGTATTCTAAAGGGTAAGGAATTGTATAAACAAACACCCAGTGGAGGGAAGCAATAGAGGTGTGTGTGGAATAGGATGTACCAGGTTAACCCTCATCCCTCTACAACTTCCTTTTTCAAAAAGGTCAAATTCAGAGTCTCTTCCATGAAAGTTCACCTGTTACTCCCAAATGAAATTTGCTCCTCTCCCCTTTCAAATTTCTTATACCGCTTTATCTAGACCTATTCTTTGTGGTGGCCACAATCCACCTCACTTACCTCAGAAAAGATAAATATTATGGTACTGTGATGCATTTTGGCTTTGCAATACTGGAACTGACCTTACAGGAACTATCAATACTGAATTGATCTGCCTGACTTGTCTCACTGTTTGGGTCACAGGAAAGTATAGTCAAAAATTTTAGCTGTGATAATTTCTGGCAAAACCATTTCCCCAGATGATTTCCTAGTTCCTGTGTTCATTTACATTTGTATCTCAATACAATCTCAACTGTCATTTCCACAGGTACTAAAAACTTGGCAGTACCATCTGCTAAGTTATCTCCCTCATGGATTTTGCCTTGCCCCAGAAACCACAAAAGACTTCCCACAGGGCCTGGGGAACCAACTCATCCACAGTACCCTTCTGTTTCATTCTCATAAATTAACTGTTCAAGTTTCCTCACAAGAACCAGTCATTAGTGTTTTAAAAGGACTCTTGTAAGGACAAATTAGCTCAAGCTACATTGACATTTTTTTTCTTGAAGAATAGAAATCTAGTTTGAGAGTGGAAAACTTGCTCATAGTTTTAAGAAATGCTCTAAGAAACATCTATCTGTAATGTTAGGCACATTCTGTACTGAATGCAAACTTGATTTGGGATTGACATATTACTCAAGAATGAAAAAGAGGAGAGGGTTACAGTGATTCTTGGTAGTCAGAGGATTTGGGCTTAAATCCTGGCTCTTTCTACCTGTGTGGTCTTAGGCAGGTCACTAACATTGTCAGACCATCAAATGCAATAACATTTGTAAAGTACTTAGCACAGTGCCTGGTACACAGTACAGGCACTTAATAAAAACTCATTCCATTCTCTTCCCTTCTGTATGCCTCAGTTTCTCAGATGAGGAGGCTGGCCTCTAACGTCCTTTCTAGCTTGAAAAATCCATGCAATGATTGCAATGTGCCATTATAGGACTTTATCTAGTTGCTTCCTTATCTGTCTCTTTTCTCAATCACCTGACTGGTGGTAAGCTGGGGAATAGCTTTTTTCTACTTATTTTTATTTACCAAAAGTTTGCTTAGCTTTTATTAAAAAACCCAAGATTGTATCTTTACAACCAGCAGGGACCTGGAAGTCATCAAGTCCAACCCCACTATTTTTTAGATCAGGTGACTTGCCCAGGGTCACACCAATTAGCTACTTCAATTGAATGAATCAGGATTGCTGACTCCAAGTCCAGCATTCTTATTTTCTAGTCCACATTGACCCTTTCAGAATTTTTGCCCTTCTTTGTATCCCCAGAGCTTAGCGCAGGCCTGGCACATAGTAAGCATTTAATAAATGCCTGCTGACTAACTGAAAAATTAATTAGATGGCTGGCATGAAGTTACACAACAGGACCTGTCAACCAAAAAGCAGATTACCCTTGAGAGTTCAGTGTTCAAAGGTGTTTGTGCTAGAGGATTCTGAGCCTGGTGTCTCATGACTTAAGGCCAGTGAATCATGTTGGGTGAAAGTGACTGCAGTTTTTTATTTCTTCTGGGAGTACAAGAAAGGACAGCTATTGATTTCTATCAAAAGGCACTGCTTGTGTTCCAGGTGAACAAGTTCATCTCTGAGTCTCAGCAATTATAAAATGAGTTATGTGACTTAGACTTTTTCCTGAAGTTCCAGAATTTGGCTTCATGCTATCTAAAAATAAAACCAACCCACACTTTTTAAATTGGGATTATTTTTGTTTCTTTTTTTTTCTTTCATAACAAAGAGGACTCTGATGACAAATTCAGGTGAGAACCATACGTTTTGATCCTTGGCAAAATGCTGTAATTAAATCAGGAAAGAAGAGCTACAAGTTCAAATGAAACAGCAGTAGAACCTTTCCTTCAAATATGTCACATGACTCCCTGTCTGAAATTATTTTAATGTAAACATATATACACATGCAAGATGTTTATATGTGTGCATGCAAGATGTCCTAAAAGTCTTAGGGCAATTTAAAATACTCTCTTTCCTTCTTTCTCTCTCTAATATATGTATTTTTATGTTTATGTATATGTATAGGAAATACATGGAAATATGTGAAAAGGTGCAGCTAACATACTTGGAATAAATTTTTAAAAAATTTTAAAAATAAGTTTCAAAAAGTAGATGTCCATTGAATTGTGGAATAGTTAAACAAATTGTACATGAATGTAATGTAACATTGCAATGCTGGAAGAAATGATGACTATGATAAATAAAGAGAACATGGCAATGCTTACCTGCATTGGTGCAGATCCAAAGTAAGCAGAGCCAAGAAAACAATACAAAGGCGTGGTAATGTAAATGGAAGCCCAAGAACCACCAATGATGAAAGATGACTAATGATGAATTAAAAAGCACAAGGAAAGTCCCAAAGAGGAAAGAGAATACCCCTCCTCACTATCCCTTAGTACAGGTAGGAAGCCACAGATGGGGAACACTGAATATACTGAGACTTTTTCGGATATTCACATTTTCCCAATTTTTCTTTTCTTTTTCTTTCAAAAAATAACTTGTCAAATGGGATGGCTCTCTAGGAAAGAGGAGAAAGGGGGATGCCAGGAGATGTTTATGTGATGTAAAAACAAAAGACATCAATGAAAAAATATTTTTAAAAGTCAGAGACATTAATGTCAAATCCCAGATTTCGTCATGGATGAAATTCACTCCTAAAAACTTTACTTGCTTTGAAAAGGCCTTGCCAGGGAGAGAGGACCCAATTCTATCCTAGGAATTAGTGGAGAAGGTGGTGGGGGGGAGGTAAATAGCAAAGCGCAGGGTAACATTGAGATACTCCTTCTATAAGAAGGACGTACTACTTTATTACTCTTTGTGACAAATGCCTCAGTTTTCTCATCTATAAAGTGAACTGGAGAAGGAAATGGCAAACCATTCCATATTTTTGCCAAGGAAATCCCAAATGAAATCATGAAGAGTCAGATATAACTGAACCAACTCAACAATATGTCAGACACTATGGAAGAAATGGGGGTAGCCAAAGAAGTTTACAACTTCTAATGGGGGAAATAACACATAAATGATTAGGTACATAAGATACACACAGAACAAATGGAAAGTGGTCTCAGAGGCAAAGGCACTAGGACCTGGTTGGAACAGGGACATGGTGGTGGCGGCAAGGACAGGAAAGGCTTTTAAAAATTTCTATCTATTTATTCATCTATACACGTATCTATATATTTATACATGTATACATTTCTATGTACATCTATCAACGCGTACATTTCTATATACATCTATCTGCATACATTTCTATATACATCTATCTGTATATACATTTCTATATACATCTATGCATACATTTCTATATACATCTATCTATCTATCCATCTATCTTTAAAAAGTCTTTAAGACCTTTTAAAGGTGGTGAGCTTTCAGTTGTCTTGAAGGAAGTCTGGGAAGGCAAGGGTTTGACTCTGGAGTCAAGAAGAACTGAATTTGAATTCTGTTCCTGAGACTTATTAACTGTATGAGCCTGGGCAAGTCATTGAACCTTTCTTCCTCTTCTCAGTTTCTTCTTCTATGAAGTGAATAATAAAACCTTAAGTACTTAGCTCATGGTATTGCTGAGGCTTAAATGGGACCAGGTATATAAAGCCTTTGCAAAAGTGTCTTTTTAGAGCTATGCGTTGGGACAGTACTTTCCTCAATTGCTATGTCACTAGACAAGATTCCCGTCCATTAAAAGGAGGGGATAAAATAGAAGCTCCTATGTCTGGCACCAAAAACTCTTCGTAGTGAGTGACCAGCCAATTTCTGTAGGACGGTTCCATAGAAAACCCCCTCATCTGGGTGAGTGACCCTCTCTCTACACTTGTCTGACGGATGTTCTCAGTCTAAGACACTTCCTTGCCTACTTCAGTGGCTTTGCACAGTATGTCCTTCCATGGTTAGAATGCCATCCCTGCTCATTTCTGCCCGGTGGAGCCTTCAAGTTTCCTTTGAGACTTAGCTCCAGTGTTACTCTCATGAGGTCTTTCTTCATGGCCCCAGTCTTTGGTTTCCCACTCCCATCCAATAACTCACTGTAGCATATCCTGGATATCTTGATCTGTTACCATGAATATTCTTAGAAGACTATATAAGCTACCTGAGAGCATGAACTGTCTCATTTTTGTATTTGCATCCCCAGCACACATGGGAGTACTTAATTTCTTGCCTGTATTCATTTCTAGAACTACAAATTGATTAAAGGTTTATAAAGCCAGTCCTCACATATGTACCACAGGATTCATGTCCTCAGAAACTTCCTTTTCCCCTACTCCCCACCCCTCATTTCAATCTAAAGATATTCATTAGGTTTTATCATGTTTCATATGAATATAAAGGGATGACTGCTTTGCTCTTTGCAAAGATTAACTAATAATGCCAACTAAAAGCCACCTCTTTCATACAACCCAAGTTCTTCCACCTTGCAAGAGTGAAATCGAAATAGTATGGTGGCTCTTAATGACAAACAACTTCATTCAGTCTACACTAAAAACAATAGCTCTGTTTCTTAAGTCTACCAAAATGCTACTATTTATATATAACATAATTATATATAATATATACCATTAATATAGTAATTACAAAATTATTATATTACATATTAATAATATGATATATAGTAAATCTAACATAGCTAGTTGATCATTCTCTCCTGGCTACTTGAAACACATCAAATAAACAAGCTTGGTAGATGTTCATCCACGGCTCTGCAGGAACACACTAATGATGCCTATCTTTGCTCCCTAAAGTTCACAGCACTTAGGAGTCTTATCTGCTAGAAGAAGGCAATACTCACACAATATCATTATTAAAGTAAATGGCTAGTTCCATCTTAGCTACGTGGCACAGTAGATAAGAGTGCTAGAATCAGCTAGGAAGACCTGAGTTTGAATCCTGACTCAGTCACTTACTAGCTGTGAGACCTTGGACAAGTCACTTAAACCTCCCTTAACCTCAGTTTCCTTATCAATAAATTAGAGATAAGAACAGTATCTAATTCCTAGGATTATTGTGAGGATGAAATGACATAATATTTTTAAAGTGTTCTGTAAACCTAAAAGTGTTATATACATTATTCAAGTGATTACCATTATTTTCAGTGAAGTAATCCCTCAACCAACTTTATTCAAACCAAGATTTGTTATTGAGATCCAAATAATTAGGAAACCTCAAAAAGCAGCACACAAGTAAGTCCTGAGACATTCAAAATTTCTTTGTCACCATTTCATTTCAAAAATTAAATTTAGTATTAGTGTTTATTTTTACATCACTTTTGATTTCTAAATATATTCTTTAATCAAAAACCAAATGTGACAAAAAAAGTTTCATGATAGTGATGGAAACTAACTCTGTGATTTCACTGACACAGGAAATGGGCACATAAGGAAACACCCTTCACCAACACAGGTCAACATTTTCTCTGCAATACAGTTTTAAAGAATTGCTGAAAGCTCTGAGACAGTCAGTAATACTTGCATGGATTTATAGCTAGTGAGTGTCAGAAGCAAAGAAGTCAGCTTAGCTCTTTTCATTGGGAGGATGAAATCATACCATATTTGTAAAGTGTTTGTAAACATTATAATGATATATAAATGTGCACTGGTATTATTAATTAATCTGTTTCAATCAATTTTTTTTAAAACAAGACAAGTCCTTTACTACTCCAAGCTGCCTCCACATCCATCCATAACAAAGAATTTAAAAAAAGAAAGAAAGAAAGAAAGAAAGAAAGCCACTTGGCAGAGCTAACCAGACACCAGCTGTTGGACAATGGAAGCAATGTTTCACACCCTTACTCTCCCACCTTCTCACAGGAGGAAGGGAGGTACATTTTCTCTCTTTTTTTTTATGGGTGGGGCCAAGCTTGGTCTTTATAATTACATAATGTTCAGTTTCAAGGGCTTTATTTCTTTGGTGGTTGTTTTTTCCCACGAACATTATCACAATGGTTGTTTTCTTCTGGCTTACTTTACTGTACTCATGCCTCTCTTCTCAAGCCTCTCAGAATTTTGCAAATTCATTATTTCCTGCAGCATATTAACATTCCAATACATACATTCATGGACCACAATTTGTTTAGCTATTCCCCAATCAAGGAGCATCTACTCCACTTTCAGTTTCATGGTATCATAAAATGTTGCAGGGGGTGGGGTCTTTATTTCCATAACTGACTTCCTTGAAGTACATGCCTGGTAGCAGGATCTCTGGGTAAAAGGGTGTAGTCACTTCAATAATTTTACTGGCGTAATCTAAGACTGCCTTCAAGAATGTTCAACCAATTCATAGCTCCACAAAGAGGAAGTGTGCTGATCTTTCTACAGTTTCCCTCCAATA
Organism: Potorous gilbertii; assembly: GCA_028658325.1. NCBI lineage: Eukaryota > Metazoa > Chordata > Mammalia > Diprotodontia > Potoroidae > Potorous > Potorous gilbertii. The sequence goes on along the minus strand of CM053774.1, from coordinate 88,097,899 downwards.
TCAATTCTTCCTTTCCCTTCCTTCCTTCCTATACAGTATATAGAGGACTAGGCCTTGACTCCTTTTCCTGACTTCAAATCCAGTCTCAGACATTTAACCCTGTTTGCCTCAGTTTCCTCATCTGTAAAATGAGCTGGAAAAGCAAACAGCAAACCACTCCAATATCTTTGCCAAGAAAACCCTATTAGGACAGGGTCTCGGAGTTGGACACGAATAAAAAAACTACAGAATAAAAAGCCTATAAAACAAACATCTTTTGTCATCTTTACCAATTTGCTGAGGGTGAGAGGCAACCTAAGAGTTGTTTTGGTTTGCATTCTGACTTAGAGAAATCTTTCATGTGATTGTTGACATGGTGCAATTCTTTTGAGAATTGTTTGTATTCTTTAGTCATTTATCCACTGAAGAGTGACTCTAGTTTTTATACATTTGATTTAGTTCCTTATGTATTTTGAATATCAGACCCTTCTCAGATATAGTTGATAAAGATACTCCTCCCCGTGATGACTTTCCTTTTCATCTTGGTTGCATTGATTTTGTTTGTGCCAAAGCAATTCAATTTCACATAACTGAAATTTTACAGATGAGCAAGTTTAGTCTCAGAGTGGGTAAGTGATTGACCTAGTGGCAAACAACCAGTAAAGAGTCTTCCTGACTCCAAATCCAATGCTCTTTCCATTACACTAGGTCTTTACTTTCTACTAGAGTTAGAAAAGAGTTACATGTAATACCTGTATACCATGTATATAGATACAGAAATATAAGGTGTTTTCAGGAAAAAAAGTTCATCAACAACTAGAGGAATTAAGGAAGTCTTGAAGTAGGATTGGAGTTAGCTCACAAGTCTGAGTCTTGACATAAGAGGTAAAAGTGAAAAGGGAAAACCTTCTGTGAAGGGTGGGAATATTGAAAGCTAATAAGTCAATTTAACTGGAATATGGAGTGCATAAGTGGTAGCACTATGAGATATAGATTACTCCTCAGCTAATACTCTCCCGTTCCTGTCTCTATGTCTCCTGAATGGATACATTTAGTATTTTACACCCATGAGACTCACAGTCACATCTTCTGCTACCATCTTATTACTGCCGGAAATACCACTATTTAACAAGTGCCAACAATATTCAAGCTGTAGTCCAGAATATGTAATTAGGCATAGTGTCATAAAGAATTAATTCTAATAGGTTTGGACTACAGCTAAGAGGGCCATTATTAAAAGGATTCAGTTTTGAGCTTCTGCCTTACATGTGATAAAAAAAAAAATCTAAGAATTAAGAACCCGCTTAAGGATTTGTAAAGTGGCCCAAGAGGAATTAGTAAGCATGCCATAAAGTCAGAGGTAATCCTTAACAAATGCTTCCTAAATCACTTCCTAAATTACTACAGACTCTGTCCTGAGGTACCCATGTCATTCTGCAAAGTAAACTTTAACTACTCTGGATTTCTAAATAGCAATTCAAGGAGAAAGTAATATTTCTGCTAAATAAATTAAAACACCTTACAGGACTGTTACTGTTAACTGCAAAACATGGATATTATTCAAGTGTGTGGATAGAAGCAGTTACAGACTATTTAGTGTCATGGGTCCCTTTGGTAGTCTGGTGATGCCCATAGATCCCTTTTCAGAAAAAAAAAATGTGAATGCATAAAATATAATACTTATAATTACAAAGGAAGTCAATTATATCAAAACAGACTTAAAAAAAGTTCACAGACCCTTGGCTATGGACCCCTTAATTCAGAATGAATTCTGTACAAGCCATTTTTTTTGTTTAATGAGTTTACCAGACTTAGGTTTTGGTAAACATTTGGGAAAGTGACACTGTGATGGAAAAAGCCATTGGTTTGGAATCAAGGAAGCACAGTCAATTGATAAACACTTATTAAGGACTTACTCTGTGTTGGGGATACAAAAAAAGGCAAAAACCAAACAGGTCTTTTGGAGCTCAGTGTAACATGTGAGATGCCATATAAATAACTATACACACAAACAAGGTACATATAGGATAAATTGGATATAGTCAACAGAGGCAAGATGTTAGAATTAAGTATGATCAGGGAAAAGCTTTTCATCAAAGGTGGAATTCTAGCTGGGACTTGAAGAAGACAGGGAACCCAGGAGTTAGAGATGAAGGAATTCCAAGTATGAGAAATAGCCAGTGAATGCCCAGTAAGAAGAGGGGAGTGTCTTGTTTGGTCAGTAACAGGGATGGCAGTGTCACTGGATCTCTAGATGGAGAGATGGAGAAAAGGAAAACCAATGGATCACTCTCTACTCCTGAATGTAGCAAACTGTTTGATGTTCCCTTGCATCAGGCCTGTCTTGTGTTTGGCTTGGAGCCCCTAAGGGAGCCTATTAAATGTACAGCAAACCAAATGCTGCTTCTGATGAGGTAGAACCCATTTTCAAAATGTAAGCATTTTGTTCTAATTAGCTTTGATTGCAGTAATCTCTGGGGGCCTGATTTGGCAGTCAATACATACAGAAATGAAGGTTTCAGAGTTATACAGGCCATAGCAGGTCATTGCTTGGCACTCAGGCATGTCATTCAAATGGAGACAGGAGAGGGCCTATTTACTTAGGCTAGCTAGGTCCCAGAAATGCCCCCTCGAAAGGACCAGTCAGGCTTTTGTGAAGTAATTAAATCCCTTTCAGATATACTCAGGTCTTCACTGCTCACCAAGAGCTTTCATTTACCTTCTGTGTGCACATCTCACTCCTTTTCCCTATGCAAACACAAAAAATACCTAACTGCTTTCCTTGGGGCACATAAACTGAAGCCAGCTTCCTGAATTCAGTAGGCAAAGAAGAGACTGTATCCTTTTCCTCTTAGAAACCAAAGCTGGCCATTATTACACCACCCCCTCTGGACGACTCGCTCAGTCTGCAATGCCACCGATTGCAAAAGGATGCTGAGCTCTTCCTCCACCTTTGCAGGTGGAATCCTCACTGGTGGCAAAGGAAAATACAACTGAAAAGGGGAGTTACTTGTGTTTATAGAGCTAAGTCAGACTGCTGATCCAGGTGTTTCTGGTTGTCATAAAGGCTAGAAAAGAGAACTGACTACAAACATCACCTGAATGCATATGTGTCCTGAGGTGAATCAGAAGAATGGTCTTTACTCTCTGAGGCCAGGGAGCAGCTGGAAGACATGTTTCATTCATTCACTGAAACACTATGCTAAACACCGTGAAGAATGCAAACAGGGCTGGCATTCAGGGATCTTATAAAAGTGGTCTCCAAACTTTTTTTAAAAATCAAATCAGTAAAATATAGACGTGTATTATTTATAAATTATATGCATATAGCACTGCATAAAACATATACAAAATAGAACTTGGAAAAATAATGTCAAAATGAACAGTATTTAAAAGTAATTTTTAAATTTTAATAGTGCAAAAACATTTTTTGCTTTTTCTTCAATAATAATATATGTATAGTCATGTGTTTGCAAATATATATACAATATGTAATATGTACATGTGTGTATATATAGACACAATATACATACATTGTGTGTATACACACATACACAATGTATGTATATCCACACATGCATATGTACATATATACAACACATGTGTATATTTATACATATATATAGAGAGAAAGAGTAAGAGAGAGTGTGTGTGTGAGAGAGAGAGAGAGCAATGTTCTTGAATATATTTCATTATTTTTTCAAAATTTTGGCTGGCACTTGGCAATAGTAATTTGAAGGCTGCGTTATAAATTCATTGCTAAGAAACTTGACCTGAAGTGAGTGTACTGACCGACGGTGGGGAGAGATACCTCTCTGCCAGGGTATTGGTAACAAGAAACAAGTGCTTCTGCTGTAACTTACCTATAAGTAGTTTGACAGACAGACTACTTAAATATACAGGTAGATAGACATAGGCAGAGATACTTTGTCTTTCAAAAATAATTTTTGCAAAGGGTAAGAAAATACATAAATACATTCCCTCAACCCTAAGAAAACAGATCGGCACATGGGATGTTATCCATACTCTGGCTATGAGGGGGAGATGTACCCCCTCATTAGTACATCAATATCATTCCCCGCTACCCACGTGGTCAACATTCACTTATTTCCATGGATGTCTTTTAGGCTCGTCTTCACTCACACAGAGACACGCATTCCCACACAATATCACCACAATCAGCTCACTCAGTTTTTATTAGAAATGGTCCTGGGACTAGCCATTATCTTTTCTAATGAATGTCCTACAGACTGCTTCACAACTGCTTTTTGCAGTTGAATAAAAATATCAGGACATAAGCCTATCCCATGAAGGCTCACTAGAAGCATCCTTGGTATAACGCCAGTAGCAAACAGGATGACGGTGTTGTTTTGCCGCTTTTCATCTCCTCTGCTAGGTTTGATGATGATTTCTAATATAACAATAAAGAGGATGGTTTCCCCCATTGCCTCATTGCTTATGACTGAGACATCTGTCAAGGCAGCTAACGGAGGTGGGGGTGTTTACCAGTTTGCTCCAATAAACATTTTTCACTGAATCAGATGGAAATCCTGTAGTCATACCTTCCCTCCTGGTATTAGGAGGGGTGCTGGGCTGGGCTTCAATCCTTCACAGCCTTCGTCTTCCAAGGATCCTGCCCCCCGCCTGCCGCCACTGCCCCGATGGGTTATCATATGCTGGCATCAGTGGCCCAGTGGCGAGCTGGCGGGAAAAGGACTCCGACAAGGCTGGCTTTCTCCATGGCTGCATTTCTCTTTTGATCAGGACCTAGAAATGAAGTCACTCCAACCTAGAACTTGCTTGGGGTTAGGAAGGGAGCATGAGGATGGGTGGTTTAATCCCCAAAGAGATATATCAGACCTCAGTCACTTGGAGAGATTGTAAATTTGACCTGGATACCCCATGCAGTTGTGCAGGCTCCACCAGGAAAATCCTCCCTCCAACCTCCCAACATAAGCATACGCTGTCCCCAAGATCATCTTGTGGACTTCCCCAGTGAAGCAGACGGTAGGGGAGTGTTGTAGTAGTAAGGGTCAGATGCATCCCATCTTCAGATTAGTTGGTCCTACAAGACATACCTTCCTGAATTATGTCATGAAGTCTTGGGAGTATACACCCACTTTAGAGACCACTGCTCTAAGAAAAAGGCACTGGAAAATGCTGAGAATAGGTATTTGTAGTAGTATTTGGTTCTGCTATCCAGGAAAGCCTCCTCAGTAGAGGAATTAAGATATGTACACACACACAGATCTACAGTAAAAACAAAATCTAATCAGCACATAATGCAGCTACACCCAAAGTAGCAAGGAGAGGTTGGCAGGGGTTCTTAACCTATCTATGAGCTCTTTTTTAAAAAAATATTTTTATAACTAATTAAAAATCATTGGCTTCTTTTGTCATCCTACGTAATGCATTTAAAAACGTCATTCTGAGAAGGGGTCCACTGGCTTCATCAAACTACCAAAGGGGTTGCTGTTCAGTTGTTTTTAGTCATTTCTTATTTTGTGACCCCATTTGGGGTTTTCTTGGCAAAGATACTGAACTGGTTTGCCATTTCCTTCTCTAGATCATTTTATAGATGAGGATTAAGTGACTTGCCCAGGGTCATAAAACAAATAAGTGTCGGAGGCCAGATTTGAACTCAGAAAGATGACTCTAGACACAGCTCTCCTCTATCCACTGTGCCACCTGGCTGCTCTACCAAGAGGGTGCATGGAACAAAAACTGGTCAAGAGTCCTTTTTTCAAAAAAAGGGGATGATCACTTTTAAATAGGAGGAGGTAGGATGGTACAGTGGAAAGACTCTTTGAGCATTAGTACAAATTCTACCTCTGATGGTTTCTTCCAGTGTAATTTTGGCTAAGATACTTTTGTAAGCCTCAGTTTCCTCACCTTTAAAATGAGAAGATTGGACTATGTGATCTCTGAAGTGCTTTCCAGCTTAGATTTATGCTCCTATGAATCAGAATTGGCTTCACGGAGGAGGTAGCATTTGGACTGAGCTTTGGTGGAGGTTATGGATTCCGAGAGAAAGAGAAGAGGGCTGGAAAGGGGTAGAGCACTCATAAGGTGTTGGAAATAGGGAATCCAGCAAAGTATTCAATGGCTCTGAAGAGAGAAGATTGTTTATTTAGTATGGTAAACAACAGGCACTTAAGAAATGATTCTTGAAAGGAGTGAATAATTTAAGTCAATTAATGAAAATATGGAGTACTTGAAGGAGAATAGTAAGAAATCAAACCAGAAAAAGCAGCTTGAGTTAGACTGCACTGGGCCTTGATTGTCATCCTGAGAAGGCTGGGCACCTCAGTAGGCACCAGAGGTAGAGAGGAGAATCGAGTGAATCAAGGAGGGATGTCAAGAAGCTACAGATGCTTTGAAAATTTCCAGTTTTGCTGGCCTATGATTTGTTTCAGTGATCCAGACTGCAAGCTCTTCATACTTTAATAGATGGCCTTTGGGCAGTGAGGTGGCATCAGATATGGAGTCAGGAAGACCTGAATTCAAATCCAGCCTTAGACATGTACTAGTTGTGTAATGCTGGACTAGTCATTTAACTCTGTCTCTGCTTCCTCATCTATAAAATGATCTGGAGAAGGAAATGGCAAACCAACCTAGTATCTTGGACAAGAAACCCCAAATGGGGCCAAGAAGAGTCAGATACAACTGAAAGCAAATGAGCAACCACAAAGATGGACTTCGGGAACTGTTGACACAACATCTATCATCCCATAGTAGTCTGAAAATTTAGCTAGGCGAGTCCTTAGACAACCTGGAGTCCAATCCAAGGCCTGTCTCAAAAGCCTTTCCAACTCCATGGGAGTTTCCGAGGTTTGTGTTCTCTTCGTATAACCTTGGAAATCCATTCGAGAATCTCCATTCCATAGTGAGGACTGAAACCTTTACTATGAATGACTCAACGAATCTGGCAGTCACATGAGGGTTGGATAAGAGGTGAAGGGAGGGGGAGTGGAATAGGAGGGACTGGCTAGCAGGCAGAGAGATGGCATAGGTGAGCATATCACAAAAAGAATAGGTGTGAGGAAGAATCATGTGCCTGTGAGGAGCAGGGAAGACAGAAACAGCTTCAAGTATGGGGGGAACAAGGGGTGTTGCCTAGGGAGGGGAGGCAGATTTCAGAGGAAACTTGCACAGCTCCAAGTTCCCCATATGTGTTTCTGAATTGTGTGGCCCAGAACTTGAAACAGCAAGTATTTGGTCTGTGCTTAAGATAACTGGAGAATTACTTTATTTCTCCAATTTATTAATCCTGATCTTGAAAAAACTCACAATAGATTTAGAGGATTTAGCACTGAAGGGGCTTTTAAAAATAATTTAGTCCAGCTCCTTTATTTTACAGATATAGAAACTGAAGCTCAGGGAGGGTAGATGAATTGGCAAGGTCATGAAGGCAGCTGAGAACAAAGTCAGGGTTCGATTCTTCAGCTATAAAAATGGCTACACTGGGACAGATGATCTCTAAGGCACCTTCTGGGCAGCTAGGTGGCATAGTGGATAGGGTGCTAGCCCTGGAAATCAGGAGGATCTGACTTCAAAATAGCTAGCATGACCCTGGGCAAGTCACTTAATCCTATTTGTCTCAGTTTCCTCTTATGTAAAATGAGCTGGAAAAGAAACTGGCAAACCACTCCAGTATCTCTTCCAAGAAAATCCCAAATGGGGTCATGAAGAGCCAGGCATGACTGAAATGACTCAGCAAAAAGAAGATTTCCAATTCATGATTGCATGGGCTCTGAATGATGTAAAAGCAAAGTGATTTTTTTCATCCAAGGTAGCTTCCTTTTCTCTTTCAGTTTCCATATCACCCTATGAGCACTAGGAGAGTCTCATAGCTTTGGGAGAGAGATATCAATTCCTTGTGTTTATATTACAAAATTCATTTTCTTAGTGGCTTTTCTGCCTTGCTTTAATATCCTCCTTCCTTTTTAGAGAAAAGGAACTGAATCTTACTTAATAACATCATTCCCACAGGCTCCCCCACCCCCCTCAAAGAAGGAATTTTTTTGTGTGTGTTAGCATGGTACCTTGGACAAAGTAAGATACCGAACAGTTGTTGGCTAAATGAATGAGAATCTGGTTCATGTAAAGGCCTTGGAATCACCATTCTGATAATTAGTGCAATGATCATTGTCAGGTAAGATAGAAGGACCCGGCTATCTGATATTCAGGCTGGATGCAGATTAGCTGGGCTGCCAAGTCTGGTTCAGGTGTCCTCTCTGTCCTTCACCCTACTCTCTTCTCTCCTTATATTCTCTCTCTTGGTACCCTCAACAGCTCCCATGGACTTAATAATCAATTCTAGGCAGATGAGTCTCAGATCTACATATGCAGCCTTAGTCTCTCCCTGGAGTTTTGGTCCTTCAGCACTAGCCATCGACTAGGCATTTCAAATTCGAGTGTCAGTAAATGAACTTGATTGCCATTGTGCAAAGTTGTTGAAAACTGAACTCATCATCATTCCCCCCAAACACTCTGATTTACACTCTACTATTTCTGTCAAAAGGTTGACCATCCTTCCATTTTCCTAAGTTCATAACCTTGAGATATTATCTTTAACACTTGACTCTCCTTTATCTCATATTTCCAAGCCTCCACAATAACTCTCCAAAATGGCCCCTTCTCTCTACTTAGCTATTTCAAGTTTAGTTTAGGACCTTATCCTCTTTAGTCCAGAATACTTCAAAAGCCTCCTAATTGATATTCTTGCTTCAGCTTTCTCTCCCCAGTTCAGCCCACCCTCCACACTATTGACAAAAAGATTTATCGAAGGTGTAGATCCTACCATGTCACCCCCTTAACTCTGTACACTCCAGTGACTCCCTATTGACTCCTAGGCTATAATACACACTTCAGTTGTTAAGTTTGTAAAAACCTGGTGCCAACCTCATTTACCATCCATCCCCTCTGACATGCTATGACACAGACAACTTAGCCTTTTTGATGCATCCTGATACTCTAGGTCCCTCTCCATGCTTTTGTCTCTTCCTTCAACACAAAATGACTGCAGGAAACTTTCCTAATATTCTCAACTGCTAGTGTTTTCCCTCCCAAACCACCTTGTATTGAACTATTTTGCATGATTTTCTTTTTCTTCCTTCTTTCTTTCCTTCCTCCCATACATGTTTGCATATATGCATGCAGGTATTACTATATATAGCATGTACATAAAAACACATATGAATATATGAATATACATATAGGTGTGTATCTATGTATATACATATTTGTCCAACCCATCAGAATGTTAGTTCCTTTTGAATAGGGATGGCTTTATTTTATGTATTTGTATCCCCAATGCCTAGTATATAATAGATTTTTCATTAAAATTAATTAATTAAAATTAAAAATAAAAATTAATTTCATTAAAATTCATCAAAATTTCAGGACTGAGAAATAGCCACTGGTCTAGCAAATGCCTCCATGCTTAAGAAAGCCTCCAGTCCAGAAGCACCAGACTTTTCTTTTTTAAAGCACAGCTGTTGCACTGTGGAGGGAACGAAGTTTATTAATTAAACATTTTGGAAGTGCCATTAAAAATGAATTATGGTAACCCTACTGAGATTGAACAGTAAGAGAAGTGAATGATTTAGGGTCCTTCTGAGGAGAGCTTGTGACAGATTAATGAGGTTAAAGAGACAGCAGCATGACATGTTTGATGTTCTCTTACTGAGAAGTAGGTTACTATCAAAGGGGACCCCAACTTGGACTTACTGCTGTGGAATTATATTATCTAAAAGACCTGGAGATTCAAATGATCTGTCATCTCAGTCACTAGTTTATGGAGATGTTCAGGCATTGATGACCAAAATCATGTAGTTACTTAAGCAAATCACAGATTGTCTGTACTTGGGTTCTATGGGATGGAAAAAAAATGATTGATACTGGAAGCTTACAGTTCAAGTTCTTCATGTGGGGTCTGCGAACTTTTAAACATATGTAATTGAGAATTATATTTCAATAGAATGGGTTTCTTTCGTAATACTCAGTATCTTATTTAAAAGCTTCATTTTGAGAGAGGGTCCAAAGGTTTCATCAGATTGTCATAAGGAATCATGACACAAAAATGATTAAGAACCTCTTCCTTAAAGAAATGGGGCAGATGTGAATGACACCGAACAGAGCATAATCCATCACAGGTGAGGGGATTCTATCCTAGCTCTTAACCCCAATTAAATTTTTGTCCATATTAAATTTAGCTAAATTGTTCTCTATATCCTTTGGCACAGAATTAAATTGGTGACCATATCCTCTGACACAGAAATCCTGCCGGAAGGCAAATACCCCAAGAAGTTCAAAGAAAGTGCTCATATATGGCAGGATATTTATGGTAGCCCTTTTTCTAGTAACAAAAAACTGGAAACAAACCAGATGCTCATCAATTGGGAAATGGCTAAACAAATTGTGATACATTGATGGGATAGAATATCACTGCATTGTAAGAAAAGATTAAGATAAATATGGAGGAATATTGGAAGACTGATATGAGCTCATCTAAAATAAGCAGAACTAGGAATATAATATTCCCAACAAATACAACAATTCAAATAAAAAAAAATTACACCACCACCAACAGTAACTGAACATCATGTTACTATGGTAATAAAGCTTGGCCCCAAGGTAGCCATGAAAAAATGCACCTCTCTCCTTTCCTTGCTAAGGGAAAGGGGACCTATGGGTATAGACCATCACAACCATCACATATACTGTCAGACTCAGCTGATAGGTTGGCAATTTTGATGAAGTATTGTTTTTTCTTCATCTCTTTTAATACAAGGGATGGCTCTCTGAGGAGAGAAAGGGGAAGAAATATATTTGGAAATGAAGGTGATATAAAAGGAAAATAACAATAAAAATTATTTTTAAATGTGCACAGTATAGACAAAGACTGAATATGTATTCATACTATATGTATACATATAATACGTATACATACTAAGATGAAATGAAAAATAAGAAAGCTATACAGATAATTTAGGCAAAAAAATACTCCTACTTTTAACTTAAATATCTAGATAACTGACAAAGTATTTGGTTTAGTTATTGTATGAAATATTTAAATTCTCTCCCATTCTTGTTCATAAGCAAACCTGGCCTAACAAGAACCACTCTTTTGCTACTCAAAGAAACTAACAGTTGAACTATAAAAATTGGTGGGGAGAAAGTTTTCATCAACAGTGAATGAGGTAAAAGATATTTTCACATTTTTTTTAAAGAGGAAAAATACTTTTAAATATTGTTTAAGGTTTGTTTAAGGTTTTTTTGGATTTATAAAAGACAAAATAAAGGACAAAAGCATTCTCTTAATTTCGAACATTGTATAAAACAATTTTAAAAATTGTTTTGTCTATGGATAGACTCATATTCATAAAAAAAGGCCATGTGGCATAATGACTGGAAAGTCAATCTTTCGGGGGACAGGAGAACTTGGTTTTAAGTCCTATCTCTTATACATCTTAGCATTTTGACCGTGGGCAAATTATATATAACCTCTCAGATTCCTGGTAGAGGGAATATTCTATAAGGGGAGTGTCTCCAAACTAAAACACAGTCTGGATAATGCCCATTTCATTTTGATATAGATATGCAGATGGCATCTGTATCTAGGTGCCTAGACATATACAGATCTTCTAGATATAGTTATCAATATTCATAGATTTATATAGAACAACTGTGAAATTATTCAGTTTTGGAAAGGCAACTCTCCAGCTTTCCCTATGAAAAGCGAACTGGCAAAAAATAATAATGAAATTACTTGATGAGATGAGTGAATTCTTAATTAAAATTTGCCAATATTTCTGCTTTTAGCTACATAAACAACTGGTAAGGTAAAAATAGTTATATTTCTGAAGACATTTATGTCAATATTATTCTTGAAAATAGATGTATACACCTGGGACAGCTAGGTGGCACAGTGGATAAAGCACCAGCAATATAACCAGGAGGATGAGTTCAAATCTGCTTTAGATACTTACTTGCTGTGTGACCCCTAGGCAGATCACTTAACCCATCGAAAAAAGAAAATACACCAGCTACCCAAGTGAAAAAATGGCAGCAGGTTCTTTGGGATGAAGCCTTCTAACTCAGGTCATTTTAGACCAACAGATACGATTTTTTTATCACGAGAAGTATTTTAAAAATTTTGATACTGCATGTCCAAACGTTTCCTTGAAATGCATGAAATCAGAATTATATTCAATGTGAATAAAATGAAATTAGAGTCATCTAAATGAAAAATTCAGGTTTAGGAAATAAACTAGCTTTTTGAAAATTCTTGGTGGCTTCTATCACACAATACCTTCGTTTGCCTCATTGGAGGTTTGTGTGCAATTCTGATCTTCTCCCTTAATAAAATACCTCTCTGGAGAAGGTCATGAAAGAGAAGCAGAGTGCAGCTCTATGGAAGACTGATAAACATAAAGTACTGAATCCCAAGGCATGAGACCTGAAAGAATCCTGAATCTGCTGTTTAACCTGTGGAGCCTTGAACATCTCACTAAATTTTTTTAGACTTTGATTTTCTCATTTCTAAAATGAAAGAGTTGGACTGATTTGTGTGAAATCTTATTTGGCTCTGGTTTTAGTCATCCTAAAGACATCAAGGAAGTAGAAGGGCTCATCAATAAGGAAAAAAAAATCAAAAAAGGTTTGGACTCTAATCTGGAAAGGAGGAAACACCATCAAAGTCTGCACAATAGTGAAAGGTAGGATGAACACTAACTTCTTCCCTGAATGTCACAAAGTGACAGTTTCACTTTGGGAGGCTTGAAAAAAAGGACTTCCAAAAGGAAGTACCACTTTGCACAGCACTAAATATAAATTGGGTATGACACCAATGATTAGTACAGATTGTAAATGTAAATGGCCTCACATTAAATTGTTAAATGGAAGCTCTTTGATACTTTTCTTATTTCCTGGGGTGTGATTTCCAGTGGTCACAGGCTTTAGAACTGGAAGAGTCTAGAGGTCATTTGCTGGAACTCCAGCATATTTTAGGACATGACTAGAACTACTCTCTCCAAGTCACCACCACTCTCTTCATTTGTTGCTGTTGAGCTGTTTTAGCCATGTCTGACTCTTTGTGACCCCATTTGGGGTTTTCTCGGCAAAGATACTGGGGTAGTTTGTCATTTCCTTCTCTAGCTCATTTGACACATGAGGAAACTCAGGGAAACAGGGTTAAGTGACTTGCTCAGGGTCATGCAGTGAGTAAGTATCTGAGGCCAGACTGAATGCACAAAGATAGTCTTCCTGACTCCAGACCTGGCTCTCACAAGGATAGGGTCCTGATCTCTTAATTAGCAAATCTCCAGTTCTGAATTGTTTTCCCCCAGTCTTCCTTCTTTCAACTCTCTCTGCCATATGCTGACCACTCTCTCCTTTCTGAGCTTATGCAACACAACTCTCTCCTGGCTAGTCTCCTATAGGTCTGATCAGCCTCCTCTGCAGCTTCATCATCTAGCTCCTCCCCTCCCTGAGGGGCTCCCCAAGGCTCATTCTTAGGCCTCTTCTTCATCTTTCTCTATATTCTCTTTCATCAACCTCATCAGCTCCCATGAGTTTATCACTCCATAGTGATGACTCACAGATCTCTATGTCTGTCCTGCAGACATCTACAACTGAATATTTCAAAAATAGAATGTAATCCCACCCCCCACCTACCCCTCTTCTAAACTTCCCAGTTTCTTTCAGAGGCAACCCATTATTCATTCTCCCAGGTCCTTAGGTGTTATCCTTGACTAACCACTTTGCATATTCAATGAGCTGCCAAACCTGTCTCTTTCTATCGACGCAGCATCTCTTACATCCAGACCTTCACTCTAGCACTCTATTTCAGACCCTTGTTGTCTGTCACCTTACTTTCACCTTTAATAAAAGGATTTGCTCTGTAAAACTTGGACTTAGTCAAAAGGTTGTACCCATGGACCTAGAGGGTCACATGTGGCCTCAAGGCTGCAGGTTCCCCACCCCTGGCCTAAATACTTACAAACACCTCCCTTAAGTGGTCTTTCTGCCTCAAATCTCTTCCCACTGCAGTCCACATAGCTGCAAAAGTAATTTTTCTTAAGTGAAGGTCTGACCACACCACTCCTCTATTCAGTAAGCCCCCTAATTCCCCAGGAGAAAATATAAACCTGTTTTCCTTTTAAGGCTCTTCACTATTTGGCTCCAACCTAGATTTCTAACTTCACTGTAAATCAGTACGTTTTAGGCACAAGGTAGGTTTGTAATAAATATTGATTGATTGGTTTGATTAGAGTGGAGATAAATTAATGAGTGGAGAGAGAAAGAAGTCTGTGTGCCAATTGGCAAGTTAGCTGATAAAGTACAGACCCAACGGGAGTCACTGCTGTGTCCCTGGACAAACAGGCCACCGGCTCCAACACCAGCTGTCTGCTGATGGTCTGGGGCCTGCCTAAGGCTGGTACTCCAAAGCTGGAAGTGCATTATCTGGCTCCAAGAATATGTCTGTCTGTTAAGTGACAGGTGGTACGGACAGAGATTGAAGCTGATTTGGAGATGCTGCCTTTGCTTTCTGCCAGGTAACAGGTGGTCACATCAGAATCAGTCACAGGGTAGAGGGTATGTCAGCAGCCAGGGCTGAGGCATCCTCTGACTCTGGGGATCTCTAGATGCAGGGACAGAAGTGGATGCTTAAGATGGTCAAGATCGTCAGAGTCTCGTTGCTGAACCGAGAGTCACAGCCACAAGGAACACACTAGTAAAACTGAAGCCTATCCTAGCACTGTGACTTTAAAATATCCACATGATTCAACTTCTGTTCTGCTCTCTGTCTTTCTCTAAACAAAGGAAATAGGTAATTTACTTCAAATTACCTCTTTCCCCTCTCATTAAGAGAACTGAATCACTGAAAGAACAAGCTGCTCAGCAACAATAGTAGCTAACCTATGTGCTTTATGGTTTCCAAAGAACTTCACATTAGTTATCTCATTTGATTCTCCCTGGGAGACAGGTACTACAGAAACAGAGCCTGAGAGATCAAGCAATTTGCCTAGGTTCATATAGCTAGTGAGTGGCAAGAGGCAAGATTTGAATTCAGATCTTTCTGACTCAAATCCTGAGCTCTGTCCACTACTCACACCTGGCTTCCTGTCCATACCAACCCCTTCTTCTCTCCCCACTCAAGTAGAATGATAAAATAAACTGCTATGTGAACTTCCTTAAATCACAGAGGCATCAAATTTATAATCAAAATGTCAAATTAAGGAAAAAAACTCTAAATATCAATAAAAATAAATCTTGCCCATGTCAACCTCATCGCAGTGCCCTGACTGTATCTTGGCAGTGAAGTAAAGAGAGCCTACCTGAAAACTGCAAGGCTCAGAGACCACAGCACAAGTGGCTTCCTCAGCTCAAACTTCGCTCGTTTGTTCATTAGGTGCCGACCACCGAATATAAAGGCAGCATACAGAGCTGAAAACAAGAATGATTTCTTCCTGTAAAGAAAACAAACCAGAGAAAAAAAATTGTCATGAGTCTCCCATTAATCATTCAAAGCTGATATCCGGATCCATCCCTATGCGTCAGTTTTCCTCCCTTCAAATTAAATCACATTTCATACCACTCCTGCTAATTGAAATCACTGAAGCTGGTGAGGCAAGTCACAGTGATCTTTCCTGTGCTGGAGAATGTACTTCTTCACTGAGGACAGAGAATCTCAGCTGCCTATTTGGCTAATTGGACTATCTTCAGTTTCCTTCTTCATAAGCAAGGTCATTCCACAGATTACACCCAACACATTTGAACTTGGTGGCAAGCATGGGGCTTTCCTTTAGAGCTCTAGATTTTTCTTTTTAGGTGACCAAAAATTGTGATGTCCAATTCTTCATGACCCCATGGACTTGTTCATTGGGTTTTCTTGGCAAAGAATTGGAGTGGTCTCTGCAATATGTACCCATTTTTGCTTTAAAATATTGGGATGGTTTTGAGGAAACATCAGTGAGATGTGAAAGCTTAACAATACATCACACTGATGTTTCCCCAAAAGCTCCTCTGGCCAATCTGACATCTTGCCATCTGAAAAACTAGTATAATTTTAATGGCAAGGATAATTCGTTTTCCCCAATAATTGCAAGTTCTAATTATAATACAAAGTAATTAGGGTTTAAGGAGATTTGCCCAGTCACACAGCTAGTAAGTATCTGAGGCTGGATTTGAACTCAGATTTTCCTGACTCCAGATCTAGGACTCTCTCTACTGCACCTCTTAGCCATCTACTATAATTATGATTTCCTAAAGTAAATATGTGTGTATGGTATTTATATACATATGTATATATTTAAAAGATTGCCACTGAAGACAAAAGAGATAAAAGGGAGAATGTCACTTAATAGTATCCAAAATTTACCTAGCACTTTAAGGTTTGCCAAAAGCTTTTACAGATATTGTCTCTCTTTATCCTCACAATAATCTTTGAAGGTAGGTGTTATTACTCATGTTTTGTAGATGAGAAAACTGAGGCAGACAGAAGTTAAATTACATGTGTAGGCTCACATGGTAAATGTCTGAGGCTAGATTTGAACTGAGATCTTCTTAACTCCAAGAGTCCCTCCACTGTGCCACCTATCTGCCTTGGTAAAAGGTTTTATTTTGAAAGTTGGTTGACAATGGATACTTGGATTTTTCATGTAGATTAGATACCTGGTAACTGGGTATCTGTCTTGGGGCAGGAGGGCCCCATAGCCTGCCAAAGTAGATAGAGTGCTATGCCTGGAGTCAGGAAGACCTAAGTTCCAATCTGGTCACTTGTTGTTTGCCTCAGTTTCCTGGTGTGTAAAATAAGCTGGAGAAAAAAATGGCAAACCATCCCAATTTCTTTGCTCAGAAAATCTCAAAAGGGGTGATGAAGAATTGGACACAACTAAAAACAACAGTGTTAAAAGATGTAGTCCAACTTCTGGTATTTTTACCAAATATAGCTTACCTTTCAATACTGCTAGCTTATACAAAGCTGAGAAGAATGTTAAAGATAAGTCATTAACCAGCCTCATGGATTTTGAGCCAGCAGAACCCTTCAGGGGCCATTTAGTGTAACCCATTTATTTGACAGATGAGGAATTGGCCTTCCATAGTGCTAAGCTGAGTGTTTAAGACATGGCAGGGTACACACCTGATGGGGATAACCTGTTGATCAGATCTGGCCTAGGAAATTTCCATCACAGAGAAAATTTGCATTTGAAATAAATGATTTTACAAGATATTGTTGTGTGGGGGGAGATGAGGAAATTGTTTTCATTTTAAGAAAGTAGCATCTTAAGTACCAAGTTCATTAGTAATTCATCTCCAAAATATTTTCTATCATGGTGACAAGATCATGGACAAATGCTTGGTAACACACTGTGGATGAGTGTCTTCCTTGACAGTGAAACTTGAAAATCTTCCTCAACTTGTCTATCATGGTAGAAATTGAAAGTAAAAAGCATTACAGTGTAAAATGGTGATAGTGATGGTGAAAACTCAAAGATTAGGTCGGAAAAAATGTAATACAAACTGAGGGAAGAAAGTCAATCTTCTGCATATAGAACTAACAGAGATTTTGGAAATAATCCAACTTAATCCACTTCCAAAAAAAGAGACAAGTTCCTGGGGCATATTAACCCATTAACAGTGGGTTACAGGTTAATATGAAATGCATTATCTACAAGTCTTCCTATATTTTCTAACTGCTGGCATACACTGCTGATTCAGAAAGGATTGGCTTCTACCTTATTTACATAGAAATCATTCCTATTTAAATTAATGTAAAGGCATAATAATAGGAGAGTTTGCTCCTAGGTGAAAGCTTAATAATACATCTCACTGATGTTTCCCAAAAGCTCCTCTGGCCAATCTGACATCTTGTCATCCGAAAAACTAGCATAATTTTAATGGCAAGAATAATTCATTTTCCCCAATAATTGCAAGTTCTAATTATAATAAATACAGAATATAGACTTTTAATACCATGTGGCAGTAGTGGCTTTTTAAAAATTATTTTGGGGAGACTCAGGCTATGAAATATGAAAAGAGAAGGGGAGAATTAGGGAAATTATCTGGAAAAGGCAACTATTTAGATATATCTAGGATGAGGTATTTGAGGGTATGAATTAAATTGTCATGGCTGCAAATCTTGCCTTTGCTAAGACATAACCTTAAATGCCAAACAGTGACTCTGAATGTCTTGTGTTTGTATTAAGAGGAAAATGAAAGGAAATAGATTCAATGAGATAATATTCTCCAGAGTATTAAATGATTCGGTAAGCCCAATTCGTCCCTCTTACCTATGGCAGAAAAAGCTTTTCTATTTCTCTTAGCCAAAAGCAAATTGAAGAAAGTTTTCCCAACATTCTCTCTGCTTTTTTAATGGCTCTTACTTCTCTGCCAAATGTATTCCAAATGATGCCAGATGATACCAAATAATGACAACTCATTTTCCTCTAAAAGCCCTTTCTAATTAATCACAACTGGTTCCAGTCACTGTAGAGTAAGAATTCCTACTATCCATCTGTCCCATTCAATTTCAGAGTTTATCCATTTTGGTTCAGATTTCAGGTGTCATTGGATTAGAGACGTAATTCCAAACTAATATCATTACTATATAAAGAGTGTGTGTGTGTGTGTGTGTGTGTGTGTGTGTGTGTGTGTGTGTGTGTGTGTGTCTGTGTGTGAGTGAGTGAGAGAGAGAGAGGGAGGGAGAGAGAGAAAGGGAGAGACAGAGAGAGAGAGAGCTGTTCTATTGTTCTCCCGGTCAGGAAAACCTGGGATTCAAGTTCTTTCTCTGGCACATCTGGGCTGTGTTATTTCAAACCCATAGGCAACTTTCTAATCCTTTTTTAAGTAGTGAATCTACTACTGTTCTGTATTGGTACAGGGATTACCTCAGTAGGAATTTCTTATGTCAATAAAATCTCATACACACACAGACACACACACACACACACACACACACACACACACTCACACTTTATGGTTCAAAATTTGGTTCAAATCCTTCCAACAAACCCATAAGATGTAGCATCATGGATAGAGCCTTGAACTTGGCCTCAGAAAAACCTAGGTTCCAATTGCAGCTCAGATGTCACATTATATTAGTTGTGAGGGGCCCTGATATAAGGTTCTGGGCCTCAGTTGCCCTATGTCTAAAATAGGGATGACCACAACACCTACTTCCCAGGGTTACTGTAAAGATCAAATGAGATATGCATGTCTTTGTAAACCATAAAATGCCATATAAAGGTAAGCTCTTATCATCTCCATTTCACAAATGAGAAAACAGAGGCTCAGAAAGATTACGAAGGCATATAACAAAAACAAATTACCTCCCACTGTACCCCAGCCATGTATGACTTGCTCAGTCACATAGTTAATAAGGTTAGTGTAGGAACCTGAAACCGGGTCTCCTGACTCCAAATTCAGGATTTGTTTCACTGTCCTATTAAGTATTAAGGGGTAGTGATTCTTCCCTTATGGCTTTAGGGTACAATATTCAGGGAACTGGAAAGTGGCCAACAATCTTTCTCTGTATCCCCAGAACTGGATTAAGCTAGAGTTTCCCCCAACCCATCTGACAGCTTCACAGACTCTTTTCCACATAGTTCTATGGCTATTAGACACATAACCTGTTTGATGATCACTTGTAAACCAAGTGTTAGTGATCTCCATAAACAATAAACTGTTAAGAGGGCGTAGTTTCTACTGTTTTCCTATTCTAATTGCTCAAGCCTGTTGAGTCTACTCAGAAGCCAACATTAGAAGTTGGTCTTTGCCAGAGGTACGCTGGAGCTAGCTCTTACATGCTCCTAGGAGCCAACGGTTAAATTTCCAGTGTGAGCATTTAAATCTTGGAAACTGACAGATGCTGCAAATCAGGACTTGACTTGTTATTTTGTCAGTTATCTAGACGAGGCAGCTAGGTGGCTTAAGCACTGAAGTCGGAAAGACCTTTGTTCAAATCTGGCCTCAGACCCTTACTAGCTATGTGACCCTGGATAAGTCACTTGGCCTTTGTTTACCTTAATCCATTGGAGAAAGATATGGCAAATCATTCCATTATCTTTGCTAAGAAAACCCCACACAGAGTCATGAAGAGTAGGACATGACTGAATAGCAATTGTCTAGACTTAGGGGATATTCCCTCCCTTCTCTGCCTCCCCCTCCTTCACAGAGTTGGCCACTAAACATTTATCAGCACACCACTGGTCTTATCATGGCACTTGACACACAGTAGGTGCTTAACAAATGCTTATTAACTTAATGACCATAGAGCTAACCAATGGCCAACCAACCTTCATCAAACGACCCACGGTGAGTGAAACTGTGACCTCCAGAGTAGCTCATTCCACTGTTAAATTACTTCAATTATTATTTCTCCAAGCCTACATTTTCATCTTTTCAACATGTACCCACTTGCTTTCAGTTCTATCCCTTCAGGTCAAACAAAATAAACCTAAAAATTCTTCTGTTAGAACTATTTGGATATTTCGAGACACCTTAGTTTCTTCTGTCATAGGATCAGGGATTTCTGGTATGGAAAAGTCATTTTACACAAGTGGATCTGATACCTAACAAGGGTAATCTGATTAGAGAAAATATAAACAACAAGTAAGAGAGCAAAGATCAGAGCAAGTCATAGAAACATGAATTCAGAGTTGGAAGGGACCTTGGATGCCACCTGGTTTAACTCCCTCTCCTTCCACATATGAGGAAACTATGTCCCAGAGAAGCTGTGACTTTCTGAAGGCAACACAAGTAGCAAGCCTAAGAGGAAGAATCTGAACTCAGGTTCTATGACTTTAGAGTCAACTCTCTTTTCACCGTTGCCCTCTCTTCCTGTAAGAATACTGGACTAGACAGCATGGGGTCACTTCCCACTCCAGACCTGTCCCCTCTGTTGTTTACCCTTCAGTTTTAAAGAGGACTAATGATGTCACAGGCAGCCTTGACTTGTGCATGAGTTAAATTTAAGTGAGCAAAGTTGTGCAAAGTCATCAATCTCACTCTCTTCCAGAGAATTCCAAGTCCAGTGGCAAGACAAAAGTCAAGATAACTGCCGTGGATGACCTTGGAGAGTTGGATAGATGACCAAACTTCAAAGCAGCTGCCTTTAGCCCCTTTCATGACCCGGCAGGCAATGATGCTGGTCTTCTGGCTGTTAGGGAGGTGTCTACCCCAAGCATGTGAAGACTTCTCCCAGAGGAATGGGAGGATGAGCATAAAACCTGTCCCCTCCACCCCATTCTCATGACACAGCGTAATTATTGATATGTCAACAAGACCTTATCTCCATAGGAACTCCATTCTACCACACACATTATAATTAGGTAGCTTAGTGGATGGGTTGCTGGATTTGGTATCTGGAAGACCTGAGTTTAAATTCTGCCCTTAGACACTTTCCATGAGAACTTAGGCAAGTCAATTACCTTTTATGAGCCCCAGTTTCTTCAAATAATAACACCTAATAGTAGTACCTATCTCACAGGGCTGGGGAGCGGATTGAGTGACACCCATAAAATGGTTGGCAAAGCTCAAAAGTGTTATAAATGATATTAATCACTCCACACCTTGTCATTGATCTCTCTCTAGGAGTTCTTGCCATAGATCTGATGATTTATCATCTGGTGCCCACCCTCTTCAGCATAGCTGGCTTTTGAGCTACAAGCATACAGCTGACTTCTGGCTTGCTTAAGTCTAACGCTTGGTAGGACACGCCCAGAACCTGCACTCTGATGGCATGGCCTTTGGGCACCCAGAAATCCAGGCTGTGATAAGACTCTGGAATAGGATTCTTATGGATCGTGGATATCTATATACCTCTAGCTCTTTCTATCTATCTGTCTGTCTGCCTTTCTGCCTGTCTATCTATCTACACACCTTGTCCTGGTACATTCAGGGTTTAAGGAAAAAACCAATGATTGGTAATCCCACTGGCAACATTTGACTATTTTCTTCCTGAATAAATGAAACAAAGGAGCATTTCTGGAAGACAGGGGGTCTCTTTTCTTAGATAATAGGAGAGCAACATAGTAGCAGTAATAAAAAAACTCGCTTGCGAAGTTTGCAAAGTGCTTTACATGCTTGATTGTCATGTCAACCTTGGGAGATGCTACTACTACCCTTGTTTTATAAATGATGAAACTGGAGCTGAAGGTCAGGTAATCACCTGGGTGCAGGGTAAAACATCTCGTAAGGATCTGAGGCAGGATTTGAACTTAGTGCTTCCTTAAGCTCAGTCTAACATTCTATCTCCCATCCCACCTTGCTGTCCCAATGCCGGCAGCATGTGAGTGTACAATAAATACGTTCTTAGATTATTAATTCTTAGATGACTATAGAATCCCTAGTAACAAACAAAACATCTCCACAATGAAATGATGCCATGCTTTGGGTTTCTTTGCAACACTTATCTTGGCCTGGCTTCTCATTCATGACTCCTCATTCATCTGCTGGAGTTCTGTCTCTTCTTGATGTATCTGCCTCGTTCCAAATCTTTCCTGGGAACCTCTTCTAATTTTGACTGAACTACTGAATGTCTCCTGGTTCTGCTTGCATTGCTACTGAATTCTATAAAAGCCTTGCTTTGGTGTTTGAATGAAAGCCACTATATAAAATCATACCATCGTATCCCACTGCATATTTCTCAGTTGGAGGATTTCAGTGAGACTTTACTTGTGAGAGTCTCTGTGCCATCTTCAAATATCTGTGCTTACTGCCCCCTGTGCTCCTACCATCTGGCAGATCCTATTTTCAAAACTGTCAAAGCTGACCTCCTTATTTTAGGGTGAGGAATCTTTTATGTTGGCAGGATTTCAACACAAAGTAATTATTTCTAAACACCTTTGTGCCTAACCTAGGCACTAACACCATGAAGTCCACACTGTAAATTCAAGTGGCCTGATTAAGGCTTTTGAACATGTGGAAAATGAAAAGAGCTGTGAATATGAAATTCAGATTGCTGAAAGTTTGTGAGGACGAAAGGGTAAGGGGCCCTTAACTCCACTGAGAACACAGCATTAACTAGTCTGTTAGATTTTTATTTGGATGAATTAAAATAAGATGTCTCCCTGGGATACATAGAGAGGACAAAATTAATGCAGTACCTAAAGGAGGTAGAGAACTAATGAGCCGAAGGATTAAAAAATGTGCCCACTTTACCTGCAAAAGACATTCCTTATCTTAGCTACTTATGCAGTGTGGGGATTATTTAATTCAAGATTCTGAAACTGATTTTTATGGCACTAAGTGAGCTAGGGAGCTGGATAACTAAGGAATGTTGTATACATTCATGCTCACTCAAGAGGCAACATGGTACAGTAGAAAGAACACCAAATTTTGAGTCAGGAGGTCTAGGTTCAAATTCCAGCTCTACCATTTATAACCTGTGGAATCTCAGTTATTACATTTCTCTGGGCCCAAGTTTCCTTCCTTGGAAAATGAAAGTGTTAGACTTCCTGGCTTCTGAGGTCTCTCCGAGTTCAAAAGCTTTGATCCTAAGATCCTAAGACTATGAAGGAACATTTGCTCTCATAATTCCTATGGGGTCTCAACAGTGTGATGAAGAATAGTTGAGAATTCATACCCAATATGCGTTCCTTCAGCTGATGCTACGTAAGTTGTTCATGAACAAAGTGGCGCATTTTCTAATATGCCAGGAAGGTAACTTCTTCAGGGACTCAGTAATTTCATCTAATAGATTTACAATGATGTACACTGTCACCCAGTGATACTACCATCCTTTGTCACTCTTAGATCTTCCTCAAGATCTGAAGACTCAGAGTATTTTGTCTATTATCTCTTACTCCTGCCATGTGGTTACTTCCTTTCACGGTTATACGGTTCTTTGATGTTATCATTTACTTTGCCTTTCTGAGAAATCAACAATGTCCTACAGTTTATTTACACACACCATGAAATTTCCCTTTCATTTTTTGACTGACCCAAAATTTTGATTCTTTAGAGATTGTGGCACTCCAAGGTTTGTAAATATATTACTAGTCTGTTCATCTTTTGTTGGCGAAGAAGACCATGCCATCGAAGAAATAATGACATGATTTGCACTTGACTTTGTTTTGAGTGAGGGAAGGCTGTGCAGGTTACCAGCCTTACTTGTCCTCCGGAGCCATCTGAATCCAGTGACCAGATATTCATCAGGATGACTGGAGACGACCCAGGATGAGGCAACTGGGGTTAAGGGACTTGCCCAAAGTCACACAGCTAGTGAGGTGAGATTTGAACTCAGGTCATCCTGACTCCTGCATTGGTGCTCTATCCACTGTACCACTTAGCTGCCCCTTGGAAACTAATGGCACCAACAAGAAAGCACTACTTATCAAAAAAAGATGTATTTTTGTTTTGGTGAAGTTTGAAGGCAACAATTTAAGTGAAATCTAGTCTACTTCAATCCTACATCTTCCTCCAGTGAACTGTGATACACACACACACACACACACACATACATACATACATACATACATACATATATATATATATATATATATATGTATGTATGTATATATATATATATATTTACGAACTGATAGACCAGCTATTCCATTTGTCATCCCATTAAATATCATATGTATTAACACCAATACTTCATCCATTTAGTTTTTTGATATGGAAGGATAGGCTGAACTTGAGTTACGTGAGGCTTTGCAATACTCCAGGACTTGACATGATCAGTGCAATGTCACCCACCATATCATTCAAATACATATTTATGAATTCATATCCATCATTAATAACGGATTATGAAATAGTTCCCAAAATAATGCTGTAAGATTTGACTGATTTGTTGTTCTTTTCAAATTATTTAAAAATATTTTCTTTGTTAAAATGGATAGCTCATCTGGATGGGCTGAATATGAAAACAAAAATGATATTAAAAACAAACCAAAAAAACTCAATAAAAATTAAAAGACTTAAAAATCAAAGGATTGTTAGTCTATTGAGGGGGCAAAAAATTTTCAGTTTTATAAATCAATATGAATTCTTAACAAGCCTGAGATAAAGCAAGGTTCATGGTAAGAATAGATGCTGAATTCTAATTTAATCTATATTTGGTCCATGAAACTGTGTGTGATTTTGGAGATTTTTTTCATTTATAAACAACTTCTTTTCAGTCACATTTTTTTCCCTTGGATACTAATTTAGAGACTCTACTTCCTCTTTATTTAAAACAAAGAGAGTGAGGAAATCATTCATTGTCATTCAATCTAACTCTGAAGCAGGTCTTTGAAGCAGGATTATTTTTAGCCTGATGGTTTCAGTGAAATACTACACTTACATTGATTTATCATTCTCCTTTAGAAAAGTGTCCTTCACTTCACAAAAGAAATATGCTATTGAAAATTGTCCAGTGCGATCTTTGATGCCTACTACGTACCAAAAGCTTGCAACTATCATCCTCACAACAACTCTGGGAGATAGGCACTACTATTGTCTCCATTTTACAAATGAGGAAACTGAGGAAAACAGAAGTTAAGTGACTTGCCCAGAGTCGCACAGTCAATAATTGTCTGAGGCTAGATCTGAATTCAGGTCTTTCTGAACGCAGGTCCGGAGTTCAATCCACTGGGCCAACTAGTTAACCTGGGTGGTATGTTGAATTTGTACCAGTATTTTAAATTCTATTATATCCTACTGACATTCCTGAGAGGCAGCATAGTTCAGTGTAAAGAACACTGGATTAGGGATCATGTGGGAGCTGGGTACAATTTCTAAGTCTACCATTTACTTGTTGTGACCCTGGACAAGTGAATCAAATACTTTGCAACTCAGTTTCCTCATCTGTAAAATGAGTGGATTAGATTCAAGGGTGAGGAACGTGTGGACTCAAAGGCCATACATGGCCCTCTAGGTTGTCAAGTGCGGCCCTTTGACTGAACTCAAAACATAAACCCAAACTTGGGTTCAAAGGACTGCACTTAAGGACCTAAAGGGCCACATGTCACTTTGAGGCCTTGGGTTTCACACCCCTGGACTAGATGATCTCTTAGATTCCATCTGTCTTTAAATCTAAGGTCCTCTTGTACAATTGGAAATATCTTCTGAAGAGGAAAAAAAGGCTCCCAAATGATATAAAATCTCCAGTCTAGTGGGCCTAATTTTAAATTACAAATTTTATGCGATCTAACTTGTCCCTCTAAATACAACATAATCTAATATTTGGACTTGGAATGGTTTTAATATTAAGAGTTGCTGACAAAGGTGTATCTACAGTCAAGTCTTTAAAAAGAATTTCTGGACTTTGCAAGCACAAGATTAAACTCAATGACAATATGAAGTGGGTCAGTTTTAAATTTCTCCCTTTATTGAATTTAGCAAGAATAATAGTGATAAAAACTCTTTTATTTTGTTTCTGGATGGAAAAGGCATTTTTTTTCTGTAGGCAGTTTGTGAGTCATAATGCCTACGTTCTATAGATAAAGCAACTGAGACTTGGAGGAGCTAAGTGATTTGCTCAGGGCATGTGAACACAGGCATCTGAGGGCAATGGCGTGAGTCTATGAGAGGAGACCAACCATATTACCACATCCAATCCAACTCCATCATTTTGCAGATGAAGAGACATGCCTGGGGAGGTGAAATAACTTTCCTGAAGTCATACTGGTAATGAGTGGTGAATGAGGATTTGAACTCAGTATAAAAGAGACTCTATGGGAATGAAAAACACCGGGAGTCCAAATGGTTTTAAACTAATTTCAACAAGGGAGTGTAACAGGTGGGAGTCCTTTCTCAAGTGACACCACTGTAAATTCAATCTTGTGGCCTATTGAAAGGTTTCATTACAAGTTGTGGAGAAAGGAAGTGACTCAATACTTCAAGGATGAATATAAATTCTGCTTTTGAGAATGCTCACTTGGATAAAATGTTGGGAATCTAGCCCTGGTGCCCTGACTTCCCACGAGTTAACACAAAAGAAATGCTTACTTTTAAATCTGTCATGGAATTTGAACTTAGAGGCTGCCATGGAAAAACTAAGAAAGGGAAGATGTACTGCTATTTATATTTATGCATGAATTGATAGAAATAAATGAAAAAAAAACTAAGTTGAGGTGGTCAGTTTCAGGGAGGGAGTTAAAGATTATGATAATGACAAATAAGAAATAAAAAGAAAAAAATTGCTTTCCTCATTTTTATATAAAGTCTCAGTTTCCTAAATTTCTGAAAGGCATGAGGTAAGGCATTAACACTGAGGGGAAAGGCAAGAAAATTATGTGACTTTATTTCATAGACAGATTTACCAAAAGCCCTATTTACAAGATTTTATTGCCTGATCTTTTGGATTAGCTCACTCTCTTCTCTTAGGGTTTTGCTGGTAGGATGAAATTTTTTGTTCTAATCAGAATTTTCTGGATAAACACTGGATGAAAGGAATAACTTCTAATAGTTAGAATTATCCAAAAGAAATAAGCTTTCCCATGTGTTTCCCATCCTTGCAGGTCTTCCAATGAAGTTGGCTAACCATTGTCACTAACCCAGAAACAAAGACTACTCATGTATGGGTTGGGAGAGATCTCTGAATTTCCAATTTTGTGATTATGTCTTTTTGTCAGTTAGTAAGTCTCTAGATACCAAAAGTCAACTTTTAAGAGTTGATTTCTAAAGATTGGCACGAGTAAAACAACCAGTTTTTTAACTAGTTATTTAAACTAGTTTTTTAAAGGTAAAAATGAGACATGGATGGAAGAATACAGAAACCAGGTGCAGTGATTTCAAACAGAAGTCTGAATGATTGATGAGTATTACTAGATCAAGCAACTGCTGTAAGAGGATTAAAAACAGCCATAAAAGCACCTTTGTCCAAATAAAAACAACCTTGAGATGTAATTTTACACCTATCAGACTGGTTAAAATGATTGAAGGGGAAAGTAACAAATGTTAACAAATGGGACACTAACTCATTGTTGGTGGAATTGTGAACGGAGCCAACCATTCTAGAGAGCAATCTGGAATTAATCCAAAGAGTGATCAAACTGCCTATATACCCTTTGACCCAGCAATACCACTACCTAGGTCTATTTCCAAAGATGATTAGGAAAAAAGGAAAAAGAACCTGTATGTGCTACAATGTTCATAGTAGCTGTCTTTGTGGTGGCAAAGAACTGAAATTTGCAAGGATGCCTGTCAGTTGCAGAATGTGTGATGGAATACTACTGTTGTATAAGAAATGATGAGCTTGATGATTTTTGAAAAACATATATAGACTTGCATGAAATAAGCAGAAGCAAGAGATTGTTGTATACAGTAACAGCAATACTGAAATCATTTTGACTATTATAAGTACTCAAATTAACTACAAAGGACAAATGAAGGAAGATGGTATCTGCAACCGGAGAAAGAACTGATAAATAGATGTATAGAATGAGTTCCCATGTATATTTGTGTCTAATAGTAGCCCTCTCTAGGACAAGGAAGTGGGGAAAGGAAGAAAAAAGGGAAAAAAAATTTACATAATTTTAATATACTTAAAAGGAAGAGCAAGTTGTATATAATAGATTTGCAGTGTCATATGCAATCATCTTTTTAATTATACTACATTATGGAAATGCTTCTTTTATTCCATAAATTCAAAATAAAAACTTTATAAAGCACTTTTGTCTATAACATTTTGATTTATTTGCCTAGATGAAAGATGACGGTGATAGTTATTTATATAGTACTTACTTACCATGTGCAAGGCATTGTGCTAAGCACTTTACAACTACTATTGCATTTTATTCCCAAAATAACATTTGAGGTAGGTGGCATTACGGTCCCCATTTTACAGATGAAGAAACTGAGGGAAACAGGGTTAAGTGACTTGCTCAGGATCACACAGCTAGAAAGTATATGAGGCTGGGTTTAAACTCAATAGCTTCCTGACTCTAGGAGCAGCACTCTGTCCACTGCACCATCTAACAGCTCTTTGGCTGTTAGACTGTTTTAGAATCTGTAATACTGTTGTGGTAATATTGGCTGTAATATTGTTTTAGAATATACACTAACTCCACTGTTTAGCATTTAAAGCCTTTCACAATTTGGCCTTGGCCCATCTTTTAAAGGTTCCTGTACATTACTACCTTTTATATACTTTAGGTTCCAGCCAAACTGACAGCTTTTTGTTATAATTAGCATTCCAGCTCCTATACCTCTGTTATTTTACAAAGGTTACCACTAATGCCTGGAAATATGGCCCCTCCTAAATTCCATCTCTTAGAACTTGTAGTCTTTTCCAAAGCTGATTTCAGGGGATAACTCCTATAAGAGGTCTTTCCTGATACTCTCAACTACTAGTACCTTACTTACTAAACAAAATATCCTGTCTGTACTTTGTATACATAGCATATACCCTTATAGGATACTCCCCCAATTTGTACATGTACTTGTAGGATATATCTGCAGAGGGATACTGATACCTCAAGTTTCAAAAGGCAGGCTTCCTGTGGTTACCCATTCCTAATACTATACAGTTTATAAGCCCCCATTAGTGTGTTTCCATTAACCATCAGCCAGAGGACACAACTTTTTGGACTTTCTTGGCAAAGGTACTGTCATTTTTGCCAAAGGTCTGCCATTGCATTTTCCAGTTCATTTTACAAAAGAAGAAATTGAGGGAAACAGGGTGAAGTGACTTGCCCAGGGTCACAAAGCTAGTAAGTGTCAGAGGCCAGATTTGAACTCATGAAGATGAGTTTTCCTGACTCCAGGCCCAGTACTCTGTCCACTGCCCCACCCATGTCTGTTCCATTCCACTTCTAAATGTATGATTCTATGATCCTTTGAACTTAGAATACTACATTTATCCTAGCCTTCTCTGTTGCAGTCTGTTTAGTAATAACATCGATTTTTTTCACTGTGAATTTTGAAGGTACTAAAGTGTTAGGAAGGGGATAATGGACTTCTTGGATAGAATGCTGTGTGCACATTTTCAGGACTGTGGAAAACACATAAAATCTTTCAAAAAACTTTCTGGAAGGGAGTTTATGTAACTTTTTGGAAAGCTACTGTCTTTTCAGTTTCTTTCTCTTAATAGTATTTTATTTTTTCTAATTACATGTACGATAGTTTTCAAACATGCATTTTTGTAAGGTTTTCAGTTCCAAATTTTTCTTCCTCCCTTCCCCTCTCCCCAAAACAGCAAGCAATCTGATATAGGTTATATATGTATGATCATGTTAAACACATTTCTGTAATAGCCGTGATGTGAAAGAAGATCAGAATAAAAGGGGGAAACTATGAGAAAGAAAAAACAACAACAAAAAATGAAAATACTATACTTTGATCTGAATTCAAATTCCATAGTTCTTTCTCTGGATGTAAATAAGCTCCTGTCTTTCTAGACAGGCTAGACTACTAATTCCAAATTCCCATATATATGTCAAATTTATTAAAAATTCAGAATTTTGTCCAATATAAGTCAATTTTTGCAATCCCTTCATGTTATTATTTAGCTATTAAATATTAAATATAATAAATAATAATTAATATTAAATATTCCACTTAAATATTCTTCATTAAGAAGTCAGTTAGTATTAAAGATATTATAAAAATCTAAAATTCTAAAATAGCACAAGAAATTGATGGTACTCTAGACCATAGCTGAAGACCACAAAGCTCATTTCTTTTCAAAAATAAAATAATTATGAAGGCAAAAGACATTCACATTTATATTTGTTTTTTCATCTGAGTATTTTTGACTCAAGTGGTATTAAATAAAGACTGAATTAAAGTATGGAATGGCTAATAGTTATTGTGGCTGTTGATGAATATGTCATATAAAAATCTGTATTGATGTTTAAAACAAACAGGATGACTGTGTCACGAACACTTTTGCACAAAGAGATTCAGCCTTAGCTATCTGTTCATTGGACTGAAAGACACTGATCATACTTTGTATGCTCTAAGACTGATAGATACTAGGTGATCTTAGTCATAGGAAAAATAAAGTTCAGTGAAACAAATTTCTTATCTTCTTTTCTAAATTTACAGTTCAGATTTCTTATCAGGAGAAACCACAGGAAACTGTTTGAATGTGGGCCTGTCACTACACTAGTACTGATGGGTCTTTTATCATAGCATTGCTGTTTAATAAGGTAAAGCCTCACCAAAGATGATCAAATTCACATAAACAGGGCATTTGTTGAAATATTTTTTTCCTAGCCTTCAAACATGACCTCATCACAGAAATCAGTAACAGGGCAAGTAAGGATCTAGGTTATAGGCAACCCAGTAAGCCAACACCGATGAGTCCTGTCAGATATTAAAATCATCCTCTTGTTCTGAGATATCTTTTGGCAGGCTAGTTCCTGCAGGACAAGATAATTTTTATTTTTTAAAATTTTGCTGGATTGTTTTGTTTTTTATGTCACAAACATTTGCAAATAACCCCAACACTATGGGAGACTTTCTTGTAACAAAGAAAACCAATAAAAGTATGGTGACATCATCTGAAAGGCAATATAATATCCCAAATCTAAAGAAGGTACCCACTCCTAATTTCTATCAAAAAAAATTGCAGAAGTCAATTTTCTCTCTTTCACTTTCCTATTCCAATGGAAAAAAGAAAAAAAATCTCTTTTTAAAAACAAATATGTATAGTTAAATCACAGGA
The DNA here is from genome assembly GCA_028658325.1 of Potorous gilbertii. Taxonomy (NCBI): domain Eukaryota; kingdom Metazoa; phylum Chordata; class Mammalia; order Diprotodontia; family Potoroidae; genus Potorous; species Potorous gilbertii. The sequence continues at coordinate 88,066,311 of CM053774.1, read as the reverse complement.
CAAGATAATTCAAGAAGATGGTTACTGCTGAGCATAGTCAGTCAAAGACATGTATTGATGTTCACTGGGTTATCATGGATAATGACTAGGTAAAGTAAAAAATAAGATTTTTCTTAAGAAATGTTGACAGTACTTTGATCTTGAGTAAGTCATTGAATCCATTCTGTGCCTCAGTTTCCTCACCTGAAAAGTGAAGAGGTAGTTGTAATACTAATTATGTTATTGAGAATTATAGATCTTTCCCACCCATTAAGGGAAGTTTGATTAGGGGAGATTTGTTTTCTAGGAAGGCCCACACCTTTGGTTAATTTCTAATGAGGCATTGGTTCTTAAGGGTTGTGATGCCTTCTGGCTCTGAAAAGTATATATCTGAAGTGATGTTTTGTTTTGGGGCTTACTCATTAGAAGTGTTTTGTTTGGCCAGATGAGACTCTGGGTAGCCCCCTAAAGAGCCCCCTGGCTTTGAAAACCCAGATGTTGGTGCTTGTCTTGCTGGTAACTATGTATGTGTTGCTTATGGTCAGACAGCTGGAAGTCCTGTGTGATGGTCTTTATTTCTCTGTTTGTATTTTCTTTGAAGTTCAGGGTGCTAACGTTTTCCCCTGAACTAAGTGATATATGTGCTTGATTAAAGTAGATTGCTGACCCCTCAGAAGTTGCTTTCCTTGTAGAAAGGCAGATCTAAGAACCTGTACAGCAGGACTTTCTGTGTATGCTGGGGCCCTTGCTTTTACTGTAGCCTCTGAAATACCTTCTAGTTCTAGTTCTATCATCTTTGATCTAGTTGAATAGATTAAAAATGTTTTTTCCCCCAGGCTTTGTCAATGCATCAAATCTCTAAGCAACAGAATAGCTTGTTAGCACATCTGCATATCTGATCGACTTTATTATTGGTTAGAGTTTCAGCTGACTTAAGATCTTTTACTTCTTCCCATTCCCCAGACCAATGGTGTCTATCTGTATAAACTTGTATCTATGCTTATAGAATTTGTTGCATAATTTGAAGGACAAAGCTTTGATATATGTTAGATTAATTGAATAATTAATTGAATAATTCAAGCTATGCAACCATTTTCAAGATCATGTTCAGTAGAGCAGAGTTCATTAATAATATTACTATATTGAATTTTCCAAATATCATCTCATTTGATCCTTGTAACAACCCTAGGAAGTAGATGTGATTATTTTCTTCATTTTACAGAAGAGGAAACTGAGACCAACAGTTGGTTATGTGACTTGCCCACGGTCATACAACTAGTCTCTGAGGCAGGATTTGAACCTGGAGCTTCTGGATTCCAGGTCTAGCACTGTGTCTAATGTATTACATTAGCTTGGACTCCACTCATTTCTGTTAAAAGTTTTACTACAAATGTTTGTAGTGCTCTGATTCCCTAGAAGGTTTTAACTTGTGCAATGAATTACACAAATGAAGCAAGAATCTGTTCCCTTTTCTGTATGTGTTATCAATCATTGATGCAACTGCAGCAAAGCCACAGTCAGGCATTCCTCCCCCTTGCCTCTAGCTGGTTTGGTGGTCTTTTATCTCTGGCATCTACTTGCATGGCTGTATACAAACATTTTCACTTTGGTTTCCCATTAGGTTTCCAAATGTGTTGATTCAGAGCAAGGGGGAAAAAAAGGGAGCGAGGAGTATCTAGAAGAATCTTCAATAAACTCAACATCAATTAAAACCAAAAAAAGTATAAGACATCAAAAAGCACAAGAAAAAGGTCCTTCTGACTGTCTCAGAAAGTTTTTGTTTTCAAAGGCTTTATATATCACTGATGTGTGACATAGGAAAGCACTCTTCCTTCATCATCAGGTGAATCTAGAGGTAGAGGGCAGAGTGTGACTTTGGTGGAGAAAATAGGAGTCAGTAAGAGTAAAGCAAAGGGCACATCTGTTAAAAACTCTGACAGCAACATACAACCGTTAAAAAAATGTCTTTTGAGGCAGCCTAGAAGACTGACTGTAGGCATCTGAACGGGGCATGGCATCTTATCTTCCTATTAAACGTAAGTTTGGAGGATTGGAAAAATATCTCAGGGCAAGGTTCAGTGGAAACTGTCTTTCTTTAGGGAAACACAAAAGAATTATGTACTCGTGGACACAAAAAAGAGTCAGGATTCTTAACCATTTTTATGTTACGAACCCCTTTGGTAGTCGGCTGAAGCCTATGGACCCCTTCTCAGAATATAGTGTTTAAATGTGTAAAATAAAATACATAGGATTACAAAAGAAATCAATGATTTTGAAGTTCAGTCCACTGTTGTTTCTTTTAGTTGTTTAGCTTTCTGGGTTTTTTTTCCCCTCTGATTAATAAACCATTTTTCTTATTTATCTGCCTTAATACATACCCCCAAGGTGAATGCTAAGCACAGAAACTTGATAAGGGGCAAAATTTCTTGCCTAAATCCATTTTTCTAGAAAAGTTCCCCACATAAGATTTGCTATGAAAAGACCTTAATGAATATACTATGCACCAAAATCAATTGTTGACTATGTCTTGAGAAATGCCAATGTCCTAAGTTGTAACATTATAGTTGTAATGCACTGAATTGTTTGGTTCAGCTGTACTTCTCTGTTGTGGGGAAGGATTGCATTGGAGTGGAGGGAGAGAGAGTCACTGGAGAAGCACAGTGATGTTCATAAAAAAGACCAAATATAAATCTCAGAAAACTAACTTAGGAAAACATATAATTTTATTACTTAAATAAAGAGGAAACATGGGATAGTGGAGATAGTGCTGGCCTGGAGTCTGGAATAACTGGGCTGTTGGACACAATCTATTTGGGTGAACCCGGGAAAGGCATCGAACCTTTAAAAGGACCCAGACAATTTCTCTACGGCTTTCATAAACAAAGTTGGTGCCAATTTGCACTGACAAAAAGGGATCTGTATTCCCGTCATTTTCTATACTCAGGAAATCTCAGGTCCAGAATCCACTCCCTCTGTCCATTTTTTTCCTTTTAAAATAAACAATGTAAGGATTCCTCACAATAATAAGCAGGTACCCTGGGTTTTCCAAGGTTATGCTCCTAGATTTTAGCAAGCTGAGCATGATTCCCACAACTATCTGCCTGTTGTCTGAGTAGACCAGCCCAGTTACATAGGGAAGGCTAAGACAGCATGCGAAGGCTGGCTACTGGACCCATGAAATAGATAAAACAATGGAAATAGCACAGTCATGGAAAAGGGAGCTGAGGGCTTTAGATTATCTCAGTGGTACTTCTCTAAATGGGAGATCTCTGTCCAGTGACCTCATTAGAGCATCTGAACTGCATGTGCAATGATATTCTTACCAGAAATGAAATCAGCAAGACACTTAAATTGAAGGATGGTTTATAGGTTTTCTTCAGGGAGACTAAAAAAAAAGTACTGAAGCAACTGGTTTTAGTGTGTAAGCAAAGGCAATATAAAGAAAATTATTATAATAATAAATAACATACTTAGTCACTTCCCTTTGAAGTATTTTTTAATGAGGATTAGCAAAGAGCACATGATTTTTATATTCGTGCCATATAATATTGCTGCATATTTGCTGTTATGGTGCTTGCTACATAATGTGTGTAGCAGTGTATGAGTAGCAAAATCCTACAAAGGACTGGCCAGGATCCTCTAAGGTAATTTATGTATTGGCAAATTCATTGTAGTGGTAGGTAGGTAGGTAGTAGGTAGGTAGGAATAGGGAAAGATGGTGAAAAACATACTGATAAATATAGATGGAAATTAAGAATATGAATGTTGTCCAAAGACTACAGACTCTTCATAAAATTCACACATGTACAACATTAATATTTCAAGAAAAAACTCAGAAGGGGCTGCATGTGGTTAACATCATAAAAATGAAATCTATTGTATCATAGCAGACAGAAAAAGACTTGTTACTAATGGGGATATCATTTCAAAACTGATTGGCTATTTGTCTATACGGTCTCTATGATCATATGGTCCACTCACTATAGTAATGTTAAAAAAAATCAATGCCAGATTGAGTGAAATAGATGTCAAATTGAAAAGCTAGAAGAATGAATAAATACTAAGTGCAATTATAGCAACTCCAACTAAACCTGTTCTTAGAAGTTTCCAACTACAGGAAAAGGAGAAATCCAAAGACATTGACTTAAGAATCCTAAGTGAAGTTTAAACATTGAAAAAACAGCTGCCAGAAAAGAACAGGATAAGGAACCACCAAATTGTGTTGGCCAGCAGGTATTTGATCTCCTTAAGTGGATGTGGCCAAGGGCAACATGAAGTTAAAAGTAATTTGCAAAACAGAAGTGCAGGAGAAACTATCACAAGAGTATAGCCTCAAGAGGGAAAACATCTAAAATCAGTAGAGAAAGGAAGCCTAAAGAAAGTTTCATGTGCTACATGGATAATCAAGATAATACCCAGAATATAATCAGGAACATCCCAAGAATATTAGAAGGAAAATATGAAACGACAGAAATATGTTGGTGTTTTTTATGACTTCTGTTCAGTGATAAAATAGTCATAGTAAAACCACATCTGGACTCCAACACCTCGGTAATTATATACAATATGAAGATCTGGTAACAATGTGTAAGACGATAAAGTCAGGAGGAACAGCTGGCATTACCAAATGTATATGGAAGAAATCCAAGCTGGGAACAATAAAGATACTCCAGTTATAATATAAGATCTCTGTAAAGAGGGAAAGACCTCTTCAAAATGGACAATATCATAGTCAGCATTACATGCACAAAAAAGCAAGTGAAAATATATCAACAAATTATATCTACATAGAAATATCTACATATAGATTTATCTATCCATCTATCCATCCATCCACTCACCTATCCATCCATCCATCCATCCATCTACCTATCCATCTACCCATCATATCTCTCTCTCTACTTCTCTCTCTCTCTCTCTCCCTCCTTCCCTCCCTCCATCTATCTGGCAGCTTGGTGGCACAGTGAATACAGTACCAGGTTTGGAGTCAAGAAGACTGACTAGGACTGAGTTTAAATCTGACTTCAGACACTTACTAACTATGTGACCCTGGACAAACCATTTAACCCTGTTTGCCTCTCAGTTTCTTTACATGTAAAATGAGCTAGAGAAGGAAATGGCAAACTATTGCCAAGAAAACCTCAAATGGGGTCACAAAAAGTCAGACACAACTAAACTATAACAATATAGACACACACGCCTTCTAATAATGAGGATTATCAAAGAGAACATGGTTACATGTGTGTTATATAATGTTGCTGCAGTTTTGTTGTTACGATGCTTGTTCCATAATGTCTGTAGCAGTGTACGAAGTAAAAAAATCCTACAAAGAACTGACCAGGAGCCTCCAATGTAATTTATACCTTGGTAACTTCAACATAGTGGTAAGTGGAAATAGGGGAAGGAATCTTAAAATTTTGGTCATTGTGCATGCGAAACAAAATATCAAGTATGTTCGGTGAAAAGAAAATAATACAACTAGTAGCCAGGATTATTTGCCAAGCACAACTGTGTGTAGAACACTATAAAAAGGTTTCAAGGATTTGAAGGGTTGTTATGTGGAATAGGGATGAGTCTTGTTTTTAAACATGGTCCCGAAAGGGAGGACCAGGGGCAATGCGTGGAAGACAATTTATCCCTAAATTGAAGCCAACATTCCTAAGCATTAGAGCTAAGCCACAGTGAAATGGGTTGTGTTAGGAAGCAGTGGTTCCTCCCTCACTAAAAGTCTTTAAGGAAGTCGTAACCTTCATTTTCCAGATGAAGAAATTCAGGTCAAATATAATTGCACTACAAGGCCTCCAAGGTGCCTTACAGCTCTGACTTTTGGTAGTTCTCTGACTCAGGTGGGAAGACCGGCACAGACGATATCGCTGAAAACATCTGATACTGGAAAAGTGGGTAGTACAGTCATGTAAGCAAGAATAAGAGATAACAATTTGACCACTTTGGTGTTGTAAAAGAACCAGAGTAAACCTGCAGTGAACTGGTAAACCTAGAGAAGACTTATTAAAATACATGGATATGAATAACCCTGAGTAAGAAAGCATGAACAGATGGTGACATGCACTAGTAAATGAAGTACCCTACCCTAATAAGACCATAAATCAATGGAAATATTTAAGTAAAATTTGTTTCAAATTTAAATATCAGTATGTTAAGTCCCTAAAGGCCTACTGGTTCTTATTTTGCAAATGAAGTAGCTGGAGTTTGAGGGTGGGAAGAGGAGGTAAATGATACATCCAGAACATTATAGGGAGAAGTAAGAGGCAATATCACATGATAGAAAGAACCCTGCATAAGATCCCAGTTCAAATCCTATCTCAGTTACTCATCAGCTGTGTGATCTTGGGCAAAGGACTTAAATTTCTGGGCCTTGGTTTACTCCTCTGTAAAATGAGATGTCAGATTACATCAGACTACAACCTTGAGCTTACAAAAAAAGACTTTTGATAACTGTATTTCAATATAATTGGTTTCATTTGCAATTTTCTATATTTTACTTTAGTCACTTAAATACATCACTCTGAGAAGTGAGTACACAGGCTTTACCACACTGTCAAATAGCCCATAGCACAGAAATGGTTGAGTCCTTGGATCAGGCTTCCAAGGTTCCTTCCAGGCTCTAAATCAAGGGCCCAGTGATCTTTGTTATAGGACAACATGCCTCTTGACAGATCCCTTTGCCTGACATTCTTCTCACTAAATTTCTGCCTCTTGCAAGAAGATGGCAGAAATGAATCCTTGTCTCGGGATCCTTCGATAACAGGAGCTTAGAAACATTTCCCTATCTTTTTAAAAAATCTTCTAATAATCAGCTTTTTTAGGTAAGAGCTTGGACTTAAAGATTTTATTTTGCTGAATGAGGGATGAGGCAGGATTTCTCTTTGTTTCTTTTCTAGCCTTAACTCTCCTCTAACCCAAACTAACCTCTTTAACTGATTCACAGGGAAAACAAATCAGTAAGAATAGTACCCCTTGTCATGCTGTGACTCTGGGGCTTGGAAAAGCTGGGTACTTTCACAATTTATAAGGAAGTTGTTCTTTGCCATGTTAAAGACTGGACAGTACCAGGGACATAGTCTCCCTGGTTCAGACCCTGACATCCACATTCCTGCAGGTCTGTAGTAGACTATTGTACTGGGAGACCTCTAGCATGATAGCGTCATTAGTTCCCTTTGGCACGAAGTTCCTCTTACTGATGCATGGCGTAGTTGCTCCTATAGACATAATGTTCCTGCCTGTGCATCAGGGCTTCTTGACCATGCTCTGGACCCTTTTGGCAATCTGATGAAGCCTAGAGAACCTCCTTAGAATCATGTCTTTGAATGCATAAACAAACAAACAAATGGAAAATCAATTACACAGAAATTTCATTTTCAGAATATCTTTTAAAATTCACCAACCCAAGGTTAGAAGAGCCTTCTTTAGGAGTTGAAAACATAGGAAAGGGAAACTGATTGAAACTGGGGACCAGATAGGAACCAGAAAGACAGATAAAAGAATGTAAATATGAAAGCATCACATCCAGGGCAGGAATGTATTTAACATCACATTTAGGTCAAGGGCAAGTGTATATTAGTATATTATAGTGGTAGGGGACAAAGTAATTAGATCATTGATTCATTCTGAAGGTAATTAAATGCTGATATTTCATGTTATTGACATTGATGTAATGTGGGCAAGGGCTACTCATTCCTGGGTCCACAGTGAGAAAGTATTCCTCGAATTCATCTATGATGTATCAGCCAAGCTGGAATGACTTTAAACCTCATTTCTGTGGTCAGAATCACCCAGTGCCAGCCCACGACATTGGCAAGGGTAATGGCCATGGAGTAGGACAGGATAAGATTCTCTATGATATAAACAGAATGAAAAGATGAAGCAATATCAATATCTTTTCACTTAGTCTAGCCTAACTCCATGGCTTCCAAATGGACACACGCCAAAGAAAACAAGGTTACAAAAATAGGTTATATTATAACAATGATTTCTCAGTGTGTTGTATATCTTGGCATTTTTATATGTGAATGGCATCTAAAACACCTAAAATCAGAAGGTGGTTTAAAGGCTCCATATACTGTACTCTGAAAAAGGATAAGATTTTAGTCTGAGTTTATTAGGAAGAGAGGGGGGCAAGGAGGTAATGCTGTCTCTCCTCATCCACCCCTCCTGGCTTCCTTAGCTAAAGTCTCACTTGCAAAAAGTCATTCCTGGTCACTCCTACACTTAGCATCTTCCCTTGGGAATACCTCTAATTTATCCTGGATACATTTTGTTTGTATATAGTTGTTTCTATGTCATCTTCCTCATCGGATGGTGAGATCCTTGAAGGCAGGCACAGCTTCTGATTTTTTTTTTTGTTGAATCTCCTAGTCTCTGCACAATGCCTAGCATGTAGGAGGTACTTAATAGATGCTGAGTGACTTGGCAAACACTAAAAAAACATTGCAAGTAATGCAAACGGGTATGTTTATGACTCTTTATGACCTATTGATTCTGCAACTGGATTTAAACAATTCAAAAACAGTTATGCCATGGAGTCTTTCTAATGAGTATTTCTGACTTCCCCAGTGGGTGCAAGGTCACATAAAATAATCTGACTTTTAGATGCTCACGCTATTCATTCCACCTTGGAAACCACATTCTATGAGACTAAGGCATGCCGTGCCTGCTACAGCACTGATATTTGATGTCTGGAGTTCTCCTGGGGTAAACAATCTTAGAAGACTGCTATCCAATGTGCTAAGGGCAGTTAGGTGGCACAGTGGATAGAGAAGTAGGATGGAGCCAGGAAGACCTAAGTTCAAATCTGGCTTCAAACACTTACTAGGTGTGTGACTGACTTAATCCTGTTTGCCTCAGTTTCCTCGTGTGTAAAATGAGCTGGAGAAGGAAATGGCAAACCATTACAGTATCTTTGCCAAGAAAACCCCAAATGGGGTCACAAAGAGTCAGACATGACTGAAATAACTAAGCAAAAATAAAATTAAATTAAATTCAGTGTCTTTAGCTGCTACCTTGCTTCCACTCAGCAGAATCATCTTGTGAATCAATCCAAGAAGTACAACCTCAAGAAAGATCTTGGTCTAATGGTCTAATGGCTACCCAGCCTGACAATGTACTCCACATAGATTAGATTCAGGTTCACAGTTAGTAACAACATTTATACTACCCAGTACCAGTCCCTCCATGTCTTCAGCCAAGTACTTTATTACTTGAAAATAATACTAGAAACAGGTTCATTCACTTCAGTAATATAGGAGAAAGAAAAGAAAAAAAGAAGAAAAAAGAAAGAATGTCAGATATGGAGTCACAGTACTTGGGTTCCAGCTTTTCTCATTATTATATGACTGAAATGAAATATTGATTTTTAATTTTATTTCATTAGGATTTAGTCAAGCTGAATTTAATATTCCATCTGGCTCTTCCTCACTTTTGCAAGTTTACTTAAGTTACCTAAGGTCACTTGGGTCCAGATTTTATTCTCGAGACTCCTATCTCCACCCTGGTCTTTTGATGTGACTTCCACCATAATAACTTCACCCCTCACCTACATTCTTAAGAAACAAGCTTAGCTAAAGGTCAAGATAATTCAGTGGAAGCTGTTGTATAGTCACTAGCAAATTTGTGGAATCAAAGGTTTTATTTATGATTAGTTGTAATGGTTCAGTTTTATCCCACTCTTCTTGACCCCATTTGGGATCAGGAGTAGTTTACCACTTCCTTCTCAAGCTCGTTTCACAGATGAGGAAACTGAGGCAAACAGGATTAAATGACTTGCCCAGGGTCACATAGAATTTGAACTCAGAAAAATGAATCTTCCTGGCCCTGGGCCTGGCACTCTTTCCTATACTGTACTATCTAGCCTCCCTGTTTATGGTTTATGGAGTTTTTGAAGGGGAGGTTCAAATAATGTGCTTTTTAGCCAATGAGAAGAAGGCACACTTACGTTATTTAAGGATTTGCTATGTCATCCTCTTAACCACCATAAAAGAATCTGCTCTCCATCACTTGGGGTCTTTAACTACTGAGGGATCATTAACCCCATTTACTGGCAACTCCTGGTCTAGCTAATAAGTTGATTACACTGGAATCTTTGCTGACTCAGTCTACTTTTAATTTCCATCATGACAGTAACCTTAGGTGATTCTCTAAAATTTTTTGGTTTATAGATAAGTTTTCTTATTTACAAAATTTGGGGAATTTTTAAGTATAATATATATTGAGGGATGTTTGATTTAACTCGTCATTATATGCATAAATTTATTCTTAAAAAAGATATCTTATCTGTAGGAAGCTAGTATGAAAAATGGTAGGGGACATTTACTTTATTTGACAGATGCATTTTTGTGTATGCATCAATCTAGAAGCTTATACTCTAAAGAAGCAAAATTGTGAGTCACCCAAGGGCAAATGGAGTTTCACAGCGTACCTAAATAGGTGACAGATGATTACCAATGGGAAATTATATGTAAGATGTGGTGCCAAAGAGATGACTGGTAAAGATAGAAAAGATAGCCTATTATATAACCATAACAGGTCTGTAGACAGACCGCCCATGTACTGAGTTGACCTGACTGTAATTAAAAGTCCTGGAGGAAAGTGCCTGCCATGTTACATGGACTACCTGGATAGATTGGGGGGGGGGGGGGGTTTGGTATAGATCAAACTCCTATGAGAAAGTATGGATAAGTTTCTACCTGCACCATTGGAGGAAAGTCCTCCAATAGTGAGTTTACAGATCCAATGAGGAATCAAAGTATAAATCAAAAAAGAAGTTGAATAGAAATGATCCCTGTTTTCAACCAATCTAAAAGATCAACTTAATATTTAAATATCTGAATAAAGAGAATAATCCTGGAATGGAGAAAGGTTGGCTTGTGTGGCCCTGGGTGCTCATAAAACAGGTCTCTAATTTCTCAACTAAGTCACTCATGAAATGTGGTTAAAAGGACTGACTAATTAATCAGTCAATCAATTAGTAAATCAGCAAACATTTATTTAATGCCTATCAGGGAAGAGGCACACTGTTAAGCCCAAAGAATACAAAAAGAAACCACCTTGATTTCCAGGAGTTTATAATGTAGTCTGAGGAGACAACATTGAAAAACATAGTTTTATTCAGAAGAAAAATGTTTTGGTGATGGGGAGGAAGCTGAGGCAACCGAGGGAACAAACAGGAAAGGGTTGGGCTAGAAGATGCTTCTGGATCTTAGGTTCTAAAGGCAAACTAGGGATTCTAAAGGTGGAGGTGAAGGGGCTAGGTCAAGGGAGGGGCACTTGTGGCCTTGAGGCCATAGGTGGCCCTCTAGGTCCTCAACTGTGGCCTTTGGACTAAATCCAAAAAGAGCCCCCCCTGAGAACCTAGAGGGCCACCTGTGGCCTCGAGACCTCAGGTTCCCTACCCCTGAAGCCACTACAAAAAGTCAGAGGTGACAGATGAAGTGCAGATAAGACAAATGGTTAAGGAGGCCAGTTTGGTGACATTATCACGCTGGGAAAGTCATAACAACAGCTCTAAAAAAAGAGTTGCAAAACAATGTGCTGCCGTCTACAAAGATCCCACAGAAAGGCAGCTAGGGTTTTTTGGAGACCTCTTTATAGTGGGAGAAAATTTAAGGTCCCATTTTAAAGCCACCTAATTACCTATTAGGATGAAAAGGAACCAGACTCAACAATATATTTGATTTACTCCAGCATTCTAATGTTTACGAAATGTTAATAATATGAATACAACTTACAACAATTACTAATACTGTATATGGCTTTTCCTCATTTTGGAGTTTACAATGCTTGTTAATATTGAGACTTCTTAATTACAGAGAAGTTTTAGCGTCTATAGTAATGTCAGCTTGGCAATGCCGGAGTGCAAGTGTGTACATAATAATACAAACCCTGCTCCTTTATGGTGAAGTTGCGCGTCTACCAAGGGCTGTAAAGGGTTCCTAGCAAACCTAGTCCCAAGACTAGAGCTGGATCCGATACAACAATCAAATTTGATTTAGTTCAGTTCAACAAACAGTAAGTAGCCACAGTGTAGACAAAACCTAAGCAGTGCCTGACCTCAAGGAGAGACTGCCTTTTACTGTAAGAGATAAAACTTTGTAAACAGATAAGGGAGGGGGGAGGCTTGGCTTAGGGGCCTCACCTGAGCTGGGATTTTAAGAAAGAAAACTGACCACGCATGATGAAGAATTAAATGTAAAGAAGTAAAGACCAGTGTCTTGGATAGAAATAAGCAAATTTAGAGGAGTGAAATACATTTAAGTGTAGAGATGCTAAATACTGCTTCGGATGTGCTCAATCTGAGCTTCTGATGGAAGGCTGAGAGTAGAGCTCAGAGGAGAGAGATTTAGATGGAAGAAATGGTCATGGAACCAAAGAAATCTGATGAGATCTCTAAGACAGAGTGACTGACTATATCCTAAGAGAGTAATGCCTTGAGAAATAGCCAATCTTAGAGAGCAGGAGAAGATGGATGATAAACCAGTAAAAAAGACTAAAAATGAACAGCAAATAAGAGAACATTTGTGTATAAAAAGAAAGAGAAGAAAGCAATGTCTAGTAATGACTGGAGTATCCAAGGGTAGTATCCCAGGAGTTCCCAGAAGTATCAAAGGCTTCAGAGAAGTCAAGAAAGATGACACTTGAGAAAGGAGCACTGGATTTAACAATTAAGAGGCTGGTACTGTTGGAATACAGATTGTAAGATACAACCAAATGAATAGATGATGTCTACCAGGACTCTGTCCTGGGCCCTTATTCTCTTTTTTCTCTCTCTCCCCTCTCAGCTGCCATGGTTCCAATGACGATGTCTCTGCTCAAAATTCGCAGATACACATACTAATCTCTCTCCTAAACTCCTGAGAAGAATATCTAACTGTCTACTGGATAGACAACTCATACTGGATATCTTGTAGACATCTGAAGCTCATTGTTTAAAATGCATTATCTCTCCCCTCTCCCCCACCCCATGTAACCCTCTTCCTAACTTCCTCTTATTGTTGAAGGTACACCCCTTTCCATCACCCAGGTTTGCACCCTAGTTGTCCTTAACTCCTCACTCTATGCTCCTTTTGCTAAGGCCTATAGACTTTACCTTTGCAACATCTCTTGTATATTCCTCCTTCTTTCCTCTGATACTGCCACTATCTTTGTACATCTCACACTTGGATGATTGCAATAGCCTACTGGTTGGCTCCCTGCCTACTCTAGTTTATGTTCCACTCAGCTGTCAAAGTGATCTTCTAAGGTGGAGGTCTGACCATGTCATCCTCCTGACTCAGTAATTTCCAGTGGGTTCCTATCACCTTCAGGATGTAAATGTAAAATCACCTGGCAATCAAAGCCCTTCACAAGCTGGACCTCTCCTACCCTTCTTATTTCCTACTGCATAGTTTGAGATCCAGTGACACTGTCTTCCTGAATGCTTGTCATTTAGTTACTCAGTTGCGTCCTACCCTTTGTGACTTCATTTGGGGTTTTTTCTCAAAGATATTGGAGTGGTTTGCCATTTTCTTCTCCAGTGAATTAAGGCAAACAGAAGTTGTTACTTTTCCAAGGTCACAGAGCTAGTATGTGTCAGGTTAGATTTGAACACAAGTCTTCCTGGCTCCAGGCCTAGAGCTCTATCCACTAAGTCATCTAACTGCTCCCTGCTGTTACTAGAAAAAAAAATACACTATCTCCAGAAAATGATTTCGCCCCCCATGCCTGGACTACTTTCCTTCCTTATCTCTGTCTCCTGGCTTCCTACAAGTCCTAGTTAAAATCTCACCTTCTAGAAGAAGCCTTTTCACATC
>CM053774.1:87943030-88052027 GCA_028658325.1 Potorous gilbertii | reverse complement strand
TCTTCCTGGCTCCAGGCCTAGAGCTCTATCCACTAAGTCATCTAACTGCTCCCTGCTGTTACTAGAAAAAAAAATACACTATCTCCAGAAAATGATTTCGCCCCCCATGCCTGGACTACTTTCCTTCCTTATCTCTGTCTCCTGGCTTCCTACAAGTCCTAGTTAAAATCTCACCTTCTAGAAGAAGCCTTTTCACATCCCCCTTAATCCAAGTGCTTTCCTTCCACTGTATAACTTGAAGTTATTCCATTTGTATCTTGTTTGTACATAGTTGTTTTCATGCTATCTCTCTCATTAGACTGTCTTTTGCCTTTCTTCGTATTTGCAGCACCTAGAAAAGTCCCTGGCATATAGTAGGTGCTTAATACATGCTTACTGACTGGAGTCAGCAAGGAAAGAAAACTCTAGGAGTCTGGCAGTGAAGCAGAGAAGATTTTGAAAATTTTAGAAAGATCCAGTCAAAAGGAAAATGAAAGGAAAGGCATGATTCTTGATGTAAGACAGGATGTCCTGGAGATCAGAGATATCCAACCAACACCTTGGTGTTGGCCTTGTTCTAGGGATCACAGAACCATAGCCCTAAAGCCAGAAGGGCCCTCTGAGGCTGGCTAATCTCATCTTTACAGATGAGGAAACTGAGGAGTAGGGAGATAACCTTGCCTAAGGTCATAGAAGCTATAACATCACAGGTAGGAATTAAGCCTAGTCTTATGAATCCAGAGCATTCTTTGGACTATACTATGGAAAGAGATAAACAACTGATTATCTGATACAAAAAGTATACAAAGACTTTCAGATGTGAAGTGTCTCTTGCTATTATAGGCAAACTAAGATGGAAGACTGGACAGTGTTGCACTTGTTATGAAGAACCAAGTTCTGATCTTATCTCAGACACTTTCTAGCTATGTGACCTCAGGGCAAGTCATTTAAACTCTTTGGGTCTCAGTTTCCTCATTTTTATAATTAGGGAGCAGCCCTCTAAAGATCCTTCCAATTTTAAATATATGATCCTATGAGGATCACCTGATTTTGTTTTTTTTTTGGAAAAAAAAATTCAGCACATTTGATGCAATTTGTACCCATTTGATATTTTGGGAACATGACTATTTCTAGATAAACATTCACAAGGTACCTGACCTGAAGTACACTTTTTGCCCTGGTGTGACAATAGTTGACCTGCTTATCTAATGCAATATGTGATGGCAAGCCATAGCCTTCAACCACACATCTCCTTTGTACCTTTCACATGAACTATTTCAAAGCAAGTCATACCCAGAAGTCCTGAAATGGATGGAAAAATCTCAATATTACTATCAGTCATGTGGGCCCTTGTGACCTAGGTGGATGAGTACAATGCATTCAGCTGGCCTCGAAAATCTTGTACTTATTATCAAACAATTTGTTCTTCGGCTCTTTAAGTCACACTCTCTAACAAAGCCGCTCTAAGGAATCCCAAAGTCTATGAAGAAAATTTCTGAAAAAAATCCTGAAGTCCTGGCTTGGCTGGTTAGGTATAGTGGGAAAGTAATCTATCAAATGTTACCCAAAAAATGACCTAGATTGGAGATAGGATTTGACTCTACCCTCAGCATTCCTCCTCCTGTAATAATTTTTTTGGTTTTACTAACACAGCTCGAATTCCTCTCTATACCTTTCTTGAACTTGCAGCCCTCCTAGGCTCTAGTGACCGGAAAGTAACATCAGAGGGTGGGCATTTCTCTGGGGGTAACCTCCAAATGCAGACAGGCAGCTTCTTCACATACTCCCTTCCTGGCTCATACTCAAAGTCAAGAGGCATAGTAAATAAAGTCTTAGATTTAGAGTCAGGCAAGAATTCATCTTCTGGCACTTACTAGTTGTGTGACCCTGAAAACGTCATGGACCTTTTGGTACAATAGGGATAGCAGCTAAGGGGTGCCACCGTGTACAGAGTACTGGGCCTAGACTCGGAAAGATTCATCTTCCTAAGTTCAAAACTGACCTCAGACATTTACTAGCGAGGTGACCCTGGGCAAGCCCTATTTGCCTCAATTTTCTTACCTCTAAAATGAGCTGGAGAAGAACGTAGCAAACCACTCCAGAACCTTTGCCAAAAAAATGTCACATGTGGTCATGAAGAGTCAGGAACAACTGATCAACAAAAAATAGGGCTAATTAAAGTGCCTTATGCAAACATTAGGTGTGACCACTGTTATCCATTATTGCAGATAGGTTCAAATTAGTTTGAATTCGAACTACATATTTTCATTGGGCCGGAACCAATTATCATATTTTATGTAATTATAACTTGGAATGTTGAAATTTGAAAATATGCAATCACTTTGGAGGTTTCATTATTTGCACGAATCAAGATTTAGCTGTATTCTCCTTTTCTTCTTAAGATTATTAATTATCAATTATTGCTATTATTTCCTACGTAGTATGATTTGCCAGAGATAACACTGCACCTTCTACGACCTTTGAGAATCTAGGTTGCCTCCAGACCCTGACAAGTTATTGTAAGGTGACTTCAGTGGTGGAACCAGCTCTATAGCTGAATAATTACTTATCTTTCTTTCATTGATTCACAGCAAGAGGAGGTTTGGCTTTTCATACAAAGGCCAAGCAGTCATATTCTATTATTAATTCTTTTCTAGTTTTTTTTTTCTCACATCAGCACAAATCAAACACAAGGGGAAGATACGAGTTTGAAAAATGATTTTCACTAAGTATCTTCCTCAGAATGAATATATTTAACAGCAAAATGCTGAGTCTCACCTGTAGGAAACCTATAATAATCCCCTCAACTGCTAGGGCCTTCCCCTTGGAGGTGACTTGCCATCTACTCAGTATCCTGTATATATATCTAGTTAGTTACACTGTCTCATCCCATTAGAATGTCCTTATTGAGGACAGGAGCCATGTTTCTGCCTTTCTTTATTCCCAGGGTTTAGACAATTATTATGTGTCCATAATAAACACTTAAGATGTACATGAACAGATATGACTGATGTTACAATTTCAGAAGACACAATTTTTTTGACATAGTCACATATTTAGAATGAAAGTGAGAAGAGAATATAGAAAATATGGAAAGCATTTTTATTTTTCAAGTGTGACCAAAACCTTTGGGGGAATATTTACGGCCTCGAATTGAAGGTAGCCTTTGAAAGAAATAAAGGTTTTTTAAAAAAAACATTCTGTTTCTTTTGCATGAAATCTATCAGTTTCTTTCTGATGGCATAGTAGAAACATACACCAAGGTGACATTTAAAGTTCTGAATTTAAAAATAATTCCCTCAACACTAGAGACATTTTTACGTCACACTAAGCAAAGAGCTTGGTACTCTTGTCACCAGCCCTCATAAAAGCAAATGTGAATGTATTAGAAATTCTTGCTAAGTATTGATCTTTACAAGACAATGCTGGTGTACTATCAACTGAGGTACACACAAGAGAAATGTACTGCAAGCATCCTGTTTTGGGGTCCAAGTGGCCGAAACTATATAATGCTGTGTGACCAAGGCAAAGCAATCACATTCCATTTCGAATTCTCCTCTGTTTCAGTAGTCAGCAAAAAACAAACATGGTAAAGAAGAATGAGGTTGGAAAAATGATTTTCATGTGTTCTTTCCTAAATATATGTATACAGATATGAATTCTTCTTATTGTTTATTACTCCCATTTCACAGATGAGGAAAATGAGACAGAGATTAAATATTCAATGGTAAAATGTTGCAATTATAGGGCAATTGCAACTCCGTAAAAAAAAAAAAAATAAAGAAAATTATTTAAAAGCTCACGATGAAGTTGTCCAATTACATAAAGAGTGATAGCTACGGCTTAGGCTCCTTGTAGACCTCCCATGAATGATATACCAAGGTATCATGTGTGGGATTGAAACAAGATTACTGTCAACCTAACAATGCTACTATGGATACTTTCCTTACATGGTAACCACATAATGATGAGAATAAGGGGAAACTTATGGGATAGACTTCCATTGCATGGAAGGGCATGGGCAAGAGTCACGCAGGACAGGTTGGCATGGATATGGTATGATCTACACTGCTGGGAGAGACTCACAGAAAATGGACCACAGCTTCACTGGGGCATCAGAATATCTAGTATCAATTAATCAAGAATCATTTATTACTATTTATCATTGTTACTTACATGTACCAGGCATTGTGCAAGGTACTGCACAAACAGAGATTTGTATGGAATAAATAAATAAATATAAATATATAAACTATATGTATATATATATATATATATACCCACACATATGTACAAATATATACAAAGTAGTTAAGTAGACGATAATCTTAACTAGGTAAAGCTAGTTCTCATTTCATTCAACACACTTACTATGTTATATGCCAGGCACTATATATATATGCTAAGCAACTACAGTGAATCCCTGTCTTCCAGGAGATTCAGTTCCAATATGGAGATAAAATAAATATATGACAGGGGTGGCCAAGGAAGGGAGTTTTGGTGGAGGCAATATCCCCGCTCCCTCTATTTCTCCTGCCCATTCCCTACCCTTCAATTCCTTTTCTGTTCCAGTCTTCACATGGTAGTTGATTTTAAAGTGAGTTCTACACGCGAAAGATGAGTTCCAAACAAGGGAATGGGAAAGAAGGGAATGGGTTAAAAAAAAATTCAGAGGACAAGAGTTGTTGCAAATCTTTCATGACTAATTTTATAACTAAGGCAATCTAATTACTGTTTTAGGTAGGTTACATGCATAAGCAGGCATGGAAGGCAGCCGAAAGGCTCTGGTTTTGTCCCTTAGAAAGTATCAGGAGACCTTTTGATAAAAGTGTGTGGGGAGAAGAAAATCCTGAATGATTGTACCTTCTACACTAGTTGCCCCTATTGGCTTCAAGACATCGCTGGTCCCTTCCCCCACACATGGCTCATGTTTTCCATGTCATGCTCTTTTCTTTTAGGTCGATAACGATCATCAATTAGCCTGCCTAGGTTTCACCATCCCACTCTCGCTTCCTCCATTTTTTAATTAAAACAAAACAAAACAAAACAAAAACATCAACATAAGCACAGAGAAAAGAAAAATCAACAACTGTCTAAAAGTAAAAATAAAGGATCGGATATTTGCAATAGAAGTCAAATAATTTCAAACATCACATCAAAAGTGGATATTTTGAGAACTGCTATCTGAATGAGAAAAGTTGGAATAACATCTATGTTAGCAAATTAGATGTGGTATTTGCCCTGGATTTTGTACATCTGTAAATGGCTTGGGCAGTACGCATGTACTGGGAGTCTGTGACAAAGAGAATAGATCACAATTCTGTCATAATGGATTTTTAATACTTCCTGATTTGAGGGGAAAGTACAATAAAATCATCTCAATGGCTCTGTTAGTTAGTCATTCATATTTCATTATTCATGACAGCAGATCAACTTTTAATGGAAAAGAAATCGAGAAATGGCACCTATATCTTTATTTCACAAGTAATTAGCTAGGATAATGAGTGTTCCTTCCTATCAGGAGGATTAATTGTTCTTTTGCAGATAGCGCTGTATTGTGGAATGCTAATTTCATTATAAAAAATTGAGTAGTTTGCCTGTTAATCACCTTTTGAAAAGCCAGTTGTATTCTGGTAATGAGAGTCATCTAATATTCTTGCTTAAGTAGTATTAGTAGTACTAAGGAGGCTGCAGAAGATTTAACAGAATAAAAAAAGCCCCTGCGTGAATGTGAAAGCATATAGCTTTTAAGTAGTAAAAAAAGGCTTAATAAATGCTTATTGACTTGACAACTTGTGTGCATGCTTGCTTGTCTCCTATATTAGCATGTAAGCTATTTGCAAGTAAAGACTTTCGTTTGTTATTTTTATATCTCTGACACCAGGCAGTTGAAAGGGGCTTAATAAATTTTTGTTCAATGATTAATATTATTTCCCCCATCCTCATGGCAGTCATCTGCTAAACTCCACAATATTCGCTCCCTTTACCTAATGACCTTCCACCTGGCTCACGATCTGCAACTTCAGTACTGATGATGGTAGTGTTTCTAACACACTAGAAGTGATTTCTCTACGTTCTCAACTCCAGTAATGTCTGCACTAGGCTAATTCCTTAAAATCTCTCCATCTTCCAAGATCTGGGGACTTCCCAATTTGGGCTTCCCTTTCTCAGCACAATTTTCTCAGCAATCGACACCTTTCTTGGTCTTCTTTGTCAACTCAGATCCCCTAATTCCTCATCGGTGACTCTGGCATCTACAATTTGGCTTTACTTGCCTCTGTATTATTCTCTTGGGCTAAACTCTGTATCTAAAAAACAAAAACAACACAACCTACCAGAAAGAGTAATTTCTACTTACTGCTTTCATTACTTCATAAATTACCTTCCAACTCTGAAATTCCACGATTGTGTCAATAATGCTTCAAAACTCCAGATGCAAACTACCTTGGGGCATTTGTCACAGTAGTTAGACTAGCTCCTAAAAAATCCAAACTTCACAGAACAAATTCCCTTAATAAAAGATTTTGTTCTGTAAAACTTTGACTTAGTCAAAAGGCCATTCCCAAGGACCTAGAGAAGCACATGTGGCCTTGAAGTCATAGGTTCCCAACCCCTGAACTAGAGTGTGAGCAGGGCTGTGAAAGGAAGACTGATAAAGGAATGAGAAAAAAGTCTGAGAATACAGAGAGGCTGGGGATTCTAATCTGACCAGCCCTGACATTGGAGGAGCACTAGGCAGCTGTGATAAAAGTCAGTAGCTGCTCAATCTATAGCTATAGAAGGAGAAGGCACATCCCTAACAGTGATAACAGCCTGGTAAAGAGCACGCCAGTAATCATCCATTGGGACAGCTGTTCCAGCCTCGTATTTCATATTAAGAGATGTATGTCTGCTTCTGTAAACTGGGGCTGTCCAATGTCTGATTTTAATTCAAAGTTTAGTCCAACAAGAGAAAGCATCACATTTTCTCACTTGCTGTTATGTTTCTTATGTTTTTCCAGGAAATGAAATTCATGTAGCTGCCTTTTCCTCACAACTACCTGCAGGGAATAAATGGGGTTCAGGACTAACCAAGAAACCCACGTATCATCTGACTTCCAGGTCAGCAAGACTTAGTCTGAAAAGGAATCCTCCCAGCTCACTGAGAACCCACTTGATTTCTCAGCGTTTCAGCCAGAAAAATCTGAATAGATGAATGTACATATTAAGTCATCAGAGAATTATATTCAGAGCCATAGTGACTAGGAAAAAAAACTGAAAGTTGTATCTGGATTGATGCAATAGATTTTTTTTTCTACATGCATAATACATGTTTATTCATTCATTCAAAATACTACCAACACAGATTCATCCCTGTTCTCCAAGGTACAGTTCTGGAAAATTTCCTTGGAACTGGGGGTAAAAGGACTTGCCGAGAGTCATGTCAGTAGTAGCCATAGTGCTGCAAAAAATAGTTTTTGTATATGAGCTCTTCTGTTCTCTTTTGACTTCTTTCAGCCATCTATCTAGTAAGGATTTCACTAGGTTAAAGACTATTTGCTGGTTATGATTTTCAGGGTATAGTTTCAAATTGTTTTCCAGAATAGTTGGACCCATTTATAGCTCTACCAATCAATCAAGTGACAAAGCATATATTAAGTGCCAGCCAGTTCGATAAAATTACATTAATGTATCTGTCTGCCAACAGCCCCATCCAACAATTGCCATTTTTCTTTTTTTTATCACCTTTGCCAACATGATGGCACTCTGACATGCTGCCTCTCTAGAGAAATTATAAAATTTTTACCATCAATAAAACTGTGTCAAAGTAAGTACCTTCAGCCCACTTATGGAACCTTGCTATTTAAAACAAACTCATGATTAATCTTTTTGTAAACCAAAATAATAATCCACTAATTTATCTGTTTTTCAGTTTGATTTTTTTCTACAAGTAAGGTACACCTGTAACTGGAGGCACATTTTGCAGGACTTTCTGCCTAGAGCCCTGTAATTCTAAAATATTTGATAAGGTACATGAGATATGTGATTATCAGGAGTTTCCCCAAGGATACATACTACAGAGATTCATTGAGCTCCTCCCTGGATTTAAAGTCCAAAAGATGGCCAAATTTATCTGTAAACATTACACTGAATAAACCTTGCCAGTCCCCAGATTGTAACCCATTATTCAAATCCATGGCACCATATTGGCACAGAAGTTTTAAAATTGAACTAGTCAGGTGTGCCTCCAGAATTTAGGCAGCTGAAGAAACAGAGACACAGGGAAATCAGGTGACTTAACAGGGTTATACAGGCAATGGAGTGTAATGAGATTTGAATCCTTGTCTCCATTAAGTCTGGGACCCTATCCACAGAGTATCAGAGCAGCAGCAGTATGTAGCTTGAGAAAGTAACTGTCCAATTAGGCAATGAAACATTACATGGACAGGTCTGTGACTTAGTTTCAGAGAGTGACCTGGGGTACCAACAGCAAAAGTGATCCGCTCGTGGTCATACAGCTAAATATGTATCAGAAGAAGATCCTGAACCCAGATTCTACCCCAGCCTGATTTCTATACTGCCTCTTTATTTAAACTTAGGAAGCTGAAAAGCCCCATCAAAGAATATTTTTTGTTATTGGTCCAAAGAATTACTTGCACTATACCAACATACCACTTGATTTTAAGGTATTAAAATTTAAAAACTACCCAAAAAGCTGTTAAAACTTAACATTGTGCTAAGAGTTTGGGGATACAGCCTGTACATTGCTATTATTTTGGATGCCAGTGTTATGTCCCCTACAGAATCTCATACAGCGCTAAGACTATTGTAGTGACTACTAGAGCTTTGTGAATAACAACTTTCACCGTCTTGACTCCATCTGGTACAGCTGACACTTGCCTAGCTTGTCTGCTTCCCTTCTAAGTATCTCTTCTTTGTATACTGATGGATATATCCATAAGTAATCAGTAAGTATCCAAGACTATATAACAAGGTCCTGAAAAAAATACTAAATAGGTCCCTTTATGCCACATCAGACAATCTTTTAGATCTTATTAAAGATATATCTAGTTAAAATTAGTAATGACAGGAAAATCATACATAAAAACTTTATTTCCTTAGATAACTTTTTGATTTTTGTCTCAACAGAAGACACTATACAAATGAACTACATCTTACTTTTAAAAGTTGGTAGTTTCAATTTTAGAAATTGAGAGGAGGATGGCATAATGGAAACAATACTAAATTGGAGAATAGAAGATTTGATGGTCTAAGATTGGCTTAATAGGAAAAGTTTTAGCATCTAAATACATAAAGTTTATGGAACTATAGAAATATTAAAACTATAATAATGGGTAACCTCACCACAATCCATTCAATCATAGACTAGCTGAACAAAAAGGGAAATAAGAAAGAAGTTAAGGACCTGAATATAATTTTTGAAAAATTAGGGAAGGGAATGAATAGGAATGGATGCTACTTTATTTCTCAGTTGTATATGGCATCTTTATAAAAACTGACCATATGCTGGGGCAAAAAAGATTATAAACCAATGCAGGAAAACCAAACATATTCTTTACTGGACACAGTGCAATAAAATTTCATTCAGTTAGAGGCCTATGAGTAAAGAATTAAAATTTAAAAAATTATTTTTTTAAAAAAAATTAAAAACTAATTGGAGACTAAATTATAATCCTGAAAAATTGGAGGGTCAAAAAACAAATCACAGGAAAAGATAGAAATTTCATAGAATATAACAACAAGACAGTATACAAAAACTTACAGGAGGCAGCTAGAGCAATCCTTTGATGAAAATTTATGTGTCTAAATGCTCCCATCAATAAAAGAGATAAATAAGAAATCAATGAATTGAACATACAACTAAAAACAACCAAAAAAATCAACAAGTTAAAAAAGACAACTAAATACCAAAGTCGAAATTCTCAAAAATCAAACAAGCAATTAATGAAACTGAAGGCAAAAAATCCCATTGAATTGAAATCTAAAACTAGGAGTATTTTTTTTAAAGAAAACAATCTATGAAACAAACAATGAGCTATTCTGATTTTTTTTTAAAAAGAGAAAATCCAAATTATTCCTATCAGAAATGAAAAAAGGAAAATTCACAATGATTGACAGAAATAAAGGAAACTATCAGAAAAATTCTGCCCAATTACATGCTCTACCAAATGAAAACTTGGATTTAAAAGAATATAAAATGCCCCAATTAACACAAAAAGAAATGATCATTTAAATAACTCAATCTCAGGGAAAAAAGTTGAAAAAGTTATAAGTAAATTCTCAGAAAAAACCAATAGTCGAATGCCTAGACTCTCACAGGTACTAGCTGTGTTACCTGGGTCAAGTCATTTTTTACCCTCTGGGTCTCAGTTTTCTCATCTGTAAAATAACATTCTATGATTGTAAATAAACAATCAAACAATAATAAAAATTTATAAGATGATTATAACAAAATTTCCCTTATAAACAAGGGTAGGCTTCTAGGCTAACTCACAAAAATAATTTATAAATTGAACTGCAATTTTTAATAAATGTAGCTCAGCTAATAACACTAGTCAAAATTCTGATTCAAAAATGATATGCACCTCTGAATGCTTTTCTATTTTGATTACATATTCTCTTTTCTGAAATTTAAGGATATTAATTTAAGAATATTACAGTTTTTTCTCTGAATAATAGAAGCTCTTTTCCCTGCACATCTGTTCATAGAGATTACCTCTAAAGGAGCTCTACTGATTCTCAGACTAGAGCAAAAGACCAGGAAATTAGTAGTGCTTTTTCGATTCAATCTTAGGAAAATTAATAATAATCTATTATATATGCATGAAACTATGGTAGATCTCAAGGATCCGGGAGGCAGCTTGGTAGGATGGGGAAAGGTCTGGCTCTGGAGTTAGAAGTTGGGTTCAAATTCCACCCCTACTCCTTATTTCCTGTGTTGACACTGGCCAAGTTAGTCACTTCTATACTTTATGAGTCAATTCCTTATTTATCAAATGAAAGAGTTGAACCAGATGGCCTCTGACGGCCTGTCTAGCTCTAGATCTGTAAAAAAAAAAAAACATTGTAGTCCCTTGTCCTCAAGAAATGAGTAATCTATGAGAAAGCAGGGGCAGTGATATAACATGTACAACACATGATAACATTCTTATTCCTCTATTTGCCAGGATCTGATAGGCCCTCAGGCCAAAGGCATAATAGTTTATTGAATAGCCTTCCATATTTAATGGAGGCAGAAAAGTGTATTGGAGCAACCAACTGACTGTCATGCTCTATCTTTTTTCAACTTTTAGAAGAAAAATGATTATTTGGGTGGATTTCCATTTATGCTTGAGTGACCCGTAGAATTACCTCCATCGATAAATAGTCTGAAATCTCTCTTACCAATTTCTTCTTCATTGTAAGAAAGCACTGACCCTGGAGTACAGTCAAATATTTAAATGAATTAATAGGCATTAAGTGTATTCAAATTCCAACACCACTAGCACAAAATAAGGATCCTCATAGTAACTAAATTATTCTTTCTTTTGTGTTCTTTATTGAGATCACAGATTTCTTCATTCAGTACATTTTGCCAGTTCTTTGGTTGCTTGATTTAGCTAGTTACCACCATGTGGTACAATCATTGACCATTTGTGCAATTATTTTTCAAATCTATCTAGTTCCCTGAACATCAAAGAAAATAAAACTGGATGCTTTTTGGGGGAAACCATTCCCCTTATGTCCTTCATACAGTAGCTTCCATATTCCTCGGGTCAGTTAGGTGGTGGAGTGGACAGAGCACCAGTGCAGGAGTCAGGAGGACTTGAGTTCAAATCTTACCTCAGACACTTGACAATCACTAGCTATGTGACCTTGGGCAAGTTATTTAACCCCAACTGCCTCAACCTGAGTCATCCTCCAGTTGTCCTGATGAATATCTGATCACTGGATTCAGATGGCTCTGGAGGAGAAGTGAGGCTAGTGACCGGTACAGCCCTCCCTCCCTCAAAACAAAGTCAAGTGCAAGTCATGCTATCATTTCTCTGATGGCATGGTCTTCCGCCGCAAAGGACGAACACATTCTATGTTCCCCTTCTCTTAACTCACTGATGTCCTTTTCTTTTGTTTTATGGAGCTGTCCACTCTGACAGTGCTTAAAAAATAGTCTGTAGTAACTAGAGCTGAGGAATTGTAGGTACTTACTATTTATAATAATGCAGTGGTGGTTATGTTCTTTCTATTTACTGTCATATAATCTTTCAGCAATCCTCAGTATATTTTCAAGCACATGTCTTCCATTACTTAAGTTAACTGAGCTCCTGGGAGCCTTAGTGATGTGAATAGATGTTACGTCTACTTCATGTTTCCAAAAAGAGCATATTTTCATGAAGTAGCATGGTATTTTGAGAAGAATGCTGGTCTTGGAGTCAGACTACATGGGTTTTCATCCTGTTTCTGTCACTTTCTTCCTATGTGACCTTGGGCAAGTAAGGAGTAGTAGTAGCATGGTGGACCTAGAATAAGGAAGACCCAAGTTCAAATCTGGTCTTATTAGAAGTGTGACCCTAGGCGAGTCACTTAACCTCAGTTTCCTCAACTATAAATTGGATATAGTAATAACACTTATCTTTCAAGGCTGCTGTGATGATCAACTGAGATAATACTTGCTTAGTACATTGCCTGGCACACAGTAGGTACACTATAAGTGCTTATAAGATCCTACTTAATCTATCTGAAACTGTTTCAGAAATCTGTGAGAGAAAAAATACTTGCACATACTTGCAAAGAGTTATGAAAAAAGTACTTGGTAAATGGTAAAGTGCTGTATAAATGGCAGAAATTTATGTGTATATATACACACATGTGCATGTACACATAGATGTGTGTACATATAAATGCACACATTTGTTTGTATATATGTTTGGTTTAAGTGTACAGATATTTTATATGTATGCATATATAATTACATATATACACATAAACATAGCCTAAACAAATAAGTGTGTATATATACCAAATATATTTGCATACAAATAAATGTGTCTATATATACTTAAATGAAACAAATGTGTATATATACAATATATACATACATACATATATTATACATACATGCAAATGAATGATTGAAATCAACGCTTAATAAAACTATATTGTCTTTTCAGACATTACTATTGGTAGCAATGACTCACCATATTTTTGTGGCAGCCTAACGGCATGAGAGTAAGAAATCACCATCCAAATTACCCTCAGATGGATTTTTTTTCCATTTCAACTCATTCTTTATTGTTTTGGCTTTATTTATTTATTCTTTCCAAATGGAGCTCAGGTATGTGATTGCTTAATGAATCCAACAAAATGAGATTAACAAATACAAAACATATCATTACTAACATTAAATAAAACTTTCTAGTTTTCAATGAGAACAAAATTTACTTGTTGCTTAGACAGTGAAAGCTCCCAAGATGGATAAGAGTTTTTGTGTGCTGTATGACAGGAGTCATAAATATTTCCCCAAGCATTTTCAAATGTTCTATCGTTGTGTTCTTAAAACTTCAGAGGCAAAACCTGAGAGATTTGTTTTTTGTTTGTTAGTAGAAGTGGCAGGATCCTAAATTTAGATCTGAGAGGGATCTTGGAGACTATCTAATTCAATCCCCTTACTTTTAGAGATGAGGAAACTGAGGCCCAGAGAGGTGAAATTAATTTGCTGAAGGTGACACAGTGGGCAAGCTGATTGCTGGTACCCTGGAGAGGTGGAGTAGAAGAATTGATTCTGTGGGTGTTTGTTTTTCTGCTTATACATGACATCAAGTGATAGTTTCATTTTGGTAATGACATTCCCAATTAAAAAAACAACAAAAACAAACCAGTTCTCATTTGCCTGCTTCTTCAAACCTGCTTTGCTTTCTTGGAGGCATTAAACTAATTTCAAACAGGAGCTGCAAAAACTCAGGAAAGCATGTCTGCCAAGGATCATGGTTTTATACATTCAAATTCTAGTACTTGGAATTATTTAATTATAAAGACCAGAATACACATGCTACCCTAGATGGTTTTTTTCTGATGCTTTGCTCCTGCTATGTTATTCTGGGTTTTGCTGGGTCTCCCCAGTTATGAACCTTCAATGAGAGTGAGGCTGTCTGTGTTGATATTATTACAGGATGTGTGTGTATTTTTCCATTGGCTTTACAGTATTTCAACTTAATCATTCATTCTTTTAAGTTTCTCAGATGCTCCCTTCCAGGGAACATATCTTGCCCAGCAAACAATGCTTCCTAAGCCAATGCTAAACAGAAACTGCCATGATCCCACTTTCTCTATCTCCCAATCTGTGGAGGCTCAAAACTGCTACTTGTCCTACCGCTCTATCTCTGGTTGTGATTTCCTATTATACTGAACTGGATTTTCCTATCTTGGAGGCAGGTGAATGACTCAACTCCACCTCTTTGGGGTGCTAGCAACCAACTTGCAACCCCTGTGTGACCTTGTGCAGGGGTCTCAATTTCCTCATCTGTAAAAATGAGGGGATTGGCTTAGATAGCTTCTAAGATCTCTTTCAGCTCTAAATGAATGATCCCATGATACAAATATACGGTTAATAAATTGATGATCACACACACAAAACTGGGAAGTACACTTCCTATATTTCTAGTGGAAACAATGGGAGACAGACTCTCTTATACTTAGGGAGTTAGCTGAATGCCCTGGTGACACCGTTCTGCCTGCTGAGGCTCCCACAGGTTAACTTCCTCCAAAAGCATTGCAGTAAGGCATCTGAGGAAAAATAACAGAACTGTCTGTACTGGAAAAAAAAATGACCAGAGGTTCAGAGTCTTGCTCTCTTTCACATTTCATTATCCAGGCTTTGCTCCTCTGATGTACTACATGGTATTCTTTCTGCTTTTGCTTAAGTGATGCAATAGATTATTTACAGGCTCAAGGGAAACACACAGCTCATACTCAGTGTCCAACTAACTATAATTTATTGATATGAAAATAAGGGATATATCACTGACACATGTCTGGCTGTGTGACCTGGCCATCTCAGCTTCAATTTCTTCTGACTTCAGGACTCTTTTCTACATAGGCAAGGTCTGAAAATGAGCTAACTCCTCTACCAGGGCTGGTGATGAAAGTACTTGCCACTTCCTCCTCTTACAGTGTCCGTAAACACCAACCACCTACCCAAGGTTTACTAAACCACCAATCGTAATTAACAAAAGCCAAGATAGGTTATAGGATCACTGATTCAGAATGGGAAAGGACCTCAGAAGATATAAAATCTCGTCTCATCGTTGTACAGATGAGGGAACAGAAGCGGAGTTGTCGATAATTTGTCCAGAGTAAAACAGCTAGTAAGTGTTTGGAGAAGGATTTGAACTCAGATTTTCCTGAGTGCCAGCCAGTTTCCCTCTATGCCTTCACTCTACCCACAACTAACCCTACAGAATGACACTAAGTCTTTATCAATGATGATACTTAGCATTCATCAAGTGCCTACTTTATGCCATGAACTAAGCACTTTTAAAATGTGATCTCCTCTGACCCTCATAATAAACCTGGAAGGTAGGTGCTATAATTTTATACCTGAGGAAACTGAGGCAGACAGGTTAGAGTGGCTTAACCAGGTTCGCAGTCAAGAAAGTCAGAGTCCAGATTTGAACTTGGGTCCCTGACATCAGAACAAGACTTCATTCACCATGCCACCTACCTGCCTAAGCTAATCACCATCATGTGACTTTCCTTCAGTAGTGTAAGCAACACAGGCAAATCCAATGTGAAATTATGGCAGATAACACTACTATCCAGAGAATGAAGGAGATTCCATATTTCATTGCTGCCACTGTGAACTCTCAGCTATGCCTAAGTAACCTCGGGCAAGTAACCTGCTTAGCTCTCAGTTTGCTCCTCTGTGACATAAAAAGGTTGGATGAGATGGCCTCTGATGCTCATTCAAGTGCTCACCCTATGGCCCAAAGTTTTATCTCATAGCTTAGCCTCCCCCAAATAAATACAAATATGTCAAGAGATGGTACCTGAATTCTCCCTCCCACAAAGATAGACATATCCCATCATTCTATATGGTCTTATGAAGCTATACTTCCTTCGAGGTACTTTCACATTATCATATCCCTTCACTACTGAATCACCAGTGAGTATAAACTAATGCATCTGTCACTAAGGGCTTCTTTTTCTTCCCTTTTCTTTTGCTGAGGAGTACAGCACGCTAGCATTGTGTTTCTTACTACAATTCACACGATTCAGTCTTCTTTTCTGCTAATGCCCAATACAAAATTCTGCACCTGAGATGGAGGTGACTGATGCAAATGCTCTCTTTACCAAGCAAGCCCTAAGTGGCATGGTTTCCAGTGTTTCTGATGGATAAATGATCTTCAGAAATGGATACCTTTACTCAATGGGCAGCTATGTGGCGAGTGGTTAAGAGTGCCAGATCTGGAATCAGGAAGACTCATCTCTCTAAGTTCAAACTTGGCCTTAGACACCTCACCTACTAGCTTTGTGACCCTGGGCAAATCACTTAACTGTTTGGCTCAGTTTCCTCATCTATAAAAGAGGGAAATGGAAAACCAGTCCAGTGGCTTTGTCAAGAAAACCCAAATGGGCACATGCCCAAAAACAAATGAACAAAAACAACCCAGTGTCTAAGTTGGGTTTTGTCTGTTACCTCTTCTTGAGATAAGTGATGCTTTGCCTCCTTTTCTGGTCATACATGTTCTTGAAAATGTCTTCTTGCTACTTTTCCTGTATATATCTAGCTGAGATCACTGTAGGGATTACTCATCTATTCTAAGAGACATACCCCTTTGGAAGGTAAAATTTTCCTTGCTCTTTCATATACACTTACTGTGTTGAATAATATTTCATCAGTCATGTCACTTCTTTGGTTTATGTCCTCTTTTATTTCCAGATTTTACATAGATCTTTTGATAAATTCTAATGGGGTCTTTCTTGGTCTACCACTGAAAATCAGTAACAGACATTTTACTAAGGGCTGTGATTGTTATAGGAAGGGAGGGCATGATGATATTTTCTGTCTTTATTCAAAATAGTATGGCACAAATTTCCTCCAGATTAAATCTGAGTTATCTCCTCATGGTCTTTAGAATATTGTCGAAGCAGTGAGTCCTTACTATAGTTATTTTTTTCTTACCACGTTTTTCTTACTATGATCTTCAACAAACTGTTAACATATTTGCTTGAATGTTGTTCAGTCATTCATTCAATCCCATGGACCACAGCATGCCAATGCTGTTCAATGGGGCATTTTTGGCAATGATACTGGCGTGGTTTGCCATTTCTATCTCCTAGGCATCTAAGGTCATAATTAAACTCAGGTCTCCCTGACTCCAGGCTAGTGCTCTATCCATTTAGTTACCTCATCTACTTGAATAGTAGGTGAAGGGAGGAAAGGATTTATTGTGGCTTGAATAGTGGGGAAGGGGCTGGAATATATACATTGCTTTAAGGAACTCTTCATTGAGAAAAATCCAAAAACCCATGCAGATCAGCAATTAAGTCTTTAATTTACCAGAGTTCCCAGGTGTCATATGGCTAATTTGTAGAAAAAAGGTGGAACTCAAACCCAGGTCTTTTGGGCAGAGGCTACTTTCTCACCACCATCCCATACTATTTCACAGCAACTGTGTAGCAGGTGTTTAATAAAGTGATTACGGACTAGCTCATTGATTTTTACAGTTTTAGTGTTTTTCTTTTCCCATCCAGTTCCTAGCTGAGTTTTGCATTTCTTTCTGAGATAAGATACACAAACATATTTTAGAATCATGACCAAGTCATTATAGCAGGAAACAGAAAAATGAAGAACAGGTTTTGATGGTTAAATCCATTAGATCATCTTTTCTTTCCCCATAAAGATCCTGGTTGGGTTTTTAATTTCTTTATGCACTTAATGTCAACAACTATACCTTGGGCTTAAGGAAAGAAAGTCAACTGGTAGAAAGCAGGAAACCCATGATCACATATGGTGTTCTCATTATACACTATGCTCTGCCCAATGAAGACAACATAAAATCAATCTAAAATACCACTAAAAAGATCTTTAAATGACTCTTGTTTTGTACCCTGATTACCTGAACTGGTGCAACTTGTTAAAGATATACAAGCAGCATTTCACCATGAAAATTTTGTCATTTAATTACATGAAAATGTATGTTCTTTGACTATACATTTTAGCAAATTCTGCTTTTGAAAGTTCCCCAAGTAAGTATTCCAACAGATCACTAATTAATAATTTAAAGAAATTCATGGATATTTTTTTAAACAATGTGACTATTAGTTTTTGGCAAGATTATATGTTGTCTTCATTGGGCAAAGCATAGTGTATAATAAGAACACCATATCTGATCATTGGCTTCCTGCTTAGTAGTCGGTTAGTATATTGCATAGTTTAATTTTGCAAAAGAGGAAAAAAAGCTAAGGAGGTTGAATAACCCTCTAAGATCATTTAGTGAATATACAGGAATATCTCAGAATTTAAAATAATAGTCTTTATTGTATATATGTAAGTATATACATATATGCATTTATTAATTTTTCTGTCACTTACATGATTTAGCTTCAGAAGCAAAATGGAGCTTGGAAAGAAGCAAATCCAGAATCATTTCCTTAGGTTTCAGAAAATATTCTAGTCTAGTTTCAGGTCTGAATCATTTTGACCCACTGATTAAAAATACTGGCTTACTTCAAGTATCATTGATTTTGCAGATGTGAATACTCCTATCAAGGATTCTGTCAATGTCTTTTGCACTTTAACAGCTGGTCTTTTGAAGCTATTGATGCAAAAATTCATCACTTTACGGCAAACCTACTGAGGAACTTTTCCGAATTAAGGTAGTTATATCCTAGGTCAAAGTGATGGGGTGTGTGGGTGCATGTACTTGGGCCTCAATTCCGAAATCACATTTCTCTTTAAAAATCACATTTCTCCCTAGCCCCAAAATACTATCCCAGACAGTTTCTCCCTCAAGGACACAGCCTGCTCTAGCAACAACTGTTATCTCCCTTCTTGCTATAGTAGCAAGCTGCACCTATAGAACTCATTAGTTTGAACCAGCTGTGTACTGAACTGACTATGTACTGGGTCATAACGATATTTACTACTCACTGACCAATCATATGTATTCTAGACTTAGACATACCTATATTCCCTTACATTAATCTTGTCTAACAAGACACTGACAAGAGAAGCCTGGTTTTTCCTGGTCAGCTCTTACTGTTGGTTGACTTAGTTACATTTCAGGCCTAAAATTACACCTCCAGGTAGCGCCCCCCCCCCGCCTTAGGCTATTTCCCAATGAATTTTGGGTAAAATACCTGTGCAGGAGATACCAAAAGTGCAAGTTCCTTTAAGAACTGACCACTCCTTAACCACTGCCTAATCCCACCCCAAAACACCTAGTTAGCATATTTGGCACAAGAGATACTATAGAAGATCCTATATAGGTTTTCCCTCTACCCCTTTAAGGTTGCAGGTTCCCTAAGAACTCTTGCCCGCTGAAAAGTATAACAAATCTTTACCTTGACTTCAATGATGCTTGAGTTCGTGAACTCTTCTCCAGATGACCTGCCCCTGGTACCCCAGTCTTTGTCAAGGTCTCACACCCCCTTTCCAGCCCTCATCAAAAAGACATACATTCATATAGCCTGTTACCAGGTCCATACTTGAATTTAATTCAACAGAACCTGTCTACGCTTTTTCTTTATTCTTATAGTCTTTGAGAAATCAAGGTTATCTTTATGGCATGATATGGATGTCACTACTAGACTCAGAAGTCTGTAAGACCTGGAATCAAATTCTGCCTCAGACACTTAGTAGCAGTGTGGCACTGGGCAAGTCAGCAAACCTTGTTCCTTAGTCTCCACATCTAAAAAATCAAACTTGGACTCACTGGCCTCTGAAGTCTCTTCCAATTCTTTATTTACTATCATTATCAATAAAAGATGGTCACTTAAGATGGTAACAGTCATTTCTATTTCCAAATGGATAAAGGAGAATTATTAGACACTTTCTCAAAGACAAATGATGCCTGATATAACTCTAGTTGATGCTAAAATGATGGAAAAACCATCTTGCTAATTTTCATGGTGTGCTTCTCTTTTGAGGTTTAAACAAACACTACATTGCTATGATAACACATCATTAATGCTCAGTTGTTCATTCAAACCAAAATGCAATGATAATTTACTCACTAAATATAGCATCAGTTCATGCTCATAGGGTTACAAATAAATATGTTCATGTTTGCTTTGTTTATTCTTTTGTATTTCTATAGCTTTTTCACTTTGGTAGAAGGTAGTGTTTCATAGTGGATAGAGAAGCCATCTCAATGGCAGGAAGACGTAGGCTTGGAGGCAAAATAGTGCTAATGCATACTGACTCTACAGCCCTCTGCAGGTCACTTGTCCCATCACTAGATTCCCCTGATCTTCATGTCCTCCACAGGCAAATCCCCCAACCTGAAGTTTCAGAACAAGCGGTGGGAATTCATCTGCATTGGTGGTGAAAGTTCTTCAGACATTCCTCACATTAATGAACAGCCCCACCTCTATGCCATCCTACTCCCTTTTGGTATAATTTCCAATTTATGAAATTTCATTTTTCCTTTTTTTGTTACTGTCTATGTGCTTTTTTCTGCAGTTTTATACCTCCCGCTTCTGAATGACCAGAATGCAAAAAAAGAATATGAGAAAATACTCTCCAAATAACGTAATCAGCGATAGTAAAAATGCTTCCGGTCATGTGGTCATATCGATAGGGAAAGAAGTTTGCTGGCTCCTAACTGCACAATTAGCCTATGATTCAGAGCCTTTGAGGAGTGTCTCTACCAATTACTACATTTAATTACTAGGTCACAGAATGAAAGGCCAACTAATAATATGAGGTGTCATAAGACCAAAGGCACTGCAGTTTAGCCTTAAATATTCTCTCAAGTATTTTTTGATCCTGGGATTTGAGCCTGTCTCACTGCGAGCAAAACATGTAGCTCTGGGGTAATACATCAATGTTCAAGACAATTGCATAAAGACATTCCTATTTACAGAGCTGTAGGAGCAGCAGTGCAGAATGCCGAATGTTACTGAAACTATCTTCTTTTAAAAACTGGGATGGAAAACCTCATAATGTCAAAGGATGGCATGTAGAGTCTATGTAACTGTGAGGTCATTGGGTTGTCTTCTCTGTGTTGACAGAGTTGACAGGCCTGCATGACATACAACACCTCCCCACCTCCTCCACCCCCGCCCTGGTACTTGTGACCTACCAAAGGATGTCAGATGGCTCACAAAAAATGTAGAGGATGTAAAATAGGCATGTATAACATACCTCCCATGACCCACTTTGGCAGGCCACAAGCAGCCAGCAGGTCTGTATGCTGTGAAGACCCGCTCTAAGACTTTCAAGTTACAGAGCAAGTACTGACCAGCATTAGTGGAGGGATTTCTTCATCTGAAAGTTCCCTAAATCAATGAAATCATAGGTCTGGTTTCTATCCCTATAGGTTTGATCAGTTCACATTATCACAACAATGATTTTTTTTTCTATTGAGGCTGTTGAAAAGGTAGAGCCTATATTATTTCAAGCCCAATTCACAGAACATTAACTTGATCATTCACCACTGGGAAACTGATCATTGACAAAACACTCTGTCTATAAGAATGGTTATTCACAAATGATTTCACAGACATAATATTTAGAAGTGCCATGACCACAGTGTTTAAAAGGTGTCATATTTACTTGTCCATGACCCATCTCTCTCCCACCCTCTGATCCAAGACTATAAATCTGGAGCCTTGGAGTCCTTCCTCAGGCACAGTACATCTTAGGCTCCTCCTGGGGTTTAGACAACTAGGCCACTATGGATATGGTGCACATATAAGTTGGAATTCTAAAAATACTTCAGGAAAATTTAGATGTAGGAATAAGAAATCCTACTGCACTGTCCTAGAAACCCAGTTTTAAAAAATGAACATTTGGTCCTTTTACAGTTTAGTTTTCCAAATTGGTGGAAGCAGTTATTTTAAGGAAGGCTGTGTGGTATAGTGGAAAGAGCACAGGATTTAGAGACAATAAACCTAGGCTCAAATTCTAGCTCTGCCACTTTACTTAGTAGAAATATATTTAAAAAAAAAAAAGATTTTAAGAATTCTAAAGTAAAGAAATAAGCCAGATGGTAAGAGAGCATTTGCAGGAATCAGAGTTGGTTAGAGTATTTTAAATTGTTGCTAATATATTATTATTATTTCATGAATAGGGCAGACATATAACATACTAATTGGTATTTATTTAGAGCAGCCTCTTCTAAATATTTCAGTTATATTTCTGAGATAACTCTAGACATTAAATGATGATCCTCTTTTTACTTTATAGGTTTTTGTTAATGCAAGGTAAGCAGCTTTGTATAGCTTAGCTTCTTTCCACTAAGCTAACTGCAGACTGTGCCAATTTTTCAAGCTAAAAAATAATGCCCTTCTATAGAGAGAGAGGGAGAAAGAGAGGAAGAGGAAGAGGAAAAGGGAGAAGGAGAGAGAGACAAAGGTAGATACTACAAGTTCATGGTTGTCCATGGCTTCTGGTCTAGGGATTCCCCTTTGTTTCGCCTTATAAAGTGGTTCATTCATTTTCAGCAAACTTACAAATGCAACAATGACAAAAATTGGCTTAATTTTATCAGGAGACAAAGCTCATAAAAGTACAGATATCAAATAAGCAAGACTTAAAGACAGCAGGAAACTCCTGAGGTAAGTAATG
The DNA here is from genome assembly GCA_028658325.1 of Potorous gilbertii. NCBI lineage: Eukaryota > Metazoa > Chordata > Mammalia > Diprotodontia > Potoroidae > Potorous > Potorous gilbertii. Next base: position 88,029,277 of record CM053774.1, on the reverse strand, counting down.
TCAATTTGCCAGGCATTGGTGAGGTACAGGATGAGGTGATAAGTTATTCAGGTCTCAGTGTAGCAGCAAATTTTGTACAGGAAGACCACTTCTTAAAAGGGTCAGTGAGCTAGACAAGGCTTCAAGTACTCTTGCTTATGGTTAGTGTGGAGCAACAAGTTTCTCCCGCATCCAAGAGCCTTCCACTCCCATAATCCTACAGTCCCTCCTTATGGCTATGAAAAACTACATTTCTTTCAGCCCACTTGCCAAATAAGAGGCTCCAAAGATCATCTTTTGTGAAATCCAGGTTTAAAGATAGTGACCATAATAGACAGCCTTCTTCTCACCAGCTGCCTTGACATCCAGATCACAAATCATGACCTGAAGGATTTTATCCTACCACAAACTTTTGGCCTGAGGCCCTGCTGGTGGCAGACCCACAATATCTAGGCCCAGATCTGACCATGCTTCACTTGCCGGGCTTTGTCCCACCCACCAGCTGCCATTCCACCTGGGCCACAAACCATTCCCTGGAGGACTCTATTCTGTTAATATTGGAAATTCCTACCACCGTCTTAATGAGTGACTGCTTCAGTTGCCCACTATATCTAGGCTTGGATCCAGCAGTATTTTACTCCATTCTCAATAGTTCTCCTTCTTAATAGTTCCCTTATGACCATGGGCTTACATCCCTCCCCCTCCTTACTCCCCATAGACAGTTTTCCAGTTTCTAAACTACCATCAAATCTAGGGTGTCGATCTACTCCTCTTCAACCATCCACCATCCTTGTAACTTTCCAAAACAAAATACCTCTCCCTAGATACCCCTTCCCTTTAAATCTTGTCTCTCCATATTTTAGAATGTAAGAAAATCCTTTGGGACAGGGACTGTATTCACTTTTTTATTTGAATCCATAGTGCTTGGCACGTAGTGAGCTTACAAATTTTAAAAATAATTCATACAATCAACAAGCATTTATTATGTACCTACTTTCATAGGCCAAACATTGTGCTAGGCATTGCGGATATAAATACAAAACAGGACACAATCACTGACCTCAAGAAGCTTGTATTATATTGATGGTGATAGGGGAACAACAAATCTATCTATCTACCTATCTATACAGATAGATAGATACACACATAAATATATATATGTATGTATAGGTATGTATGTATATATGTACACTTATGTACATACATACACACACAACTATGTACATATATATTTCCATATATATGCAATACATTTCAAGCAAATGCAAGGTTAATTTGGGGGGAGGGAGTCACTAGCAGTTGGGGTATCATGTAGAAGGTGGTATTCGAGCTGAGATATGGAGCAATCTAAGAGGCAGAGAAGCAAGAATGAATTCCACACATGGCAGACAGCCTACACAAAGGCACATAGAAGTAGGAGATAGAATATCATCTGGTAGGAATAGTAAGGTCAGTTGGGTTTCATCATAAAAGGTATGAAGGGTCCAATCTGAATCTATAATAGGCCTGGAAAGATAGCCTGGAGCCATGGTAAAGATCCTAAATGTAAAATCCAAGTTAACTTTTAAAATACATTTCTTCGCTTATACAATCATGATTACAGAATGTTATAATACTGATGATGGTGATAGTTTCCATTTGCACCATCTCTTCCTGGAGTCTCCTCACCATGGCCCACTGTCTGGCCACCTTCACCACACTGGAAAGTTGGAATCTACCCCTGAACCCTGCCTTTTTAGATGAGCCTTGTAACAAGGACACCAGCATACAGAGGAGGGCTTTGCTGAACAGGTTCTTAGATCTGCTTTTCTAAAAGGAAAGCAACTTTTGAGGAGTCAACAATCTAATTTAATCAAGCACATATAGTACTGACTTAGTTCAGGGGAAAGAGTCAGTACCCTGAACTTCAGAGAAAATACAGAGAAACGAAGATCAACAGACAGGGCTTCCAACTGTCTGACCATAAGCAACATATATACCACAGGACAACAGACATCTAACTGTCTGACCTTTATATACATACACACATACATACATATTTATCAGACAGAGAAGCACCAACATCTGGATTTTCAAAGGGGAGTGGGGTTCTTAGCCTGAGACCCAGAGTCTCCTCTGGCCAAACAAACACTTCCAAAGAGTAAGCCCAAAGTAAAACCTCATCTCAGAGTATTTATACATTTTTCAGAGCCAAAGGGCATCATAACCCTAGAGAACAAGTGCCTCATTAGAAATTAACAAAAGATGTGGACCTTCCTAGAAAACAAATCTCCCATAATCAAACTTCCCTTAATGGATAGGCCTATTAATGGGTGAGGAAGATCTTTAACTCTCATTAGTATTATAACAAGCCTTTGGTCTTCTCTTTAGCAGGAACCAGGCTTCCACACTGTGCCCCAACAGAGACTTTCTCTTTTCTTTTCTCTTTTCTTTCTTGTTCCCTCTCCCTCCCTCCCTCTCTCTCTTTTTCTTTCTCTACCACCTCTATCTGTCTATCCTTCCCTTCCTCTTTCTATCTCTCTCCCTCTTTGTCTTTCTCCTTCTGTCTCTCTTCTCTTTCCTTTCCGGTCTGTGTTTCTCCCTTCCTCCCTCTTTGAAAAGTAAAGGATGATTGGCAGTGAATGCTCTGGTGTAACTGGCCCAATCCTTAAATTATCCATATTTCATTTGGAGAAATAGGACCATAAGCAAAGAGTTGGAAGGAATCTCAGAGGCCACTTAGTCCGGATGAGGAAACAGAGGCCCAAGAAGGTTAAGTGACTTAACCAAAGTCTTTTAGGTAATAAGGGTGATGGTAGGGAGGGGCATTTGAATCCCAGCGGTATGACTTCGGAGACAAAAGTCTCTAGCCTCTGAAACAAACATATAAAGAAGAGGAAGAAAAGTCTACAATAATGGTTTACTTGTGCTCCCTTCAAATATATTTCTTCTTGGTACCAAGAAGGCAGAGAAACCTGCCAAAGGGAAGGGGGTCATTTTTTGAGAACTCTCTTCATAATCAATGCACAACCATTCAAATCATTTGGATTTTAGGTCCTTTTGTTGACCAGAAATCCTGTTAGCTAGACACCAAAAATGACCATGGCCAGAAGAAATCTGCTGTGAAAACAACTGTCGTGTTAGATTAGTTTAAAAATAAAACTCTACTTTAAAAAAATTAAATAATATACTTTGGGCAGGAATGTAATGGTATGATATATTTTATGTTAAGAGAAATATTCAAAATTAAATTAATTCTCACATTGACTATACTTCCTCATTTGAATTCTCAATTATATTTGACATTTGATATATTTTGCATGCAGTCCACACATACAATTCTTCTGACTGTAGTAGTTATGTTAAAGCCAGGAACACAAATCTTGTCAAGTAAAGCTTTGTTCGTTAACTTTTATATGGAGACAGGGGAATGAGTGAGATATTGAGGAGGAAAGATAATCAGAAGATAAAGAGGAAACAAACATCATCACCTAGATGCCAAGACAAAGTGTTGCTAAGATTGAGTATCTAATTAGGCACACAGAAGCTCTATATAGCCCAATGAGCTAAACAAAGAATCCAGACCGATGATATCTGGGATTTATTGCTTTTACTGAATTCACTTTGTGACTCTGAGCACAAAATTTTGCTTTTTCAGTCATCCAATTACCCACTCTGTAAAATGAAGACAATCATGAAGTCCCTCACAGCGTGGTGACCCCTTACTAATGACCACATTGCAAAAAGTCTGCTAAAAAAAAGTTGCTCTAAATTAGAATTGATGAGGCCAATGAAAATGAATGGCTTGTTTCTACAAAGATTTCTATTAACTATAAATGGATTCCAAAGGAAAATTCTTAAGTAAAACATCAACTCTTTTCTTCCATTAGAAAAATAGAAATGTTCCATTGTCATCTATTGTTAGGTACTGCTGCAAAGCAATTGATAATTCTCCATGACAAACAGCATATATGTGTGTATATAGAAATATGGATATCTATAGAAATATTACATATAAATATACACACATGTGTGTATATATTATACACATGTGTGTACATATACACATTTACATATATATGATATAGATATAGATAGATATTTTAAGTTAAGGCTTTACAAAAGCACTTTCTTTATTAGTAACCCTGTGAGGTAAGTGACATGGAAGCTGTTAATCTGGTCTACCAGTTTTTAAAAGTAAAACCTAAAAATGTTCTCCAAAATTGCCTACCATTATACAATTTTGTAGCTCAGACCACCCCATTATAGTAGTACAGAATCTTCAAAACTATCATCCTCTCTCACTTAAACTAATGCTGCTAAGGCTTGTAACAAAATCACAGTGGTTAAATCTGCTGTTCAAATGTACACGGAAGATTTTTAATATTTCTATTTTTGGTAGGGTAAGAAAGTGTAAAGGGAATTACCAAACAGCTCATGTGAAACATAAAGGACGTTCAGCAATAAGCTTTGAAGGGGCATAAAAGAATTTGATAAAGAGCTTACACAGGGATGCTCACTTTATCCCACACATTGGTTTCCCATGGGGTGTCACCAGTTTTTTTCCATATAGTAGACAATCTCATGACCTTAGTTACCTGAAAATTAATAAAAGATCTTTAATAAATTCGGTGATGTTAGTGAAATGGACATGTAGGATAAAGCATCTCATCAGTTTCTTTAGTAAGAAGTGCTTCTTATTTAAAAAAAAAATACCATAGGTAGAGTCCTTGGTGACTACTAAAAATATATCTCAAGTGGTTGTGAGGCCACCATTGTCCTCTACAGAGGATCAGAGGTCATCTAAACTAACCTCTCCTTTTACATATGAGAAAATGAAAGTTCAGGCAGATGAAAAGGATTTTAATCAACAAGATAAATCAGAAAGAACACAGAGAAATACCAGCTTCACTATTCTCAGTGTATTTTCAAATTTATTGGGGCAGAGATTCTATAGGCATCACCAGACTATTGATGGCATCCATGATGCAATCAAATGTCCTGCACCCTTTCAACAGTCCGGCGATACTTGGAGAATGATGCTTTTACCTTACTCTTTTCTCAGAATAATGTTTAAATGTACAAAAGAAACTATGCAAGATTACAAGGTAAACCAATTATACTGAAAAACAGGTATTAATTTTTTAAAGTTCCTGGACCTTGGATTAAGAACATCTAAAATTAATGAAACAAAGAAACCACTTGATTTGGAGAAGTCATTAAAATTTTTACTAAATTCTCTATAGTGCTAAATATTTCCAAAGTCTTCAAGATGCCTCTTTCATATACATGGTTCAGTCTTTCTCAGCAGACGTGCATCAGTGAGTCTGAGGACACCTCTGAAGTGATACAGGTAATTATAAGCCTCTTCCTAAGTTCGGGGTGATTAATTTTTTTCTTTAAACACATTTTAATTTTCTTAATGAAGTTTCTCTATTTTGACTCACTTCTACAAAGGACTCCCAAGGAAAGACTTTGCTGAGCCTCACTTCTGTTGCCAGAGATATGGCAGATATGGTAGAAAACAGTAGCAACTTAATACATAAGAGAACACAGATCCTATAACTAGAAGAGACCTTAAAGTTCACCAAGTCCAACCTCCTCAGATTAGGCTAAATAAGGCTAAAAGAGGATATATGCTAAGTAAGGTGAGATACTTGAGCTGGAAGTAGCTGGGTAGCACAGCAAATAGAATGCTGTGCCTAGAATCCGGAAGACCTGAATTTGAATTCAGTCTCAGACACTTACAAGCTGTGGGACCCTGGGCAAGTCACTTAACCTGTTTGCCTTAGTTTCCTCAGTTGTAAAACAGGAATAATATTAGCATCTGCTTCTCAAAGTTGCATGCAGCCCAAATGAGGTCACTTTAGAGCATTTCACGCAGGGCGTGGCACAAAGTAAGCGCTATATAAATTTGAGTTATCAATAATAGTAATTTCGCAATGTTGGGTTCACAGCAAGTATCAGGAGGTACGATTTGAACCTATCTTTGCCTTTATTCCATTCTTTGTGCCATGATGTCACCTGTCATTGGACTAGCAATTACCAACCAAATGGAAATATGATTTTTGTAAAACGAAAAATGCCTCCTCTCTTAAGTTACTTAAGGTAGTATATAAGAAAGAAAAAAGAAAGGAAGGAAGGAAGAAGGGAGGGAGGGATGGAGGAAAGAAGGAAGGAAGGAAGGAAGGAAGGAGGAAGGGAGGGAGGGAGGGAGGGAGGGAGGAAGGGAGGAAGGGAGGAAGGAAGGAAGAAAGAAAGAAAGGAAGGAAGGAAGGAAGAAAGAAAGAAAAGAAAATTTGACACATGAACAAATGCTTAAAGGATTATTTGCTTTTCAGTTCATACAACTATAAAAGTCAGGTAGTCAAAAAGCATTTATCAGGAGCCTACTGTGTGGCACACATGCTAAGCAGAGGGATACAAGGAAAGGTAGAAACATGCCCTGTCTCCCAGGAGCAGAGACAATAGGTAAATAATAGGTACGCACAAGATATAGACAGAGTAGGTAGAAGGGAAGCTTAGAAGCCAGGGCTGAGGTGGGGTAGGGACTACCACCAGGAAAGTCTCCAAGGAGAAGGTGGCATCAGAGTTAAACTTTAACAGAAACTAGGGATTCAATGAGGAGGGAGGAGCCATGGTGTCTGGGGATGGACCAGCATGGCTGGATCATAAATTGCATGGAGGGTAGTCAAGTTATAAAGACCAAAAAAATAAGAAGGGTCCATGTTGTAAACAGCTTTAAACACCAAACCAAGACCTTTATGTTTGATCCTACAAGTTACAGGGAGCCACTGGAGATTACTGAATTAGGGGCAGGGGTGTCATAGTATTCTTTCCTGACTTGGTTCCTGGGGCTTGTTTGAGGGAGAAATCAACTTACATTGGCTTGAGGTTGGACAGAAACACTACTATGGTTACAAGGAGTACACCAGATCTTATAGGTTTGACTGTGAGCAAAACAGACTTTCTACTATTTATTTTGTTGAAAAGCTAGTTAGCTGTGAATTTTGAATCAATTTTTTTCTCCCCAATAGAATAAAGTTTAAACCAGTTAGATCTGAGTTATGTGCTCATTTATTGGGCAGTAAGACAATATGGAAATTGCATTATCTGCCCTGAAGGAAGGCAACCCTTCCGTCATGACTAAGAATGAATAACTTCCAAAAGGATCCAGAACAACGACCTCATAGTCTGGCACTCAAGGCCCTGCATCAAGAGAAGACCCCTCACCTAGCTTATTTCTGCTCCCCAATATCCATCTACTGCCATCAGTCTCCTCATTGCCATGTTTCTCTAACCACATTAGTCCCACCTCTGAGCTTTTGCTCATACTCTATATTTCTTTCCTATTCATCTAGCTATTTACTATTTACTAACTATTTACTAGCTATTTACTATTTAGTTACCAACAGCCTCAAGTCCCATCTCCTCAAATATATTTCACCTCTATGACCTTTTGCTTTTCCATATCAGTCTGGGGTACAACCTAATGTCCTGTATGCATGCCTCTGGGCGGCTGGGTGAGGTGGCACATGTGGAATCAGGAAGTTTCATCTTCACAAGTTCAAATCTGACCCAAGACACTTATTAGCTGTGAGACCGAGAATGCACTTAACCCTGTTTGCCTCTGTTTTCTCGTCTGTAAAATGAGCTGGGGAAGGAAATGGCAAATGATTCCAGTATCTTTGCCAATAAAACCCCAAAATGAGGTCACAGAGAATCAGATACAACTGAAACAAGAAAAATGTATACCTATGCTTACAAAGTATATTAGGTACTTAAGAGCATTATAAACAGCGCAATATTGTTTTCTATACATACATTAGCCCCCATCAAGGTGGTTCTAATTTAATTAGACAACACCTACGAATGCATGGTACCACCTTCTATTTATTTGTACCTCCATTATGTGGCAGTCAAGATCCTCCACTAATAGGATCACCCTCATCTATCTCCTCTTTTTCATACTCCCCACTTACTCTATTTAGTGAGCTGACCCGAGCACCACCTGCATATTTTATATTGGAAATCTATTGCATCTGTCACCAGCAATAATCACAGTGATACAACAGTAAGACCCTTGGGGGGGTGGAGGATGGGAAGAAAACGACTGCTGAGAGTATAGTCCCTGCAAATCACTGTGGGGGGTGTGGCGAAAGACTTCAAGACCTGTTAAAAAAGATACTTGACAGAGTTCAAAACCTGGATCAAACACAAAGCACTCTGGCAATGAATGCTTGTCTAGTACGTAATGATGAAGGGAGAAGAGAAGCTGTATCTCCCATGAACTGTGTAGATGTTACCTATGAGCATAGGGGAATCCTGAATAGTGATATTAACCAACCTTCTAGGCAGCCTAATCTTGGGTGTTTACAAGGGATCGTAGGCAGCATTTACCATCGCTGTTGAGTCATTCAGTTGGGTTGGACTCTTTGTGACCCCATCTGATTTTCTTGGCAAAGACGCCAGAGCAGTTAACCATTTCCTTCTCCAGGTCATTTTACACATGAGAAAACTGAGGCAAACAGGGTTAAGTGACTTGCTAGAGTTACATACCTAGAAAGTGTCTGAGGCTGGATTTGAACTCACCAAGATGAGTCTTCCTGATTCTCAGTGCTCTCTAAACTGCACCTCCTAGCAGCCCTGAACAGCTCCTTAAATGGAGCTGATCAGTAGCGTAACAACACAAGTTTTGGATTTCCAGTCCTAGGCAGTTGGCACAGTGCTATCATTCTTTGAGAAGCTGCTTAGGGAAAAGGAGGAAATCTGTCAATATGATTAATTTAATATAAAGAAAAATCTGTCCCCATATTCCCCCTTCTTCATATATCCATAGTGAATCTATGCATCATGTCCATCTATGGTTAAAAAAAAATATAAAAAACAGAGAGAGCAGAATATTCAAGGAAAAGGGAAAGGAAGCAGTATTTTCACAGTGAGTCAGCTTTTTTGCTGCCAATATTTTAGCTTGACAATATGTGAGTTTGGAGTTGGTGGAGATTATGAGTGTTCTAGTCAAAGTCAATATATACAATCAGAGAAGCAATCTGAAACTGCTAAGCCACACAATAGACTCCCTTTGGTTTGGACTTTCTTCGTTTTACAAAGTAAGCCATTTATTTTCATGTTCTTCTGAGGCAGCCTTTGCATGAGAAGTCTTTCATTTCCCCCAGAAAATATGGAATCTAATAACACATCAATGCCTACAAAAGAAACCCACAGTCTAATAAGGTAACTGCAGTCATCTAGTCTGCCTGACAAGAGAACCTTAATTATGGCTAAAGCCACCTGTTATATAGTGCAAATATGCTTCATTGCTGTTGAATATGTCTGACTCTTTGTGATCCCATTTGGGATTTTCTTGGCAGAGATACTGGAGTGATTTACCATTTCCTTCTCCAACTCATTTGACAGATGAGGAAACTGAGGCAAACAGGGTTAAGTGACTTGCCCAGAGTCACACAGTTAGTAAGTGTATAAGGTCATATTTAAACTCAGGAAAATGAGTCTTCCTTGACTCCAGACCCAGCACTCTGTCTACTGTACCACCTAGCCTCAATTGTCCTAAAGATATGATGTTGTAGAATATACCAAAGATACTACATTTATTTTTCTGGTAATATGCAGAAAAAGTGCATAAAAGTCAAATAGAAATTGGTCAAGTTATGAATACTGGCTCCTTCAGATATGACAGTTGGGATAAGTAAGTCCCCAAATGGCCTCAAACTATCACCCCTTCTCCCAAAAGCAAGTATTTTTATTCCCCAACAAAAATAGAATAGGATTTTTTGCCTTAAATTTTTTTGGCTTTCAAAATTGATTAAATTAACAGAACAATGATTAACTTTCACAGTTTTAATAACATGTTTTTGAGATGTTAAGATTTTAAGAGACAAGATTTTTCTAAACTGAGAACAGAACCTTGAATTACCCACATGTTAAAACTAAGCATCTCCAACATCTGTAGTACACTTCAAGCAAAAGATGGCACCAAAATCTGATTTACAAATGGATAATAAAATGTAACATATGTGCTTGAGATTCTGGACCCGCCTAGACCTTATGTACATTCTGTAAGAACCCTACCGCCATCCTATGACATTAACTTCTTCAGTGCAAATGAAATCTATTTTGAAGAGCATGCCGTGTTTGTCGCTGAGGGCTAACGACATGAAAAGTTTTCCATCAGGAAGAAAAAGAAGTTATTTCTCTGCCTTACCTGACTTAGCCTGAAATACTAAAATATTTGGGATTCTTGCTAACACAGTGGACTTAGTAACATGCCAGAGTAGTTTGTCACTGAGATGCAATGACTGTGTTTCTCCATGAGGTACATGACTTCTAATTTTTATACTTGTTTGTTAGACTTGTTTGTCAAGCCTGCTTTGCCCTGGATGACCTAGATTAGTGAAGAAATGTGGCATTCAGGCAGCAACTGGTTCTCTAGCCCTTTCAAATTCCATTACTGACTTTCCCCTTTCCTTTATCTTGTGTAGACAGACTTAGAAGAGAGAGAAACACTCACTTTTCTTAGCTGTGGAGTCTGAGGACATAGGTCCTGGCTCTAATACCTGACTGTGTCATCTTAGACAAGTCACTTGGCTTTTCTAGACTTCATTTTGCTCATCTGTAAAATGAGAGGTTGGTCTACTTGTGGTTTTTCCTGGTGCTAGTTTTATGAGCTATCACTTTATGTATTTAAGAAACTTGACAAAACAGCACATGTCAAATGGAGTTTTGTATAAAATTTAATGTATTTAATCTGTGTAGTTGCAAAGAACTCACCTACTTTATCAAAGAGAAGGTAACTAGGACTCACTGGGGCACAAGAGGTGGTTTGGTACAGTTTCAAATTGGTCACAACTGACCAATCTGCTTTCTGAGCAGTGTGCCATGTTACTGAAAGTACCTTTGCTGGGATATACAACCAGGAAGTTCCCAAGAAAGAATTATACAGGTAAGAGGAGACAAACCTGATGACTCATTTCCTAAGACTGTTGACCCATTACCTACATCGAATAGAGCTGATTAAAATTGGTTTCTTTACTCATTTATCTGCTTTCTAGCTTTTTATGTGTACATAATAAACAGAGGTTGGACAATTCCAGTTAAGAAGCTTGTGCCTGAGAGTCAATAGAAGAAAGTGGAGACAGCACCCAGGCGTGGAGGAAGGAACATTTGGATTCAGGTCCCGTCACTGGCACATACTAAGTGGGTGATGACAAAGATACTGTTTAACCTGTCAGTGCCTGAGGTAACTCAGCAAAAATATAACTTAAAGATGAGATTCTGGGCTTACCTCAGTAGAGGTAAGAAATAAGGAATAAGCTTCTATGCCAGGAATTGTGCTAAGAGCATTAGAACTATTATCTTTTTTAATAACTGCAACAACCCTATGAGAAAGGTGCTATTATTAGACCCATTTTATAGTTGATGAAACTGAGGTGAATAGAGGTTTAAGTGACTTGCTCAGGGTGACACAGATAGTGAGGTCTCCATATTGGGCATTCTTCACACTGATGAATCTAGGTTTATACCAGCAAAATAAAATAAACACAACATCAACCCATTGTAAAAAAAATGAAACAAAACCCAAACCTCACCTTACAACATGCCTTAATAATACCAGCACACTAATTAATTAGTTGTTTTATTTGCATGTCATTTTAATTTCAATTTGAAAATCTCTTAAGTTCTGAGGTTGGGGTATCAAGTCATATGTAGATCCATCAATATCAATGTCATCAATCATATGAATAGGACTGCCATTTTTACTGTGAAGTTCACAAAGGATGAAAGCTGTTGCTTTTGAAATTAAATCAGTGGTCAACACTAATATGCAGCTCCTGGAGGGTGGGAGCTCTGAGGTGTAGCAGTGCTAACACTAATGGGTATTCTCACTGAGTCCAGCGCTGGTAGAGGGATACTAGGCTATCTAAGGTAGGGAGAATCATTCCAAATCAGAAAAACAGAGCAGGTTAAAACTTCTGGGCTGATCAGTATTGGGATCCAGTCCTTAAACAGTTGCTGAGTAAATAGGGAGAAACAATCTAAAAAAAAGTCAGAAAATATAAAAAGTCTTTATTATATTTCTCTCTCTTCCACTGGTTAAATTTATGTTGATTCATTGTGTTTCCATAATGCAATACCATAATATGTGCACTGTGTTTAGAATGTTTACATCTACTATAGATGTTAACAAATTATCTCTTTGGACCAGAAATCTTAGAAGTAATGGTTACAAGTGCATAGTAGTAATACAGGCAGGGAGAGGAGCTAGAATCTGTGACTTTACTGGTATAGGGAGCCATCCGGATGATGAAACTCCCTCTATCAATCCATGCAGCCTGGCATGCTCTCTTCAGAGATTAGTATTGGAGGGCTACTTAACACACTGTGAATTTCAATAGTGTGGTGGATAGAGTCCTGGGCCTAGAGTTGGAAAAACTCACTTTTCTGAGTTTAAATCTGGACTCAGACATTTATTAGCTGTGTGACTTTGCACAAGTCACTGAACCCTGTTTTCCTCAGTTTCCTCATCTGTAAAATGAGCTGGAGAAAGAAATGGCAAATCACTCTGGTATCTCGAATGGGGTCATGGAGAGTTGGACCTGGCTGAAACAACTCAGCACAAGGCAATGAGAGATTAACTGCTATATCCAGAGTCATATAGCCAATATGTGCCAATGGCTGTACTTTAACCCAGGACTTGCTGACTTTGAGGCCAGGCTATGCCCTACATTTTTGTATGGTTATCATTAAGTCCATAAAATTTTTTTACAGTATATACTTGTTAACTATTTATCATTTAACTCTGCTCCCCTCCTCCCCCAACCAGCTGAAAAGCAGTTGCTATAAAGACATATAACGACATTTTATTTTGGTTTTCCATGCACGGAAAGACATTATAGATATTTAATACAGTTTAATGAACAATATAACTGTGATTATCTCCTGTAATTAGCAGACTTTGTGTATGTACTACCTACACCTCTCTTTTCTTCATGGCTGCTTAACGTCTATGTTATCTCATATTGTAGTTGCTTCACTTACATTCTGATATGCTGCTTTAGATTATTAATGGAATAATTCACAATGGAGAGGGTGTCATAAACAAACTTCAATGTTGTGTTAGCTAGAAATGCAAAAGCAGTGTCCAGGTGTCTAAGTCAACAACACAATCAAGGCTTACTCTGGTGACTCTGGATTCTCTCTGTTCATATTCCACTAGTGGAGCTGAATTTGTGGCACACTTTAGAGATCAGAAAAGGGTTTAGCCATGGGATGTATGTTTGTTGCCCAAGTAACATCATTGCTAATTTCAGAAAGGCTCATCACGATGTACATTTTGGCCACAGTAACTCTCTAAGACCATCTACAAAGTGGTTATAAGCTCCACTGGTGATGGGGGGACCAAATTACAGATCTCTGAAGTATTTATTATTGGATAACTATATATGAGAATAACCTGAAAATCAAAAAGGGAAATTTCCATAAGCAGACATGAACATGATCCAAACATTTTATATATATGAATGTTCTGGATGTATGAGATTACTTACAGAATTAACATAGACCTTTGCATCAACTGTATGTGGATCATCTGGTCTAACAACATAAGCAAACTAAGACCCAGGGAGGTTATGCTAGAGAGAGTCCCCCCCAAAGTCCCAGAGGTATTAAGTGAAAAAGGCAAGCTTTGAACTTGTCCTGACTCCAAATCTTGTTCTCTTTCCACCAAACCATTTCCCCCCTACTGCCTCATAACTATCAGTTTGTGTCCAGTTACCTTTTTTCCCTATTAGAGATAACCAATCCTCAGCTCCTACACCCTCAGTGGGTAGATGGCTAACAGGAAATCTGAGTTACACTTTGGTGGCAGGTTTAGCAAAATATTGATAAAGTTCTGACTAAGAACTGTGTCACAGAGATTGGGTCCAAGGTAGTGTGGCTCCTTTTTTATGCCCTAGGAATGATTATACAGCAAACAAGGAAGCTGATTTCTCTTATGTCATAAAAGTTCGTCCTTGTCTATTGATACACATATTCTCTGGGTCAGTCTTCACTGTGCTTAATTTATCATTAAAAAACAAATCTTGCTTTTAAAAATGAGGATGAAATGTATTAAACCATAAGCTTCATTTTACAAACACCCTTTGTTTTTTTTCCAAATGTGATTATTACTTCAGATTTGCTTCTAAATTGCCTCTGCGCTGTGAATCAAGTTCACAGCTTCTTACCAGCTATTTGAATGGTCTGTCAACAGCAGGGTTCCTTATTTCTTTTTCCCTTGATTTCTAATGACCCCCCTGTGTTCATCTCAAAGTCCTTTTGGTCTATTACGCCCTCACTGTGGATCCTAGTCGTAGGCATAACCTAGAAACCTTTTGTTAATTTTGTGCATCATCTTAAAATGACTAAAAGCTATATTTTCATGAATCTAAAAAGTATGTCTGACCCTAAATACATAAATGATGACTCTAAGCATTTCATTTGGTAACTATGGAAAAAGAATGGGAAAAATTAAATAAAAATAAAGGAGAAATTCTTTGCAGAGATTGAAATATATATTGGCTAGATCTTCTCAAATTCCTTTCTTTTCTGAATGTTTGTTAGAAGAGATGGTTCACTGGGTAGGAGAGGGAAGAGGGTTAGGGATATATCCAGATACAAAGCTGAAATAAACACAAAGACCAATAAAATAAGGTTAAAAAGGAAAGACAACTTAGGAGAGGGAAGTTATTGTAGTATAGAAAAGGGGAATTAAGCAGAAAAATCCAGCACAGTGTGAATCATTTTTGAATTGTTTAGAATCCTACACTATTTCTGAACCACATGTTTCAGTACTATGATTCATGTGGCCACCCTCCTTCCATGTTTCACATATAGTATATGTGTGTGTATATAGATACACACATATACGAAAAATAGAAAGGCACAGGTTAAACTTCAGGAACTCAAAGGGCACGAGTCTTTAGAGTATGGATTTCCTCTTGCCAAAACCCACTCTAAACTGCGGCTACAAGTAGAAAAGAGATGTAACAGGTAATCAACACTCTTAACCCCACCTACAAAGCAATACACTAAACCCCCTACCATCTACTCACAATTTTTTTTAGAGGTCAGAGAGACTTCAGGGATTTCTGAAATTTAAAGGCAGGCCTGATATATCTGATTTATTCCAACAGAATGGAAGCCCACGAAGGACTGTTTTGGTTTTGTCTTTGTCTCTCAAGCACCAGAGAGGTACCTAGGCTTATGAGATGGAAGCCAGGAAGACCTGAGTTCAAGTCCTGCCTCTGAAATTAACTAGTTTACAATCCAAGGCAAGTCACAATCCCTCATGCTTTCTGAAATTGTCTAAAACAAGACTTCTTAAACTTTTTTCAGTCATAATCCCTTCAGTGCTTCTTAAATTGTAGGTCTTTACCCCACAGTTTAAGAAGCACTGGTCACTCTAAAACACCCTAAGTTATAGAGAAAGGACAGACTTACACTGGTGAAGGAATTTACTCATCTGGGAGTTCTTCCCATTCTATATCAATGAAATTGCAAGTTCAGATTTGCTTCTAAATTGCTTCTGCACTATGAATCAAATTCATTATTCTAATCCTTACACAATGTGTATTTAATAAAATGCTTGCAGAACTGGGGTGCTGAACTGAATACATTCTTTCTGGTTGCAGAAACCATCAGGGCAATCAACACTCCCAGGTTACTGTTTAAGTAAATAGAGTCTCATAGAACAGAATTTGATGTTTTGGTTTTTTTAATGATAAAATTCTTTTGTGCTTTGAGGTTTACAAAATACTTTTAAAACACTACCTTGTTTTATTCTCCCCAAAGCACTGGGAAGTAGTACTATTTTTTCCTCATTTTACAGTGGAGGAACCTTATATAGAGATTTAGCGACTTACCCAGTCATACAGTTAAGTAAGTGTCTGAGGCCAATTTGAAATTGGTTCTTTTTGACTCCAGGTCCAGCATTCTAACCACTGAGCCACCTACTTGTGTAATTTGCCTATGGTCATACAGCTAGTAAGTGTCCAAGGCAGAATTTAAACCCACATCTTCCTGATGCCAAGTTCAATTCTTTATTTGATAGGTTGCACTTCCTTTTAACCTGATACATTATACAAATGACGTGTGGTCTTTTCCTTATTCTTAATAGCTTGTAGAATGAATGGAAAGCTTTGATGTTTTATTTTTAGGGAAGACAAGTGAGATCTAGAAAGGCAGAATAGCTCAGGTAGGTTAATACCTTCCAGATTCCTCAAAACTGATTCTAATACAACAAACTCTTTTTCTAGGGCTGTGCCACAATCAGAGAAAACCCTCACTGCAGTCCCATAGGGAACACAATCTCCCAGGATTTTGCAGTATTGGACAGACATTTCAATACTGTAAATGAGGTAGGTGTGTGTGTGCTGTACAATTTCCAGATGCCACACTGTTACCTCATTTAATTAATTCTACAGGTAGTCATTTTCTCTCCAGAGACTTATTTGTGTTTTCTCCTGTATCTCTATTAGCTTAGATGGTTATCGTCCCTAGGCACCTTCTGCCCCAGTGGACACATTCCTTAAGGCTGTATATATAAGAGCTGCAATGCCCCAGGAGATTGCATTATAAAGCATATACTCTAAAGAAACACAAAATATCCTATTTTATTGTCTTATCTAAAGCAACATTATTCACTGTCTTTATAATGAATCAGAATTGCCCAATACCATCTGGAGACAGAGCAGGATGATTCACTGGGTCGTCAACCGTAGTATCAGCCACTTGACCCAGGAGTTAAACACAAACACATTCAGGCCAGATGAGACCCACAATATTTCTGAGTGCTGCCTTCGCCAGATTAAAATGTAAGTGGGAAATATTTAACAAAATAAACACCAATATAAAAATAGATAGCATTATATTTTCAAACTAAGTCAATACATGGCCTGTGGGATCCTTCCGTGTGGATTAGTGGCTCCTGTTTCTATCTGAATTTGCCACCACTGCCTTAACTCATGAAGGTTTATTACTACTCTCCAGGAAGCAAGCGCTTTCTGAATGATTAATAATTACTAATAATTATTTTCTGATGACATGTTGTTTCTTTTTAATGCTCACTCACCTCAATCAAGAAGCATTTATTCATCATCTACTATATTTTAAGCACTTAGGGATACAAAGAAAAAGAATGAGACTATCGCTATTCCTTCTTGGTGTATCTTGATCAATTCTGAACAGGCCAGGAAAGATATTTTGAGAGAAAGCAATGTCCATATTCCCTTTACAGACAAAAGTTAGCATTCTTAGGCACACAAGTCTTAATTCCATGTTACTTAAATGTCATGACATCCTGATTTGACTGGAAGGTTTGAGAGCACTTGGAGAAAAATCCTCACTTAGGGAACCAGCATGATCTCATTAAGGACATATAGGGCCAAAAGGCTTCTTGGCTAGGGATGGAGAGGTAGGTTCATATAGGATTCACTCAACACACCCTTACCACAAAGGCATTATTAATAGATTCATGTCAACTTGGAAGATCTCTGGTTTTGTTTCACAAGACTCTGGCTCTTTAGCTCTGCCCTAGGTCAACATTTTTATATCTGACTTAGACTCACTTGTTAACAACTTTTTAGATAACACTGAGATGGAAGAAATAGCTACCATGAGGGATGACAGAATCAGCACTTAATGTTTCCCAAAAGGCAGAAAACGTGGGCCAAAACCAAAATAAGAAAATACAACAGGCAAAAATGTAAAATTCTACATTGAGATGATTTATCTATTTTGCAAATTTTGATTTTTACATATTGAGTTTCCTTAGATAATAGTGCACTTGCATTCTTGTATCTTCAATAATGATATTAAATCTGCACTTCAGCATTTAGTAAATAGATTAGTAGCAACTCTTGGGAGTAAAAAATCTATCCTTAGATTAACTACATACGTATAGGAAATGGAAACTCTTTCTACTAACTCCTAGGCATTACTTCCCCCCAAACTATCTAGGAGACTTAGGTGAAAAAAATTTTTTCTACCGCCAGCCTGGAATATATAACAGGAAAGAGTTCTGAGTAGGGCCAATGAGATGGGGGAGTAAACTGGTAATTGACCTACCTCCTGGTGCCTACGGTAATGCTCAAAGACTGTAGGTTGCACAGGAGTGGGGAGTCAGGGGAGAGGTTCTTCTCTAGGATATTTGAAATCAATAGTTCCAGACTACCTGCCCTGATGGGAAGAGTCCTACCATCCTTTGTTCTTTGTATCATTACAGGTTTGTCTACATTTTGTTGTTGTTTAGTCATTTTCCACTCATATCTGACTCTTCTTGATGTCTTTTGAGGTTTTCTTGACAAAGATACTGAAGTGCTTAACCATTTCAGCAGAATATGTTGTGGGAAAGCCCAAAGACTAAAATTCACTTTTATGGAACTGTTTTTGTTAATTTCCCCGTAAATTTGTCATGGTGCATGGGGTAGAAAGAGGCTGACTTTCTCAAATTCCTTCAGTCTGGACTCTTCTGACAGATGTCCGTATGTTACAGTGTCCATTTCTCCTCTATTTTCCTAGCTATCACTAAGCACTGCCCTAGGAAGTTTATAAAGGGATATGAAACAACAGGAATCCTGGGAAGGGAGGTGATTTTTGCTTTACTCATTTTGGAAATGATAAAGTTACGGTACTTTCAGTTCGGCAGCTAAGAAGAAAAGAAGAATACTGTGGAGGGGTATTCATCTTTTAGGATCCTTTGTCTAAGAGACTTGCTATCAGCTTAATGCTTGTATTATTTTAAGTGTAGTAGACAGACTATACTGATTATTGTGAAAAATTATTAACATTTTCAGAAGAGGTTTAATCTATTAATAAGATCTGTAATCCAAGCTATAAACTTGGTAGCTGAGATGTAATCCAAACAAGATCATAGATAGCTTTATTGAAAAATTATTTCAAGAACACAAGACTCATGATGGAAAATGCTATCCACATTCAGAGAAAGAACTATAGAGCCTGAATGCAGACTGAAACATACTACTTTCCCTTTTTTTTCTTGCTTGTGGTTTTTCCCTTTTGTTCTGATTCTTCTTTCACAACATGTCTAATGTGGAAATATTTTAAAACGATTGTACACATACAGACATATTTGATTGCTGTCTTGAGGAGGAAGAAAAAATCTGGAACTCAAAATCTTATAAAAGTGAATGTTGAAAACTATATTCACATGTAATTGGAAAAAATAAAATACTGTTAAATGGGAAAAAAAAGAAAAAAAATGTCTTCAGCACTATTGTGAGAGTACCTCTCCATAGTATTTTTGAGTTGGAAGGAACCTCAGAAGTCATCTACTCCAAATCCCTCATCTCATTTTACAGATGAGAAAACTAAGATGCAAAATCTGTCTGGCATGTCCAAAATCATGTAGTACCTACGAAAGACACTCTCAACAAAAAAAGTCAAAACTATACGGAGAGAACTTGTATAATTGAGTAGCATCACTAACCCTCTATTATTTTAACTCTTAATGAACATCAAATAAGCGGTATTTTAAAAACACTTCAATGGACTCCTAGGATCATAAAATGGAGGATGTCTCTTCCACCTCCTCATTTTTACAGATGAGTACATTGAGACCCAGAAAGAGCTGGCCATGGTTCTACTTGATAACCAATCCAGGGCTTCTTGACTCACTACATCATGCTGCACTGAACAACTGAATTAGGATGGTTCAGTGAAACACAGGCCAGATTTGGAATCAAAGGACTTACTATTTTTGAGACTTTAAATAAATCACTTAACTTCCTTGGACCTCAGTTTGCTTACCCTGTAAAATGAAAGAGTTAGACTAGATGGCTTTAAGGTCCCTTTCAGTTCTAAACCTATGATCTCTGTGGAACTGTTTTAACTTTTGAAGACATCCAGAAAGGGTTTTATACCTTGGAATTATAAACGTGACATCTCTGAAATTCAGGCATCCATTTTTTTTTTAAATAACATTTCTTCATAGCTATCAAAACTATTAAAACATAGTACTTCCTTCCTCCCTATATCACCACAATGTCTCTCCCCTTCCTGAAATAATAACAACCTAATCCAGCTCAATTTATTAACGTCTTGTAACTCTCACTGACTTCAATAGGAGGTACCCACAAAGAGGATTTCAAGATGAAACCCTTTCATTAAGCCTTTGCTCAAGTTTTCTTTCATTTAGCCTCCTTCTGGGAAGATCCAAATTCTCCCAACTTCAAAGCAAACAGGAACACTGAACTAATTTCTTTTAAAAATGTTAATTAACCCCTTTTAGGGAGGTCATGCTGTTTAAATGCATTTACATTTTAATTAACTTTGCACACATGAATGGAAAGGTTGCCACTGGACATAAGCCCTAGCATCCTAAAAAACCAGAGGGCATCAGCAATAATAACATTTTAAAGATAAATTAGTCAGTAGTGGGCAAGTTCTTTTTCTTGGTGGTATTACTAAACGCTAATGTTTTATGATTTTTATGCTTATTAACATTACTCTCTATGACTCCAATGGATCTGTTATCTAAATCCACATAGGCACTCGTGATATTCATTCTCTCTTACCCTCCCAATAAACAGAAGGAGTCTAAGGGGTCTATCCTTGGGGATGCCGTGGTCATGTTCTCCCTACATTGCAGGATATAACAGGAAGACTAAGGTTGTCTTGCTACATATGACTGGTTCATTGTCTTTTCTGATGACGTTCTTTATACACTTTCTACTTTTGCCTGTCATCTGAAATTAATGTTATTTATAAATGTATGCGTATATGTACACTTACTAATCTTAAATGATCTGAGAGAGTTCTTTGGAACTCACATTTAAGATGGTCAGTTAGAGAATGTTCCGAGATAAACATGGAAATTTACAAAGGATTGTAGTCTGGGTCAGGGTTAGGGCTCTCCCTACCTAAAAATCACTTAATTTTATAGTGGATTTTCATTTATAAAACATTTTGTCACTAATATTTCTCTTTGTACTTTTTTTCTCATCATTTCTAGCATTACAAAATGAATGAAATTGTAAATGATTGTCAATTTGGAGCGAGGTCAAACAATTCAGAACCCCAAGTGAGAGATTTATATAATTCCTAAAGAAATAATTTCCTTAAAAGAAGGAACGGCTTACTATTTTTGACCTTAAGTTCCTCATAATGAATAACACACAGTTAAGAGCTAAAAAACAGTTTGTTAAATTCAATTCCATGATAAATCTTCACAAAACTAAGAGACAGATTAGAATAATATTAAGAAAAATAGGTCTACCAAATATATTTTGCTTATGTAAGAGATATTTGCTTATAAATCTGAATAGCTGGACAAACATAGATACCACATTTTATCACATTCTACTCTCTCTGACCACGCTATAATTAGGTAACCATAAACACTAAAAAAAAAAACTTTCAAATAAAAAAAATTATCTTGAAAAAATGAGCAAGGAGTCTTAAGGAAATTCTTCACGCATTTGCTTCTCTGGAAGATTATTAGAGATGCTTCTACTCAGTATACATCTGTTGTGAATATTAACACAAAGTTAATATTATGGAGACCCCTTTATGTAAATGTGTTTATTAGCTGCCTTTTCAGCAAAGGTAGGTATCAAGGTAAGTGGGTTGATAGCAACTAAAAGTAAAAAATGATTCCTGAAAAAAAATCCCTTAGAACTAGCCATCCTCAACCCCCAACCTTTCCTGTCTTCTTACACCTCATATGCCCTGGTACATATTCTGTGATCCTGGACAATGACAGAGATTCTATTTTTCCAAGAAGACACTAAATCTTCTGACTCCAAGCATTTTTACTGGCTGTACCTGATGCTCTCCCTTCTCATCTCTACCACTTGTTCCATGACTCAGCTAAAATCCTAACTTCTAGAGGAAGCTTACTGGGTCCCCCTTAACTCTAAAGCCTTGCTTGTGTTAACTATTTCCTATTTACTTTGTCTATACTTATTTATTCATAGTTGTTTCCATATAGTCTCCCACTTTGGACCATAAGCTCCTCAAGAACAGGGTGTTTACCTTTGCCTTTTTTTGTATCTCCAGCACTTAGCAAGGTGCCTGGCATAATGCAGGTGCTTAGTTAAGTGTTTACTGACTGACTAAAAGGCAAACCTAAAATTAAAAATAATGTATATCATTATTAATTATAAATGTGAAACATACTTGGATACTTCCATGGACCTGTTTACTTGGCAACATGGGAGCTCCACCCACAAAGCAGACTTCAAAGCTATTCACTCAGTATAACAAGTCTTTTTATATTTGTGAAATTTATTTTTTATTACTATTGACCTTACATCTAAGGTATCTGGGGAGTACAAAGGGAACAACCAACTTAAACTGCATACATAAATTTACATTTTAGCCTAGATCAACATAGTTCCCCTGCCCCCCTTTTATCAACACTTCTAAATTAAAGTTATTGGCAGCCAGTTGTAATGTTACACCAGATGAACATTTTGCAGAAGGTCTAAACTATGCCAGCCATATAAATCTGTACATACTCATGTACAGAAAGAAGGCTTAAAAGTAATCAAATTATACCTAAAAGGAATTGAGCAACACTCCATAAATTGTCAGAAAGCCTAGGCTAGGTTTCCTTTTGGCTAGGTTTTAAGGGATTGTCACTGTGCTGGCTTAGTATGGTGCTGAAGGATATACATGTATCACTGGCATAGTTCTGAAACACCTTTAATGTTATTTTAAATATTCTCTGCAAATTAGAGGCAGCTGTGGTCAAGGCCTAGAGACCAAAGAGATAAAAAAAAGGGAAAGAACCCATATTGGCAAATTTTTTTATACTGGCAAAGAACTTGAAAGGAAGGGTACGCTCGGTTGAGGAAAGTCTGAACAAATAGAGAATATAGATATGATAAAATACTACTGAGTGGGAAGAAATGAGAAAAAGGACAGCTTCACAGAAACCTGGGAAGACTTGTATGGCCTGATATGCAATGAAGTGACCAAAACCAAGGAAACAAATTATACAAATACATTGTTAAGATAAACGACTTAAAAATATTTTTGAGAACTCTGATCAATACAGTGACCAATTACAATGATGCAGAATAATCAGCTCCTTACAGAGAAGGTGACAGACTCAATACGAAAAATGTGACATTTCTGGACATGGCCAACTGGGGAATTTGTTTTGCCTGGCTATGGGTATTTGTCACAATTGATACATGCGTTTGGTTTTTCATTTCTCCCCTTTTTCAACGGGGCTGGAGCTAGAGGAAAAAAAATGCTTTTTGCATTAAAATAATGTAAATTATAAAGGCAATGCATTTGGGATCAGTGGATATAGATTTAAGTCCTGCTTCTGCTATGTGACCTCTGAAAAATCACTTTCCTCATATGAAATGAGTTTATATTAGATGACCTCTAATTATTTAATTAGATGATCTTATAACTCTCATTCTATGTACTTAAACTAAACTCTTCACTTCGCAGCTAAATACTTGTTCCCTTCTCATGAAATGTCTTAAGTGAACGGATGGTTCTATAATGTTACACAGGATATGTTTTCCAAGAAACATGTAATATACTGTGTATCATCATAAAACTGTGGTATAGTGAAAAAGAATGTATATAACTCTCAAGATAATTATGTTCAAATCCCACCTCTTAACCCTTCCTTGATGTGTGACACTGGATAAGTCAATGAACCATTTTAAAGACTTGATCTCTTCATCTGTTAAAAATAATATAATATCTGTAGCATTTTATACTGCCATGCTAGATAAATTTTAGTGGCTAAGTATTTCTTTGCATTTTCAATTTTTATTTTAACACAGCAGTTCTCATCTCAAATTTTTTGTCATCAAGACTCCTTTAAATTCCAAAAAATTACTGAGGATTCCAAATAACTGTTTTTTAAAAAAATGTGAGTTACAGCTAAAATATATTTACTGTATTAAAAATGAAAACATCTCAGGATTATTATTAAAATAGTTTGACCTCATAGATCCCCTTACAGGGTCTGGGACCTGAATAACACTTTCAGAATCACTGTTCTAATCTATTAAAGATAAAAAGCTACTATTTGGGGAAAAAAAAGGAAACCTATTTGTGTGGATGAATAGCTAAGTATGTCTGCAACTCCATTATAGTGGTTCCAAGGGAAGCAAATAAGAGAGTCTGAATGAAAATAGAATTAGGCAAATTTTTATGAATTGATGAAAATTTTTTATTAAATATTAAGAGGAACTCACCTATGTCTATACTTGTAAAAGAATAATTCAACTAACTTGTTTGCATACTTCAGCCCGAAGGAATGGTTTGGCCTGAAATATCCAGATCATTGAGGTAAAGACCTGAATGGTGTGAGCTAACTGCCACAATTCTCCACTTTTCTCTGTGGGTTTACTTGTCTCATTTGTTCCTTTGGTGAAATGTGTTTGCATCCTCTTTATTCTCTATCTTCTAGTCTCCAACTAGAAGAATCCCTCTTAGTTACATCCTGTCTTTCTGAAGGAGGTCCGTTTGATCTGGATTAAAAACTAGTTGTGCCCGGACACCTTCAATAGCTTGGTGGATGGAATACTGGAATAGGAGTTAGGCACTATGGGGCATAAATCAGTTTCATATTTGTGAGTGTTGTGTGCAGAGAAAGCACACTCGATGTGTGTCCAGCACTCCATGACCCCTTTCTTGGCAAAGATATTGGAGTGGTTTGCCATTTCCTTCTCCAGCTCATTTTACAGTTGAGGAAACTGAGGCAAACTGCGTTAAGTGATTTGCCCAGGGTCATATTGCCAGTGAGTGTCTGAGGACGGATATGAACCAGGGATGATGAGTCTTCCTGACTCCAGGCCTAGCATTGTGTGCACTAAGGCATCACTTCCATACCCCAAACATTTCCTAAACACTTGCAATGTGCATGACACCCAGGGTACAAAGAATCTTGCATTTCCTTACTTAGCAACATCTTCAATATTCCAACACATAGAAGTTTTTTGTGGGGAGGAACTAGTTTCTGTTTTAGTCTTTGTATTCTCAGAATATAGGAAGTCTTTAATAAATGTTTGATGAATTATCAAATTAATGTGATTTATTAAACTTGTAGCATCTGTGTGAAACTGTCTGCTAACCCTACTGGAAACCAAATTATCACTAGAAAAATAGTACCATGATTCTATTTTCATAGATTTAGAGCAGGAAGGGACCTCAGAGGCCACGTAGTCCAAACCTCCTCATTTTTCCGGATGAGGAAATGAAGTCCAATATGGTATAAGTAGTAAGTATCTGATATGGTCGGATCCCAGCCAGTGCTCTTTCTACACCAGGCTTATCCAAACTTCACCGAACAAATCCTGGGGATTCAAAGAATTCAGTCAAAGGGCCACCCTTGAGGACCTAGAGAGTCACCTGTGGCCTCAAGGCCTAAGGTTCCCCAACCCTAGCTTACATCTATTCCACATTTATTATTTGGCTTTTCCCCTGGTATTTAAATTGTACATCACCAGGCTGAACTTCTAAGGAGAACACAGTTAAGTTAACACAATAGGTTGGACCAGAGAACATAAATACCCACTTTACTTTAATCAGTTTCTTTTGATTTAAAAATAAACAAAAAGAAGTTGTAAATGATATTTGTGATTAAAAATACGATTCCTTGTGAACTTTCAGAAATCCTACTTGGAAAATAAACACGAGAAGCAAAAAGGACAATAAACCACCTCCCCATCATGAATCAGAAAAAAGAATAAAAGGAAAACTTTGATCAGAGAAGGCTGGCTGAACTGCCGCAAAGTAGCTCCTGGGGATGCTCCAGCGCTGGGGGAGGGGGGAAGGCTGTCAGAGAGACCTGAGGCAAGCCCTTTCATGACGTCATCTTACATACATAATGTTACAGCAGTCAGCACAGGCCTCCCGCTTTCCTATTGGTGAACACCGTGTCAGCAGACATCAGAAGATAATTATTATTGGACAGACAATTACAACTGGAGGGACTGTCATCCGCTGCTGTTAGCACAGAGCCGGGTGTCTGGGAGCTAAAGCGAGAGAAGGGGCACAGTGTGGGGTTGGGGTGGGTGGAGACAGTTTTTCTGCTCCCACAGTGAATTTTGTGCCCATGTTGCACTGCCGAAGCAGTTTTGCCCTGGTGCTGGCAGCAGGAATAAATGAAGGCAGAGTCTAGTTTAGAACAAGAAAAGGCAAAGCTATTGCAAGGAAGGAAAATCACAGAATTGCCCCTCTTTCTCTTTCTGTAAAGCAACAGGGGCTACCCACTCCTATTCCTGGAGAATTAAAACTCCGAGTAACACATAGTAGGTGCTTAATAAATTCCTGGTAAAATTAAGTCAAACACATTCGTCTAAAAACTGCAATACTTTAAACATCTTTAATAGCATGTAAAGCTTTTCCTATAATTTGAGAAATAAACTGCCATTTACCAGATAAAAATTGTTTTATTACTCAGAAATATTTTTACTTAAAATTACCAGGGTATATGGTATTTGTTCCCCTCCAGAATACATTTCTTTGATTTTCATGCTGTTCTAATCTATTATGGACAAAATAGCCACTAAAATTTAAAATGGGTACGGCGCTCATTTCATGCCTTTATTAATCCCTAATCTTCTGAACTGAGATAATACAAAATTTGACAAACAGGAACTTTTTGGAACTCTTTTTCTGTCTGACAAAGTCTTACAAGAAAAAAAGAACCAACTTTATTCTATTAATATCTGCTTATCCTACTAAAATATTCCTCTACATGTAATTTTTTTTTTGGAGGCAATCAGAGTTAAATGACTTACTTGCCCAGGGTCACTGGATTTGAACTTAGGTCTTCCTGATCCTAGGCCAATATTCTATCCACTGTCACCTAGCTGTCCCTAGAATGATGGAATCTTAAGGAGCCCCTATAAATCCATTCCTTACATACTTCCAGTGAAACAACTTTACATCAGTTTAGAAAAATTCATCCTTCAAAGGGACCCTACTTAGTTATATAATCTATAGAACAAAGTATCTGTCATACAGCAAAGGTAAATGATGGCAGTCTAAACCAGAACAAATTTGTTCCATGAAGTTTGGGTTTAGTCAAAGGGCTGACCCTAAGAATGTGGAGGGCCACATGTGGCCTTCAGACCACAGATTCCCCACCCTTGGTCTAGACACTCATGTTAGAAATCCAGATGCAGAAAAAGATCATTTACCTTTCTTTCCTTTCCTAGAAGATTTTGGAAGTGTCATCTTTAAAGGTATTCAGGTTATAGAGAAATAAGCTACATTGGTGCAATTTTAAAATTTTAATAGATACTTCCTCTAAGACTGTACTTAGGAGGGCTATTTAGTGACAAATGCAAAAGTCATTTTCGAAAGATTTCAAGTGGGTGAAGTTCTATTTAATTTTAACATCTTTTTCTTTCTCCTAGCGGATTTAAAACATTTCTCTGAAAAGGGGTGGGGCAGTATTTATCTCTGCCTTACACAATTTTAAGACTAAATCATTTAAAAAGAAGACCTCATATAACCAACATTATACTAGAGTTTAGTCAAAACTGAACAAAGACTGAAAGGCACAGAATGTAAGCTCTCAGGTGTGGGTTTTTGTTTTTGTTTTTTCACTATTCTGAAATTCAAATGACTCTTGAGTCAGTCACCAGGCTACTAATTAGCTGTGTGACCTTGGTCAAGTTACCTGACCAATTACTTGCAGTCTCAGTTTCCCCACCTGGAAAGGAGGAGGGCTGGTCTAGATGATTTCAAAAGGTCCCTTCCAGCTCTAACAGAAAGTGGTTCTGGAGGCAAGAATACACAATTTGTTTTTCAAACATATGCCTGGACTTGGGAAAGTGAAAACCTAGGGACATTTCACTTCTACTCTTTCACAAAGAGGAAAGCTCCTTAGATCAGCAACTTGAAGGTGTCAACATGAATTCATCAGACAATTTTCCAACTAGGTGGTTTACCTGGCTACCTCCAAAAAAAATCTAAGCATAAGCATTCTCTCTCCGGTTTTATTTAGGGTGAAATCAGAAAGAACAAGATGCAGAACTGAACTAAAAACAAGTCTAAGAAAATAAGTCAAATTGATAAAAAGCTTATATAGCCTGTGAACATTATAGAGGATAGTGATGAAAGAAAAATCCACTACCTTGCATGTCTCAGAAACTTATCCATCCCTCCTGCAAGGAAATACATAACTAATAGTGGTTAAAATGAAATATTTTACGTTCCGTAGAAATACACGAATCCTCAAAGTAACCCATCATTTCCACCACCTCCACAGGTGTCTGGGGCCACAAGCAGCTAGTTCATTCCTTCATTCATGAGGGGGAGGGGAAAATGGCAGGAGAATTTCTGACAAGGCCTATCTTCTTAAGTCCTTTGGGGGGGGGGGGTGATGTTTTTGAATTTCTCTCCCTTTGAGGCTGGAGGTGAAACTTAAGGGAAATGCTTTGAGTAAAACATAAGGAAGTAAGGAGGGAAGCCCCAGTGAGCTGGCAAACAGGTTTCACAGATTGCTTTGTGCAGGCCTAGAAGGAAGGAAAATGTGAGTGAAAAGAAAGAATAAAATCAAGGGGAAAAGTGAAAACACTAGAATGAAAGGTGTGGCTAAATTATACAGAGACACACATTTACAGAAGTGTGTATATATGTAATTTAACCATATCCATCTATATATGTATACATGTGTGTACATATGTGTATCTATATACATACACACACACCTACATACAAAAGGGGAGGAAAAAAGTAGGTAGGAGAGAAAGTAAATCCTATTAACTGAAAAAAATTGAACTTTAAAAAGACAAAGGCTCAGGCCCAATCCTGGTGAGTAGTGATGGAAGAAATGGGTGTTAGAACCAGTGTAGAATATGACAGGTTTAAAATGAAAGATGTGGTACTGAAGCTGTCTTAAGTAGAATCTGCCAGGTTAACCCAGCCTGAAAGAGAAGAAAGATGTTGGCAAGAAAAAAAATACAGGTTACAGGAAGTGCAATGGGATGGGAGGGGGCAGAAAAGGCACAGGACGTGTCCACCCATGACAGGGCAGAGAAGGGACTGAGCATTTTCTTTTAATTAAAGATGGCATGGACTGCGGCTTATAGCTACTGAGGGCAAATGTGCAGTTAACAGGACTAACTCACTAAAGGAAGAACGAGACACACAGGTTGATGGTGGGTACAGGAAGTTGGACATCGGGCAGTTATTGGGGAAGTCCAACAAGGACTACCTGAAACAAAAGGAATGGAAGATGATGCTCCTTAAAGGGGGACAACAGGAAAGAGTACGTGTAATACCAGGCTAATGCAGCAAAGCGTGGCCAGCTCCCCTAGCCTGGGATTACTAAGGAATCCCCAGCTTTCATCTCCCCCCCCCTGCCACGGAGGAGGAGACATTTCTGGAAATTGACCAAGAAGGATGCCGAGGGGCGGGGGTGGACCAGGCAGGGCTTTGCGAGGTGTCATTTTCTACTGGCTGAGGAAGCTCCACAGGAGTTCCTGGCCTCCTCCCGGCGGTCCACCTGGATGCCCACCTGGATGCCCCGCCGCCGGGCGTGGGCCAGTCTGCCGCCGCCGCCACTCTCCTCTGCGCTGGCAGAGCACGCCCAGCCACCTCCGCGTGGAACCCACGTCCAGATCCTGTCTCTTACACCGTCCCCTCCCCTGCGTACCCCAGACACACAAGCGCGCGCTCAGCCCACGGCGCCCCACGGCTCCCTCCGCATTCTCTCCCCAGCTCCACTGCAGCCAGGGCAGACGCGGCGAGCTCCGCCTCCCACCTCGGAGCAGGCCCCGTCGGCCGTCGCTCCAGGGCACCCCCGGCCTCCTCCGGAGAGCCAGCAAGCTCAGCCCCAGGGGTGGGGAAACGCGGGGAGAGGGCAAGAAAGGGTTAAAGGCAGCGGCGAAAAGGAAATGCTGGCCAGCTCCGGCCCGGGGAGGAAGTGGTCGGAAGGGGGGAGGGTGGGAGTGGGGAGGAAGGAGCCGGCCGGGCTTCCCAGCACACGTGTGCGTGCGGGTGTGCGCCCCTGGGCCGGAGCGGATGGTGTCTCTGCCCCTGGAGCCCCAAGGCGCCCGCTCTCCTTCCCTCCTAGTGGGGTGCGGGGGCGGGCAGCCTGGAGACTGGAGGTGGGCCAAGAACCTCCCTTCTCGGGCACTCCACTGCACCACCTTTCCTCCTCCCTGACTCCCCCGATTCGCCAGCCCGATTTCGCCTCCTGCCAGCACCAACTGGTTTCTCATTGATGGGATTGAGGGTGTGTGTGTGTGTGTCTGTGTGCGCGCACGCGTGGGTCTGCAGCTCGGAGAGCGTGCGTGTAAAAGGAAGGAACCTCAGCGAGCCTCTGGGTGGCTCAGGCAGCCCCCTACAAGCAGTCTGGGTTCACCTGGGGTGGAGAACTGCTGCGTGATGGAGCCTTCGTATTTTGGGAGACTTTGCAAAGCTCCCAGCTGAAAAAGAAAAATCTAATCCTGCCCCTGCCTTTGACTACAGGGATTAGTCCATTACATGCTCCTTCTGATAAATATTGCAAGGTGACACTGGATCACCTCGCACTGGGATTTTCTGCGGGGCAGGAGAAGGGAACGTACATAGTAAACAAGACTGATGCTTCTCTCGGTTAGAACTTTTTTCAGAGTAGGAGCCCCTGACTCCACGCCGCCGCACCCCCCCTTCCGCTAGGAAGGCTAGGAGGCCCCAACTGGTTTTGGCTCTAGTATTCAAATAACTTGTATTAAAATCTTTCAACACCTAGCAAATTGTTAGGGAGGGCCAGGGGAGCGTTTTCATTTAAAAGCAAAAAGTTAATAATGGTGCGTGTCTCTACGCATGCCGGGGTTCATTCATTTTTTATTATTGTTTCTTCCCTCCCACCCTTTCCTGTAACCGGAAAGGGGATCAGATCAAACAGGGAAAAAGATCCTTAGAAAGGAAGGATTGGGGGTTGAATGAGGGGCAGTAGTATGGGAAAAGCTTGCAAGGAGAAAGCAAGGGCATATAGGAGATGGTGAAAGGGTGTGGGGAGTGTACCCGAATGAGGGGTGGGGGGGAATGGAGAAAGGGGTTGAGTGATCAGGCGATGGAGGTGGGTTAATTTTCACATTCTGTCTGCTTTTCCATCCCAAATATGTCAGGCCATACATTATAAAAAAAAAGAAATTGTAAATTCTTACAGAAATTAGGAGATTTTACATCTTAGAATTCTGAAGCTAAGCCTCACTTCCCCCTTCCTCCGCCACACACACATCTTTCTATACAATAAACACATGTGTTCATGTGTTCTATTTTGTTATATAATATATAGTGCACATTAACACGAAATACATCTTTTCCGAGGTGCCCTTACACAGCGTAAGCTGTATATACATAAGATATACCAGAACTTAACACAAATTCGCTTAGTATTTGTATAATTCGTATCTCAAATCTTAGCAGAGAAATATTCACATTAAAGCACATCAAAAAGGCACTCCGGGTACCTAGACATACACAGACATCAAAACATCACCTACCAGTTCTCCTGCATCCACTGGATGGCTTCATTCTCGTTGAACTGCTTTTCAAATTCATATTCTTGCAAAGTCAACACTGACATGTTCATTGGAACTGCTTCTCTGAGACCTTGCCTATTCTATATAAAAATAGGGAAACTGCAAAAAAGCGTTTCCCCCCCCCTTTCTAGTACTCTCTGCGGTCCTTCCCCCACCCTCCCCCCTATTTCTCCCCCTCCCTGTGCAGCCTCTGTGTCTCTCTCAGCTGTATTCTGGATATAGCAATGCTTTTTCCTGCTCTTTCGATTCTCCTTCTCCCGAGTCTGGGGTTCTCCTCCTCTCTTAGCTTCTGCATCAACCGTAGGAGGAAACGAACGCCTTGCGGTCTTAGTGCCCGCACGTTTATCCATCACCCTTTACTTGTCTACGAGGAAATCTCCTCCCCCTCGAGTGATTGGAAAATAAACCCCGTGCGAGGATCGAGAGAGACCTCCTCCCTCAGACAATTTTGTTTACAGTGAAGCATAAGACCTAGAGGGGAATTAAAAAAAATTTGTATAAGTGAATTCGAGTTCACTGTGTGATCGATCAGCCTTGATAGTGGCCCTCTAGTCTGGCATGGAGTCACAGCGCCCTTTCCTAGTTATCTTTTGAATGAAGTTCTGTTAGCCCACCGCGTTCTCATTCTTGGAGTAGTCAGACCTGCTAGCCCTCTGGCCAGAGGAAAGCTAAATGCACATTTTCTCTTAGGTAAGACGCAGACTTATTTCTGACTATGTCTTTATCACTCGCCCCAACGCCCCCCGCCCCCTCCCGCCACTCGGGTGCTTGCGATTGAAGCATGACTTAACTAGGCTGAGAGAAACTGACTACCCGCAGCTATCAGGAGCCTGAGGACTGACTGGGGGATGCTGAGCTGAGAATTTGGATCTGAAGCTCGTGTTAAGTTTTGTAAAGGTTAAGTTTTGTAAGTGTAAGGCGAATCGAGGAGGGGGAAGAGCTCTGGGAAGTTAGTGTGATTAAGATGGGAGGGAGGGGGGCGCGAAGGTTAATGACTTAAGACAAAGGGGGAGGGCAAGGGAACTGGAACAACTGGTCTAGTGGGGGAAAAAACCGAGTGAGTGTGTGTGTGTATAATTTTGAGTTATATGAGTGGGAAGGCAGAATAATGTTCGAAGTACTCCCACCTCTACCTCACCCCCGCACACCAAGGTTAACCTTTCACCATATTTTCAGCTATTTATCCATAAATTACAGGGAGTTTTGAGAACACCTAAACAAGGGACTCAGTAGATGTGTTTGTGAACTTTAAATAAATAAACACAAATAAATAGACAGATGGACAGACAGACAGACAGACAGACAGATAAGACAGATAGATAGATAGATAGATAGATAGATAGATAGATAGATAGATAGATAAACGACAGCATGAACAAATATGAGGGGAGTCTTGCTTGGAGAAGTTGATGGGCATTAGGACCAGGAAGAACTAGCTCTTCCCCTCACAATCCCACCTCTCTCCT
The DNA here is from genome assembly GCA_028658325.1 of Potorous gilbertii. Taxonomy (NCBI): domain Eukaryota; kingdom Metazoa; phylum Chordata; class Mammalia; order Diprotodontia; family Potoroidae; genus Potorous; species Potorous gilbertii. The sequence goes on along the minus strand of CM053774.1, from coordinate 87,996,315 downwards.
CCAGCACCCCCACCCCAACCCAAGAAAACAGGTTTGCTTAACAATATAGAGTCTACCACTAACTTGTGAAATTAGATGGGGATGGGAGTGGGGGAAGGGATTGAGAGGGGGATAAAAATGATCCAGTATTAAAAAAAATCTGAGAAATGGAAGGAAAACATAAGGCAAAAAAAAAAAAAATAACTAGGGGTGGTTTCATAGATCAAAGGGTCAGGAGAAAGGATGTTTAGCAATGCCATTTCTGTCTTGCCAGTTTTAGAGATTGAAGTTAAGGGTTATTCTGATCTACTCCTTTAGGGGAACCTGCCTAACTATAAGACAATCTAAAAGCATGAAATGATTATCAGGCCCAGGCCAAGATACCTATGTGAACTAAAGGGGAGAGGTGAGCAAGAGCTCAACAAATAGATGCAGCATAGGTGTATAAGTAATCCTAAGAATTAACACTTACATAATGCTCTAAGTTTTGTGAAGTACTTTACACATGTTTTCTCATTTTATTCTCATGACTACCCTAGGGAGCTAATACTGTTACCATCTTAATGTTACCAATGAAGAAAACTGAGGCAGACAGAGATTTAAGAGACTTGTTCAGGGTTGAACAGCTAGCTAGGAAGTGTTTGAGGCAGAATTTCAGCTCAGGTCTTCCTGACTTGGTCTAGCACTAATCATATCCACTGGGTTACCAAATAGGAAATGAATGGCTTTATATTAAGGAAAATGTCATTTAAAAACATTTGTAAGTGCTTTGAGACATTTATGTTGGCGTTGAGTTAGTTTTTAAGTAACCATACAAGAGACTTTGGTTTCCACATTCTTTACTATAAGATCTGCAATTATCAGCTGATGTTATGGGTTAAATAGTGACATCTCTGATTAATATATGAATTGTGAGATAGAGCAGGGAGGGAAGACTAACCTTAAAGTCAGAATTCAAATGCTACCAGAATCCTGTACTGGCTGTTTGATACAGGGCAAGTGGATTAACCTTTCAGCTAACTGTAGGTCTAAGGGACAGATGAGTTGCATCCACTGATGGAAACAGTTCTCAGTCTTGGGAATTCTGAACACTGATAAAATCAGAGGTCTAGAACTATTTTTTTTCTAAGTAAAGACTTCTACAGAATAAGAAATGAATCCTTATTTCTTGCTCTTTAGAATGATTTGAATTAACCTTGTTATTATGCCACATGAAGTTCTTTATATTCCCTCATGTCTTTGCATATGCCATCATCTAATCGCCTCTCTTAGATGGCACAGTGGATAGAAAACTGGGTCTGGAGAGTCAGAAAGACCTGAGTTCAAATGCTGCCTCAGATATTTCCTAGTTGTGTGACCCCAGGTAAGTCACTTAACCTTAGTCTGTTCTACTTCCTCATCTGTAAAATGGGAATAAAAATAGTATCTACCTCCCAAGGTTGTTGTGAGGCTCAAATAAGATATTATTTGTTAAGCGTAAGTGTTAAAGTGCTATATAAGTACAAGCTATTATTGTGACTATCTATCCACATGTTTATATTTTTATATGTACTGTATATATGTATACCTGTTTATATACTGTATATATTTATACATACTGTATATGTTTACATAGTACATATTTATATATATTGTGTTTATATGCTATATATATTATATATACTTATATGTTTGCATACTATACATGCTGTGTTTATATATTTATACATATTGTATATGTTTATGTGCTGTGTATATTTATATGCATTTATATATACTGTATATATTTATGTACTATATATATGCTATGTATATTTCTATATACATACTGTATATGTAAGCCTTAATCACTGAATGAATTCTGCCTCACTCATATTGAGACCTGTTAAAGACCTTAACTTGAAAAGGCCAAGGTACTCCACTGCATCCTGGGCTGTCTCCAGTCCTGATCTATATCTGGCCACTGTACCCAGATGGCTATGGAGGGGAAAGTGAGGCTGGTGACTTTGTACAGCCCTGCCTCACTTAAATCCAATTCACTTGCATGTCACAGCATTGCATCCCTGATGTCATGGCCCTCTTTGAGAATGAAGGACAATCTACAGAAGCAGCGAGTGTCTGTCTGTCTGTCTATCTATCCTATATACCATACACATTTATATATACTGTATATATTTATATATTTATACATACTATATATAGCTATAATATATTTTATATAAAGACTGTATACGTTTCGATCCTGTATATACTATAGACTGTATATGTTTATATAATTCTATGTACTCTCTATTTTTATATATTAATACTGTATATGTTTACATATATTATGTGTATATGTATGTATGTATGTATGTTGGTGGGTAGATGGCCTAGTAAAAGTAAAAATAAAAGAAGACTTTGAATAGACATCCTTAGACCTTATGAAGAAAGATATTGTATAATTTTCTAAGTTATGATAAAATAAGTACTAAATATTGAGTATAAATCACTGCTATGTAAAAATCATTAAATGTTAGTTTTTAATTATAAACATTATTGTTAGCTAGACCATAAAGGAGTGGTTGTTTGAGTGGTATAAGGACTGATTTTCTCCCTATGAGGAGAACTTCCTATGGGGAACTTCCAGATGAAGAAACGCCTTCTACTAATGCAGATCAGCACTTTCTCCAAAATTTAGTCTTAGGGAAATGACATAGAGAGCTTCAAGGTTAAGTGACTTGCCCAGGGTCATTCAATCATGTTTCAGAGGCTGGACTTGAACTCAGCCCACTTCTCAATACATCTCTGGAGAAGTATCTAGTAGAAAAACCTGTACATTGGACAACAGAATTCCTGGGCTCTAATTTAGATTTGTTCTTCTGTGACCTTAGGGAAATCTTCTGCAACTCAGGTTTCTTATGTATAAAATGAGCAAAGTTCATGGACAAGTTGATTGCTAAGGTCTCTTGGAGCACTGAGCTTCTGTGGTTTAGGGACCATATATGACTCTGGAGGTGAATAAGATGTTTTTCAACTTGAATCTAGAAAAAATAAGACCCTAATAGCCTCTCATTTGCACTTTGTAAAACTTCCCCACAAATCAGAGCAACATGAGAAGTCGATGAATTGATTAGATTCTTCTCAAGTAGATAATTCCTCCCCCTCAAAAAATGTTGCATTTTCTAAATCAGGGATGTCAGTGTCAAATAGGAAAATGTCCACTATGCTTCACTTACAGAGTCCTGGGTCTAGATGATGACTTAGAAAACTACATGTCATTATTATTTATGTTCTGTTGTATATTTATTTATTTATTTAAAAAACTTGCTAATTTCATTTTAATTTAGTTCTGGCTTCACTCAGGGAGATCACTGGTAGTATATTTGACACCTATATTCCAAAGGATCATCCAACCTCCCTAGGCCTTCCTTTAAACTGCTGAAAAATGTAGGTATTGGATTAGATAACCGTGGAGGTCCCTTACATCTCTACAATCCTATGAAATTTATTTTCAAATATCTTAAAATATGTCCTCTTTTCTAAGACTCACCACTAGCTGGCCCCAGTCTACCATTTCAGACTTACTTGAACTCCATGATGCAGTGTAGTATAGTGACTAACCAGAGACCTGTACTTGTCAGAAAAATCTAGGTTTGATCCAGCTTCCTGATGACTGCCCTGGGAGTATGGGCAAGTCACTTAATTTTTGTCTGCCTCAGTTTCCTTATCTATAAAAAGGAGACAACAAGAGCACCTACCTCTCAGGGATGCTGTGAGAGAATCAAATACATGCTTTTAAGTATCATATAAATGCAAGTAATGAAATACCTAACCCTCTCGTCTCTACTGTAATCCTGTTATCACGTCAAAGGTAGTTCGAATGCTCTCTGGCCAGGCAATGAATAAACTCTAGCCTGATTATGTGCTCCACAGACTTATTGAATTCTGCCTTGTATTGGAGCAATTTACATAAATGTTATCTTTTGTACGACTTTTCTTATCGAATCTTCTCGGCAACCTTGGGAGAGAAGAACTTCCAGGCATTTATGATCACTTTTTTTTTTTTAATAGAGAAGACAGCTCAGGGTCAGCAGAGATTAAGAGACTCACTCATGGTCATGTGTTAGAGGTGGGATTGGAACTCCAGCCTTTCTTACTCAATTCCAGCAATCTTTCCATTGCTGTCTCCTTAATGGGATGGGAATGTTTTCTTCTTCTTTGTATCCCCTATCAACCAGGACATAGGAGAGCTGTAACACTTTGTGGAAAACAGCTAGGTTACTCAGTGGCTAAAGCACGAGGCCTGGAGTCAGGAAGACTCATCTTCATGGTTCAGATCCATGCTTATTAGCTGTGGGACCTTCGGCAAGTTATTTAACCTTGTTCGTCTCAGTTTCCTCATTTGTAAAAAATGAGCTGGGGAAGGAAATGGCAGACCACTCTAGTGTCTTTGCTAAGAAAACCCCAAATGGGGTTACAAAGAGTCAGACATGATTGAAAAGTGACTGAACAACAACTGCCCCTGGGTGGTTGGTATCTTTTTCTAGTTTCTGGGAAGCTGGCTTCTTCTTCTTCTCCTCCTCCTCCTCCTCCTCCTGCTTCTTCCTCTTTGTCTTCTCCCCACCCCCAGACTTAGTGTCTGTCTGTCTCTCTACCCACACACTTCCATATCATCCCATTCTCTCCCTTCTTTCTTTCTGTCATTTACATTCATTCTCTGTTTTATTACATTCAACACTTTTCCCGTCTCCCTCTTTTGAACCTGTATCTCAGATTCTCTCTATATTCTGCTTCCTTTCTCATCTACCTTAACACTATCCCAAGTGTTTAGGTTTTGTTTTAAGATGAAATCTAAGATGTTACTCTTTGAAAATGACTAACAGTTGGAAAAACCAGTGGGTTTAAAGGTATATGTAATCTATATCTCCCTAAAACAAGATAGACTCTACTCTAAATCTGTGATCCTATGGTCACAGGATGACTGAGGATGTTCAGCTTTGGAGAGTGGGGGCGAGGAAGGTAGGTAAGGAAATGATTTTTTCAAATTAGGTCCTCAGGATTCTAAAGCTGATCCAGGAGCTGGAAATAAACGGTGCATATGCTTAATTTGTTTGTGTTCTATCAGACTAAAATGTGTGAAGGAGAGGTATTATTAGAAAACAGTGTGCTCTGATGGAGGGAGCCTTGGAGTCCAGACTTGAATACTAGTCCCAGTTCTGTCAACTTAATGACTGTGTGACTTGGAACACTTGTTTCTTCTCCCTGGACCTGAGTTTTCTCATCATAATAAAGTCAGGGGAGTTCAAAGATGGAGGACTCAAGTTCCATCTGGTACTTTGGTTCCAGAATGTGCGTATACAATGTCATAGCATCTGGGATCATAGATTTAGAGCTGGAAAGGAATATGAGAGGTCACCTCATTCACCCCCTTCATTTGAGTGATTGTGGGTGTGGAGTTCAGGAGTGGAGTGGTGTGAGATTTGATGCAGAAGAGGTTCTATGACTTCAAAAGAATGAAAAATGACTGAAGTAGGTCCCTTATTTAAGGTTTCTCCCAGCTTTGTGGCCTTGAGATTTACAAAAATACTTAGGTCAGTCGTTCTGTATGAATTCTTTTGTTGCATAGGGCTGTGTTTAGGGATTACTTCAGAAGTTTAAATACAAATTGTTTTTCTGACTTGGTAGTTGAAATATCAAAGGCTGCATCTGAGTAAAAGAAAGACTTACTTCAAAAAAACTGATGTCCTCAAAAAAATTTACATCGTTTGTTTTTATAACTTTATATATCCCCACTCATATTCTTCTGCTCTCTAGAAGCTATCCCTTGTAACACAGAATGAAAAAGTAAGGGAAAAGCAGGGAAGAAAAACTAAAAAGCACATCAGTGCAGCCTGACAGTCTACAAGGTACCACGCTAATAGTTCCCTGCCTTTGCAAAGAAGAAGGGGAAGTCCATTTTCTAATATCTTCTTTCGGGCCACTCTTGATCAGTACAATTATATGATGTTCAGGTTCATGTTATGAATCACTCTTAAAACATGTTTCTGTATCTGACAAACTGAGGAAAACTAAATCAGAAGCAACAGCAGCAGTAAGCTTTTAACAGGTTCCTACCATATGGAGACCATTGTCTAAGAGTTCTGTGTGTCTTCAGATCTTAACTGTTGTTTTCTTTCATCCTTTGTTTTCCAAGGGGACCGATGACATCACCATGTTGGAGTGAAATAGGGGATGATGGGCCATGTCTTGCGTGAGAATTTGGATTTAAGTGAGGCAGAGTGACAAAGTTGGCAGCCTCATTCTCTCTGCCAGAGTTAAGATGACCAGCCATGACTTGGGATGCAGTCGATGGCCTTGGCACCAAGCCTTCAGTACCCCACAATTCCTGCTTCAGTCATCTTCATGGCCATTGGAACAAATCTATTCCACCAGGGAAAGTCTTTTCATGTTTAGGGAAAGCATCCCTCTGACTCACTGTCAGGCATGAAACCTGTCAGTTATCCTTAGACTTGTTTAGCCCATCTGTTGAGATGAATCTACCAGGATGTGGCCACTGTGCATGCTGCGTCTTCTTGGAGTCATAGGTGAGAGCTGTGTGATCAGTTAGACGCTAAAGATGGAAGAGCAGCCCTGAAAAAGGCTGGGCAAGCCCACACACTGGTGCTAGTCTACCTTTAACGCCAAGTTTGAATAAAACTTTTGAATCACCCCAGGATGTAACAAGTCTTTTTCCATGTGACCTGGAGACTTCCAAACTGAAAATGTGCTATTTAATTAAACCATGATATCTAGTATTAAAGTTCATTCTACCTTTGTTGACTAAATTAGCATGTCATTCATCTAAACAATAGTTTCTTTATTTACTCTCATGTTATCATCCTTGCCTTTGGTCTGAGCAAAGGACATTCATGGACAGTGTATTTCATTCTTTGAGGTTCAGTATAGCAGATAACTGGATTTTCTTCTTGAACTCATCTGCAAAGTGTGACAGTACAGAGAATATCTTATATGCTGTACCCCTGAGATCAATTTATCGAACAAATGATTTGGTTTACTGAAGATTTTAGAATTAAAACTCACCACTGGGTTGAAAATTTGTTGAGGATTAAGAAAAGAATTTTTTTTCCTTGTTCTACTCAATAGCATTTTTGGCACAACCTCAGTGGTCTACACATTACTGTCTTAGGCAGAAAAACAAAACAAAACAATATACATTGAATGTTGTATGTGTATATGTATATGTATATATGTAGAGTCATCAAAAGCTTTATATAATTAAGAGAGGTATCTATAAATCTATGGAAACAACAAAGTCACAGAGGTGAAAGATGGAGTACCATGTATGAGAAAAAGCAAAAGAACCAGTTTGGCTGGATCCTAGAGTTTATGAAAGGGTTTAATGTTAGAATGAGCCTAGAAAGGTAGATTGGAGCCAGGTTGTAAAGGGCCTTAATGCCAAACAGAGGAATTTGTGTTTTCCCTGGAAATAATAAGGACCCATCAAAGTTTATTGATTACTGGAGAAATAGGGCCAGACCTATGGTTAGAGAACATTACTTTGGCAGCTGAATAAAAGAAGGATCAGAAAAGAGAGAGCCTGCACAACCAATTAGAATCAGGTGAGACTTGGTTAGGACCTGAACTAGGGTGGTAGATACTTGAGTAAAGGGGCAAATGAGATGGATGTTGTGGAAGTTAAAAATGAAAACATTTAGCATCCATCTAAGTAAGTGAGGTAAGGAAAAGTGATATCCTGGTTTCTATGTAACTATCCCTACCTGTTGGGGTAATATTTTGTCTTTGTACTGTTTCATTTTGTAATGACCGTGGAATCAATAGTTAGGCTGAAAGGATACGGCCCCTTTACTAGTCAGGTTTACAATAATAACATAACATGTTCCATCTTCTGACTCCTTGTCTTTGTCTAGGCTGTATGTACTTGGAGTGTTCCCTGTCTTCTTCATCTTAGAATCCCCAGCTCCATTAGAAGCTCAGCTAAATACTGCTTCCTACAAGAAACCTTTCTTGGGTTTTCCAAGTGTTATTTCTTCTGCACTAAATGTACTTTGCGATTATTACATATGTACCTTGTTTTTACTGTTATTATACATATTGTATACTCGTTATTATATGTAATATTATATTGTATAAGTGTATACATATTGTATACTTGTTATGATATGTAATATTATATTGTATATACATATTGTATAAGTGTATATATATTGTATCTATTGTGTACAGTATCAGTGTTATATACTATATGTAATATATGCTATATACTAACATACTATAACATATGTACTATATGCAATTTAATATATGCTAATATAATATGTACTGTAACAAGTATGCATACTGTGTTTAATACATAGATACTTATATCTCCAGGTCAGCTCCAGTGGTACAGTGGATAGAGTGGCAGGCATGGAGTCAGAAAGACTCATCTTCCTGAGTTCACATCTGGTCTCAGACATTTAGTAGCTGTGTGACTCTGGGCAAGTCACTTAACCCTGTTTGCCTCAATTTCCTCATTTGTAAAATGAGTTGTAGAAGAAAATGGCAAACCATTCCAGTAACTTTGCTAAAAAAACCTCAAATGGGGTCATGGATTGTCAGACATGACTGAAACAAGTCAACGATAACACTAGTATACTACAATTAGTATGTATTATATAATATAATCTTTTTGGAGGTAGAATGTTTTCATTTTTAATCTTTGTATCACCAGCATAATAGCTAGCACACCCTAGGTACTTAATTAATGTTTGTTGCAGCATCTCAGTCAGTCAGTCAATAAATATTTATTAAGTATCAACTATGTGCCAGGAAATGTGCCAAGTACTGCAGATACAAACTAGGGCAAAAGACAGTCCCTGATCTCAGAATGCTCACAGTCTACCAGGGAAGACAACAAAGTAAACAAGTATGTAGAAACAAGCTATATCTAGGATGAACAGCAAATAATTTACAAAAAGCACTGAAATTAAGAGAGCTTAGGAAAGACTTTGTGTAGAAGGTGGGATTTTAGTTGAAACTTGAAGGAAAGCAGGGAGTCAAGGAGGTAGAGAGAGGAGGAAGGAGAAGATTTCAGACATATAGGACAGCCCCCCCAAAAAAACATCTGGAGCTGAGAGGTAGAGTATCTTGTTGAGGAAACAGTAAGGAGACCAGCATCAAAAGTATGGGATAGAGTTGCAGGAAGGACTGCTGTACAGGTTCTTAGATCTGCTTTTCTAAAAGGAAAGTAACTTTTGAGGGGTCAACAATCACTTTTCCTGGCACGTAGTTGTCATTTAATAAATATTTATTGATTGACTGACTGAGATGCTGCAAGAAAGTAAAACCTTATCTCAGAGTATTTATACACTTTTCAGAGCTTGACTAATGCCTCAGTAGAAATTAACAAAAGATATTGAGGCCTATTAATGGGTGGGGAAGATCTTTAACTTACCCCTCCCCTCTCCCTCTGTTAGCATTAAATTACCATTATAAATGTAAGGAAGGTATAAGAATATTAGAAAGGTGGTAGTGGGAGGTGGTGGTGGTCATGCAGGCTAGATTATGAAGAGTTTTGAATAGAATGTAAAAAGCCAAAGCCACTACCCCTAAAATCTCGTTCCCTGTTCCTATCCTCAGGAAGGCACTGAGATTGAGTAGAAATAGTACTATTACAGTAAATAGAGTCTGGAGTCAAGAAGGCAAATTCAAAGGTGGCCTCAGACAATTACTGTAAATCTAAAACAGACTCATCATTTTCCTTAGGTTGAGTCTTTCTTTTGCCCTGATGGCAACTTTTAATAGCTAATTACTAAGTAGGTAGCTTTGAACCAGTCACAACCTCTGTTTGCCTCAGTTTCCTCAACTGTAAAATGGGGAAAATAATAGCATCTAGGAGCGGCATGGTAGTACAGACCTGGAGTCAGAAATAGTCATCTTCTTGAGTTCAAATATGGCCTCAGATACTTACTAGCTGAATGACCTTGTGCAAGTCACTTAACCCTATTTGTCTCCATTGCATCGTCTGTAAAATGAGCTGGAGAAGGAAATGGTAAATCTCTTCAGTATCTTTGCCAAGAAAACCCCAAATGGGGTCATGGAGAGTCAGACGTGACTGAAATGACTGAACAATTACAATGACTATTGTTGTGGAAATCAAATGTAGTATTTGTAGAGCACCTAGCACACCATAGGAGTCTAATGAATGCTTTCCTTCCTTTCTCTCTACATAGAGTCACTGAACCTCAGTTCAAATCCCTGCTCTGCTACTCTGCTTGTGACTTTGAGTAAGTCCCTTAATTTGGATGGACCTCAGCTTCCTTATATGTACAAGGAAGAGTTTGGACTAGGGGTCTTTTAAAGTTTCTTCTGGTTCTAGTTATATGATCCTGACTTCCTTATGTCTTTCCAGGATACCACCCATCAGAATCCAACTCATTGTATCACTCTCCTAAGGCAATGAGACATTTTTTCCTTCAATCTAAGACTCCCTCCTGTGTTTGAGGGTGGTAAGATACTAGTCCCTTCTTTTTACTGTGAATGTCACAAAGTGAATTTGCTGTGTGAACACAAGCCTGTGTTAAAAACCAAAAACCGAACAAACAGAACAACTTGGAAGTCTAGAGTCTAGTACTCCTAAGGGAGTAATCCAATGAGCCAGATTCAGATATTCCCAAGGGAAACCCTGGGTGGAGACATAAATCAAAGAGATAGGAGTGTAATTTAATTCATTATTTAAAGGCTTCAATATTTAAACTGGGGAGGTTTTGTGAATAGATCCAGAGCAAAGTACAAGCAGGGTAACCATTTACATAGACACCACCATAATTTGATGGAAAACAACATTGAAAACTAATAACTTTTAGTAATGCAGGGATTAATTGTGACTTTGGAGAAATGATAATGAAGTATGCTTTCCTCCTTTTGGTGGAGAGGCGATGGAGCATATGCAGCAGTCATGACCCAGAGTTTAAGAAGTGCAGAAAGGGTCATGAGTGTACAAAGTGGAAGAAGCCCTGGGCTAGAGGCTCAGCATGAGACATAAATGGTCAGACATGGTGAATATTGATTTGTTGTAGGGGAGGGTGTGAGGGGAAAGTCACTGAAAGTAATTATAGCAATGTGGGGGGAAAGAGCCTCAACTAAGCATTATATAAAACTGGAACGTATTTTTCTACAACTTCTATAGTAGTTAAATATTGGTGAACTTAGCAGTAAAGATTCATATTTGGGTTATGTTATGGTGCATTTGTAGTTTCCTAGGGGAATCATGGACAACACAGCCCTGTTATGTGATGGATCAAATGAGATATTTGTAAAGTCTTAGCATGGTGCCTGGCACACAGTAGGTACTGCATAAATGCTTAATTCCTCTCTCCTCCTATCTCCCCATGTACAGATTCAGAAAAAGTTCCCTGTGTTTCATCATGGATTATGACCAACTCTATGGTTTTCAAAATATGGGGCATCTTAGGGCTCAGGACCTGAACACCCTGATGAGCCATGACTTGGGAAGAAATTTGCCAAAAACCTTGTTGGCAAAGGGACTTTGAATGACTGAACTTTGCACCTTGGGGATGGATCCAGATAAGTTTATCTTTGGAAACTCTCCATTGCCTGAGAAGGAAAATTAGCATTTAGGCATGATGTTTTTTTTGAATCAATATTATAAGGCATATGCCCCAAAGATCAACCCATGATTAATTCCATTGCTGCCTATTTCATCACAAGGAGATACAGCAAGATAAAGCTGAGATAAAGCAATCCAGGATTGCTTGAAAATTTAACCTATTGAGAGACTTTTGAGCATTGGAAATTGATATGACCAGTCATAACTTTAGTTGATTTAATGGTCAATTATTCTTCCATTCAGGAATGACTTGGTGGACTGTTGTTATTCAGTCATTTGAATCGTGTCCGACTCTGTGACCCCATTTGGGATTGTTTTGGGTTTGCCATTTTGTTCTCCAGATCCTTTTACAAACGTGGAACTAAGGTAAACAGGTACAAGTGACTTGCCTGGGGTTACACAGCAGGTAAGTGTTTGAGGCCATATTTGACCTCAGGAAGATGAGTTTTCCTGACTCTACCACCGGTATTGTACCACTTCACCACTTTAGCTGCTCTGTGTGTACAGAATAAGGAAAACATTTTCAAACTTACCCAAAGTGCAAATGCTAAATGCCTCATAAGTATTACCTCATTTTGTCCTCATGATAACCCTGTGGGGTTACCTAGGGGGTATGTGCTCTTATTATTTCCATTTTACACATAAGGAAACAGAGATAGACAGTGGTTAAGTCCTTTGGCCAGGGTAATACAGCAGTTAGTGTCTGAGGCCATATTTGAACACTCAGGTCATCCTCATTTCAGATCTAGCCCTCTATTGACTGTATTACATAGCTACCTGAGGTGTGTGTGTGTGTGTGTGTGTGTGTGTGTGTGTGTATGTGTGTGTGTGTGTGTGGATGTGCATGTGTGTCTGTGGTTACATAGACACACACACACACATATATGTGCATGCACATTATGTATAGATGTGTAGACATATTTTATTACCAACTTCAATGTTATACACTATATTGTAGATTAAAATATCCCTTATATGTAGTAATTGATAATAAATAAGGTATAAGAGTAGTCAAAGCCATGAATGAGTTCAAGGCTTCTATTGGAGAGTAATTTGTTCTAAGCATGGGACCTATGCAATGGTATTATCAAATACTCCTAGTTTTCAATGAAGGAAAGAGGATGGAGTGTGTAAACTAATGATGACCAAGGTGCTTGGACTCCTGGAAAAATTCTAGAAACAAAACTATTAAGGTAATGTATTATAAGCATTTAGGAGAGGGCATAGTGACTTTATCAAGAATAGGCTGTGCCACATTGAGCTAATTTCCTTTCTTTAAAAATTCTTTTTTTTTTTTTTGGTAAATAGTATTTTTTTCCAATTACATATAAAGATAGTTTTTGAAATTCATTTTTTTATTAGATTTTGAGTTTTAAATTTTTCTTCCTCCCTCTCAGTCCCCACTTCCTAAGATAGCAAGCAACCCAATATAAAACATACACGTGCAATCATATTAACATTTCCACATTAGTCATTTGTGAAAGAAGAAAGGAAAAAAACAATGAAAAAGTACACACACAAAAAGTGAAAACAGTATGCTTCCATCTACATTCAGATCTTTCTCAGGCTGTAGATAGCATTTTCCATCATGAATCTTTTGGATGTGGACATGGAAGATGATTCTTAGAAATCTCAAAATGTTTTGCAACCTTCACTTTGTATCTCTCTAGAAAATATCTTGCTGAGCCTTGGAACTCTCATCCATCATTGATTGATTTTTCACTTTAGTTCAGTAAAATGAGAGACCATTAAAAATACATCTCTTCCATATTGTTATCCATAAGCTTTCAAATTATGGGGATGTTCCAGTGTGTATTTCAAGGTTAAAGTTATGTTGAACTTTTACAAGTCATGGAAGTGCTATTTGTAGTTAAAGAAGTTCATAGAAACAATCATATCATTTGGATAATAACTTCCTGCATTTATCTAATACTGTAATTACATTGTGCTTTAAGGTCAGTGATGTATAAAATAAAATATTTCTTTTTAATGCCCTCCCTTTGTTGTCATGGGAGTGGAATATAAATATATTTCTTGAATTTAAAAAAATTGTATTGGATCATTGTATTGCTGGGAAGAGCTAAGTCATTGCAGAAAGTTACTGTTACAATGTTCTCCTGGTTCTGTTCAGTTCACACATCATCAGTTCATTTAAGTTTTTCCAGGTTTTTCTGAAATCTGCCTACGCATCATTTCTTATAGCACAATGGTATTTCATTACATTCACATACCACAACTTGTTCAGCCATTCCCCAATTAATGGGTATCCCCTCGATTTCTAATTCTTGGCCACCACAAAAAGAGCTGTTATAAATATTTTTGTACATATAGGTTTTTTTCCCCCTTTTTAGTGATCTCTTTGGTATGCAGATCTAGTAGTGGTATTGTTGGATCAAAAGGTATGCACAGTTTGATTTCCCGTTGGACTTTGTTCCAAATTTTTCTCCAGAATGGTTGGATCAGTTCACAACTTCACCCACTATGCATTAGTGTTCCAATTTTCCCACGTCTTCTCCAACGTTTATCATTTTCCTTTTCTGTCGTATTAGCCAATCTGAGAGGTGTGAGGCAGTACCTCAAAATTGTTTTAATTAAATTTCACTGATCAATAGTGATTTAAAGCATTTTTCATATGACTATAAATAACTATAATTTCTTCATCTGAAAAATGACTATTCATATTCTTGGACAATTTATCAAGTGGGGAATGACTTGTATTCTTATAAATTTGATTCAGTTCTCTATATATTTTAGAAATGAGACCTTTATCAGAAACAAAGACTGTTAAAATGGTTTCCTATCTTTCTGCTTTCCTTCTTATTTTGGTTACATTGGTTTTGTTTGTGTAAAAACTATTTAATGTAATCAAAATTATCCATTTTGCATTTCATAATGTTCTCTGTCTCTTGTTTGGTCATGAATTCTTCACTTCTTCATAGATCTAACAGGTAATCTATTCCCTGCTCTCTTAATTTGCTTATGGTATCATCCTTTATGTCTAAATAATGTATCCATTTTAACCTTATCTTACTATATGATGTAAGATGTTGTTTCATGCCTAGTTTTTGCCATGCTATTTTCTAGTTAAACCAGCAGTTTTCCTCAAATATTGAGTGCTTATCCTAGAAGCTACAGTCTTTGGATTTATCCAACAACAGATTACTGTAATCATTTACTATTGTGTTTTGTACCTAATCTATTGCAGTGATCCACTGCTGTATTTCTTAGCCAGTACCAAAAAGTGTTGATGATTACTGCTTTATAATATAGTTTTAGATATAGTATATCTAGACCACCATCCTTTGCATGTTTTTCACTAATCCTTTTTGTATGCTTGACTTTTTGTTCTTCCAGATGAATTTTGTTATTATTTTTATAACTCTATAAAATAATATTTTTGTAGTTTGATTGATATGACACTGAATAAGTAAACGAATTTAGGTAGAATTGTCATTTTTGTTATATTAGGCGACCTTGCCTATGAGCAATTGATATTTTCCCAATTGTTTAGATCTGACTTTATTTGTGTGAAAAGTGTCTTATAAATGTGTTTGTAAAATTCCTCAGTTTGTCTTGACAAGTAGGTTCACAAATGTTTTATATTGTATGTGGTTATTTTAGATGGAATTTCTTTTTCTATCTTTTTTCTGAACTCTGTAATATGTGTGTAGGTATATTTTATATTATACAATTTTGCTAGCTAACTCTTTTGTGTAGTTTTTTAGTTGATTCTCTAGATTTCTGTAAGTATACTATCTTATCATCTGCAAAGAGTGATAATTTTGTTTCCTCATTGCCTATTCTAATTCCTTCAATTTCTTTCTTCTCTTATTGCTAAAGTTAATATTTCTGGTATGACACTGAATAATATTAGTGATAATGGGTATTCTTATTTCACCTCAGTTTTATTTGGAAGGCTTCTAGCTTATCCCCATTACAAATAATGCTTGCTGATGATGTTAGATAGATACCACTTATCATCTTAAGAAAAGATCTATTTATTCCTATACTCTCTAGTGCTTTTTTTTAATAGAAATAGGTTCTATATTTTGTTAAAAGCTTTTCCTGCATGTGTTGAGATAATCATCTGTTCATTTTTCTTATTGATATGGTCAATTATGCTGGTAGTTTTCCCAGTATTGAACCAATCTCACATTCCTGGTATAAATCTCACCTGGTCATAGAGTATAATCCTTGAGATAAATTGCTGTAATCTCTTTGCTAATATTTTATTTAAAATTATTGCATCAGTATTCATTAGGGAAATCTTTGTCTGTTTTGACCCTTCCTGGTTGAAGTATTAGCACCATATTTGTGTCATTAAAGGAATTTGGGAGAACTTCTTCACCTATTTTCCCAGATGGTTTAAAATAGTATTGGAATTAATTATTCTTTAAATGTTTGGTAGAATCCATCTGACGCTGGAGATTTTTTTTTAGGGAGTTCATTGATGGGTTGTTAAATTTCTTTTTCTAAAATGGTGTTAATTAAATGCTTTATTTCCTCTTCTGTCAATCTGGGCAATTTATATTTTTGTAAAATATTCATCCATTTCACTTAGATTGTCATATTTATTGGCATATAGTTGGGCAAAAATAGCTCCTAGTTATTATTTTAATTTCTTCTTCATTTGTGGTGAATTCACCCTTTTCATTTTTGATACTGGTAATTTTGTTTTCTTCTTTCTTTTTTACAATCAAATTAAGCAAAGGTTTATATATTTTACTGTTTTTTTCCCCACAAAACTAGCTCTTAGTTCTATTGATTTATTGAAAGTTTCCTTACTTTCAATTTTGTTAATCTCTTCTTTGATTTCAGAACTTCTAATTTGGCACTTAATTAGGGATTTTTAATTTGTTCTTTTTCTAGCTTCTTAAATTACATATTTCATTCATTGAACTGTTCTTTCTCTATTTTATCTATGTAAGCATTTAGAGATATAAAATTTCTCCACAGTGCTGCTTTTTGACTGCATACCATAAATTTTGATATGTTATTTCATTATTCTCTTTGATGACATTATTGGTTTTTCTGTAATTCGTTGTTTGACCCATTCATTATTTAGGATTATATTATGTAGTTTCCAATTAATTTTTAATCTATCTTGCATGGTCCTTTATTAAATGTAATTTTTCTTGCCTCATGATCTGAAAAGGGTGCATTTGATATTTCTGCCTTTCTGCATTTGATTGCGAGGATTCATGATCAATTTTTGTGTAGGTGTCATGTAATGCTGAGAAAAAAGTATATTCCTTTCTATCCCCACTCAGTTTTCTCCTGACGTCCTTCATATCTTAAGTTTTCTAAAATTCTGTTCATCTCCTTAATGTTTTTCTTATTTATTTTGTGGTTAGATTTATCTCGTTCTGAGAGAGGGAGGTTGAGGTTCCCCACTAATATAGTTTTGTTGTCTATTTCTTCCTGTAACTTACTTACCTTCTTCTCTAAAAATTTGGATGCTCAGTGCATACATGTTTAATACTGATATAGCTTCGTTGTCTATGGTACCTTTTAGCAAAATGTAGCTTCATATCTTGTTTCTTTCAATTAGATCTGTTCTTGCTTTTGCTTTGCCTGAGATCAGAATTGCTACCTCTGCTTTTTTTTTTACATCAGTTGAAACGTAATACATTCTGCTCCAGTCTTTTCCCTTTATTCTTTGAGAATCTCTCCACTTCAAGTGTGTTTCTTGTAAACAACATATGGATCCTGATTTTTTCATATACTCTGCTACTTACTTCCATTTTATGGGAGAGTTCATCCCATTCAAATCCAGAGATATAATTACTGTGTATTTTCCTCCATCCTATTTCCCCCCTTTATACTTTTCTCTCTCTCTTATCCTTTCCATTCTCACCAGTGTTTTGCTTTTACCCACCACCTCCCCCAATATTCCCCCCTTCTCTCAGCACCCCCCTTTACTTTCTTTCCCTTTACCCATCCTACATCTGCCCTCCCTTCTATCAGTCCCCCTCCCTTTTCTTTTCCCTTTTCCCTCCTACTTCCCTGTAGAATAAGATAGATTTCCCTACCCAACTGGTTATGTATATTATTTTCTCTTTGAGACAATCCAATGAGAGTAAGGTTCAAACAATGCTCACCTCTTCCCTTCTTTGCCTCTACTGTAACAGGTCTTTCATGCCTCTTCATATGATATAATTGACCCCATTCTGCCTCCCTCTTTCCCCTTTCCCCAGGACAATCTTTTTTTCACTCTTCAATTATTATTTTACTCACACCCTTTCTCTGAGTAGACACCTTCCAACTGCCCTGATAGAGATACAGTTTTTAAGAGTTACAAGTATCATCTTCCCATGTAGGGATGTAAACAGTTTAACCTTATTGAATACCATGGTTTTTTTCCCCCCTTTCCTGCTTACCTTTTTAAACTTCTCTTGAATCTCATATTTGAAGATCAGATTTTCTGTTTAGTTCTGGTCTATTCATCAAGAAAGTTTGAAAGTCCCCTGTTTCATTGACTGTCCATCTTTTCCCCAGAGAGATTATGCTCGGTTTTGCTAGATGGTTGATTTTTGGTTGTAATCCAAACTCTTTTGCCTTCCGGAATATCAAGCCCTCCAATATTTCAAGCCCTCTGATCCTTTAGCTCATTTCCTTTCTTGACAGGGTAGCTGGACAGACAGATAAGGGACATAATTTTAGGCACTGTGTGCTTAGATTTCAGCAAACCATTTAACATAGTCTCTTGTGTTACACTTGTGGATAAAATGGCAAGATACAGGCTATGTGATAGTAGACTTGGAGCTGTTTGAATGGCTAGAGTATCAGAGTGATGATGTGAGGAGTGAATTTCAAAGGTAGTTTCTAATGGAATGTCCCAGGGATCTGTCTTTGGCCAAGTGCTGTTTAACATTCTTATTAGTGCCTTCAGTTAATGTATAGATGGCATACATATCAATTTTTCAGATGACATAAATCTAGGAGAGATGGCAAACACATCCAAAAAAATATGAATAGGATAGAACAACTGGTCAAACAGAGTTCTATAAAACTTAATAGTAATAAGTATAAAGTTCTACACTTGAATCCCAAAATATCAGTGTCACAAGGATAGGCTGGGCAAAGTGTAGCTAAAAAATGAGAAAAGTAACTAGGGATTTTAATAGACTCTATGTTCAGTATGAGTCAAAAGCATGACAGTCCCCAAAGTGAATCCTTATAACCTTTCTTTTTCAGTCACTCAGATGTGTCTGACTTTTCATGATCCCCTGGAATATAGGGTGCCAAGTCCTAGCCTTCACAAGCCCATGAAGTCTGTTGGTTGTTTTCATGGACACTATCTACTCATCTCATCCTCTGCCACCCCCTTCTCCTTTTGCCTTCAATCTTTCCCAACCTCACGGTCTTTCCCAATGAGTCCTATCTTCTTATTATGCAGCCAAAGATTTCAAGCTTCAGCTTCAGTATTTGACCTTCCAGTGAGTAGGCTGAAATAATTGCTTTAATTATTGACTCATTTGATCATCTTCTCCTGTCCATAGGACTCTCAAGAGTCTTAACTATCAACACAATTTCAAAAGCATTGATTCTGGGGTGTTCAGTTTTCCTTATAGGCCCACTCTCACAGCCATATGTTGCTACTGGAAGAAACATAGCTTTGAGAATACAGAACTTTGTTGACAAGGTGATGTACCTGTTTTTCAGTATGCTGTCCAGGTTTACCATAGATTTCCTTCCAGCAAGCAAGTATCCTTTAATTTCAAGGCTAGAGCTATCCTCTGTAGTGATCTTTGAGCCAAGAATATAAAATTTGATGCTGTATCCATTTCTTCTCTTTGTATTTGCCAAGAAGTGATGTGACCAGTTGCCAAGATCATAGGTTTTTTGATGTTAAGCTTCAAGCCAGCTTTTACATTCTCTCTTTCACCCTCATCAAGAGACTTCTGAGTTCTTCATTTTCTGCCATCAGAGCTATACTAGTGCTCTATAGTCTAGGCTCTAATGAAAGAGTCAAATGGAGAATTAGTGGAGAAGTCATCTTACTATATCCTACTGCACTCTGGCTCTTTTTGTAGTATTGTATTCAGTTCTTGGAACATTTTTCTAAGTATATAAACAAGAGTATACAGAAGAGGGTGAGCCAGAGGGTAGAAGCAGTAGAGAACATACCAGATGAAGATAGGTTGAAGAACCTGGAAATGTTTCCCATGGGGAAAAAGATCTATCTATGAAAATGCATTATAGTGCTTGTGAATTGGCTGAATGATATAGAAAGATGCTGTTTTATGTGGTGCCAGGCCAGCTTCTTTCCTACTTCCATAAAACTATAGTGTTGAAATGCATATTAAAAGAAAAAGACATCTAACTGCCGAAGACTCAGGCTTCATTTAGTTGACTACAGAAATGGCTGCACAGCAGTGAATCTGGGAGACATAGGAGGGCAGGGGACAAGGTGTGCTCATTTGAAGTTACGCCTACTAGTCACGTGAATAAGCAGTAGTCTTTCTATTATGCTATACTCTATTCAGTCTATCATCTCTCTGAAGATTATTCCTGGATTTATGTAGTGAGCCCTAACCTCTCTCCCAGTTTCCAGTCTGGTTCTTCATCCAAGTCATGTCCATTAATTAAGTGTATCCTACAGGGTACTTTCCTGGGCCCTGTTCTCTTTTCCCTTTGTAGGATCTCTGTTGGTAATTTCAACAACTCCATGGATATTTACCATCTCCAGGCAGATCATTCTCAGATCTACTTATCTACACTATGATGGGACCAGAGTTTTCTCCCTTCCCTGCCTGTTCCCTTTCCCTCTTGGGTTAGGTTAGATTTTCCTTAAAAGGTGACAAAGCTGACACCTGATTTGCCTGGGGGTAGGGTCTTGATTGACTTTGGCTGTGTTGAGATAGCTTCTTGATGGGGGTGTGGTGATACGTTTAACCACTGACTCTCCTTCCAAAATATATACTGGACAATTTAAATTTAATCTAAAATAGTAACATTTTCTCCATCACTTTCTTAAATCCAGACGACCCATGATTTATTGGCATTGCCAATTCCCACAGTATAAATGCTTACACTGAAAATTTAATGATCATTTCCTGAGCTGCACTAAGCTGGCTCTGGTATATTCTTGCTTCCTGGTCACCAATGGGCATAAAAGGTCCCACTCATATGGGGTGTCCTTCACACTTAGTGCATACTAGAAGAGTACAAGAGTCACTACAACTTGCCAGGCTGATATGTTTGCTTGTCTGTTCAGATATGTGTGTATACCTATGTGTATCCTTGCTATATTCGGGCTAAGTAAACTTCCTTTTGTTAGGTGTTCAGTGACTTAGAAGTACTTGTTTTTGTAACAATATTGAACTTGAGCTAGTAGGAGCTGCTATCAAGCCCTCTTCTAACATTGTTCATTCTCTCCTGAACTCCAGCCTTGCATCACCAACTGATTTTCCTGAATTTTCCATAGGCATTTCAAACTCAACATGTCTAAATTAGAACACATTATCTTTTTCTCAAAATTTCCATCAAGGACACTACCATTCTCCCAGTTACATCCAATTTCACAACTTCAGAGTTATCTTCAACTCCTGTCTTACCTCACTCTTGCCAAGGGTTGTTTCTACCTTACAATGACACCTCTCCTTTTCTTCACTCACCTAAACATTACCTTGGTACAGGCCCTCATCACCTGGTGACCAGATCATTGCACCAAACTGCTTGTTGGTTACCCCATTGGAATCCATTCTCTGTTCAGTGCCAATGTGATCTCCCTAAAAAGGAGGACTGACCATGTCACCTTCATACTCAATAAACTCCAGTGACTTTCTAGTACCTCAAGGATCAAATATAAAATCATTCTCTGTTTGGTGTTTAAAGTCCTTTTCCATCTTTCCAGTCTTTGCTCCACTCTATGTTGTCTACATTCCACCAACACAGTTTTCTCACTTTTCTTTGCACGATACTCCATCTCTGTGCCTTGGTAGGGGCTGCCCCCCATGCATAGAATGTTTTCCCATCTCTCTTCTGCTTTCTGGCTTCTTTGGCCTTTATTTAGACTCAGCTCAAATCTCACCTCCCACAGGAGCCCTTTCTCACTACCCTCTCTGCTTTCTTCACCCTGAAATTCCATTGTCATGTGTTTCCCATTCAATTGTGAGCTCTTTGAGGGCAAGGTCCATTTTATTGCCTTTCTTTGTTTTCTCATTGCTTGATATAGTGTCTGGCACAAGTCAAGCACTTTATGAATGTTTGTGGACTGTTTCCCTGACCATTTTTCTTCTCAAGTTTATATCTGCCTGAGAGTCAGAGCTCTTTGTAACCTGACCTTTTCTTTTCTTTCCTACTTACATCTTAATCCGTCTACTGGTTTTACTAGCATTTTCTTGCACATGACATTCCACTTTTCATCTCTGAGTGTTTTCAGTCAATATTGCTCAAGTCTGGAATGCTCTTTCTCCTTTTTCCTCCTGCCCTCTGAGCTGGCTTGGCTTCCTACAACTTAGTTCAAATCCCACCTTCTTCAGGGGCTCTTCCTCCTTCCCCTAAATTGCTAATTTTTCTTTTTTGCTTTCATGCTTTTTTTCTGCATGTATCTTGTACATTTCTAGTTATTTACATGATACGCCTCCTATTATATTGTGAGCTCCTTGAGGTCCTGTATCTCCTACCCCCTTCTCCCTCTTCCTCCACTTTAGTACAGTGCCTGACACATTGTAAGTACTTAATAAAGGCTTGTTGTCCAACAAACAAGCTGATGCAGGGCAGATACACTTTGTCATTACATTTCTGGAAGAGTGTGGCCCCCCAGAGGGAGGAATTGATTTAGTCTTTGTGTTGCTGTGTTTGTCCTTTATTTTCGAAGAGGACCATGACATCAGGGAGGTGACATGTCTTGCAATTGACTTTGATTTGAGCGAGGGAGGGTTGTCCAGAGTCCCCAGCCTTATCTTCTCCCCCAGCGCCATCTGGGTCCAGTGGCCAGATATTTATCAGGATGACTGGAGATGGCCAAGGATACAGTAGGAGATCTTGGCCCTTTTAGATGGCAGAAATGGAAGCAGATTGAGATGATCTGATTGAGATTGTCTGGTGGTCACTAAGCAGAACAGCTCCTAAAGAGATTATCAAAGACTGTGATTCTCTCCATTTCTCCTTTAAGAAAGGACACCTAGAAAATATAATGTTCTCTATTTAAAAATTCCAGTAAAATGTCTTCCCATCCTGCTCTTGAGATAGAGAAATGAATTTTGGGGCAAATCACAGTGTTGATTTTTCCATATTTAAGGCAAAATATCTGTGACAACTCAAATATAGTTGTCTCATTTTTTTGAACAGCATAATAGCCGTTTGCTGAGTCATACATCTGTAAAGAGTTTATTTAGATTTCTGTAGCCATTGAACCTAAATCTAACTTTCCCATGTTTTCAAAGAAGGAGGCATAGATTTTTTCTTTTAAAAAATTAATTTTTATTGATTCCCTTTGCTTTCATATATTCAGTTCCACATATGTCTTTTCCCTTGCCCCTGCCCAGCAAGTGTTCCTCAAAACAAAAATTTAAAAAGGAAAAGAAAAAGGGAACAATTCAGAAAAACCAAACAACCCTTTGACCATCACTGACAGGATATGAAGTATTGCATGTCTATACCACCCAACCCCCCATTTCTGCAAGGAGTGCTGAAAAGTGAATTTCCTTTACTTCTCCCTAAGTCCAAATTTAGTCATGAAGCATAGATGTTTTAAGTTATATCCCAAGGATTTTGAATGTATTTTTTCAGCTTGAGAGGATACTTGGAGAATGGATGTAACATGAAGATCAGGATTCTGGAAACTGTGACAGTGAGATATGCATACTTAGATTTAAGTTGAGATCTTGAGTACTGATTCATTAGTGCCTTTAAAATACAATACATGTTTCTTTTGTATATGTTTGGTCAGATTCAGCCATCTCTCTTAATTTCATCTTCTAAATTTCTATTTTTGCTTTCTTGCTTATGTAAATAAGCAAGGATTCAAACATGGTATATCTGAGTAAAAATCTCCTTCTTGGTGGAGAGAATAGTGAACAGCTTTGTCTCTGTGATCTCTTTGTTATGGTCACATCTTCACAATCTTTTTCTCTTTCCAGTGGCCTCTTTCTTAAGAGACCAAGGATTTTTTCTCTTGAAGTGAGAAGCAAGAATAATTCTCTTCCAGTCTCTCACTAACTCTGCCCCTTCCATCAACATGAATGTCATTTTCTCCCCCAATGAGGAGAGTCTTCCGTAAATGCACCAGGCTGGGTTACTCATATATTCCATTGGGTACTAAGATGATAGACTCCTAATGTGATGGTGCCACTATAGTTGCCAATAGAAAACTATGACTATACAAACATCAGCAAATCTGTTATATTTCATGTGTATTTATTATTCACCGTTCAGTTTAATCTAGAAATGCTTTTCAGGTCATCTGACTTAGCCAAATAATATAGAAATTTTCCTCTAGGCTTGCTGTACAGAATCTTAACTTCTTGATTGAACTAATCCTTTCAACTGGTGTTATTTTTTTGGTTACTGTCTGCTTATCAAGAAGATCACTATGTTTGTTAGCTGAACCCCCACTTATTCTCATTTGATTTGCTTGTGGGGATGACTATGCTACATCAACTAAATTTTTCTTGGTACCCCCAGATAACTAAACAATTTAACTAAACATTAAGGAGGGTGTCATCAGCCCAGCCACTCTTCAAGTGGAAGAATTTCTAGAGTTCTCCAGACTTTCAAATCTATCTTCCTAGTACAATATAAAAGAAAACAAACCAAAACAAAGCAAAGAAAATCTCTGGAGTCCTCTTCTCTCCTGGTTTCTACCATTTCTGCTGCAATTCCTCTTCTTTTGCTCTCTTATTGGTCATTATACAAAAATGTTTTAAATACTCTATGCATCATCATTTAGGAAGATGGTACTAGCTAGCACCATCTATAGGGCAGTAACATGGATTGTATTGTAGTAGGAGGGAGTGGGTTTCATTGAGCTACACATTCTCACCTTGTCATTTTCGCTTGCAGCCAGTGATGATTTGGGATTGCTCTGTAGAGCACTAGTCAGTGGACAGAGGTCTAAATTTGAGTCATCTACATCTATTGTTGTTACTCATTGTTTGTTTTTCCAGATTGGTGACATCATGATGGCTTGGCTTGCTTGTGAACTGAATTTAAGTAAGGCAGCCTTACACCAAGTTGTTAGCCTCACTCTCTCTCCCTAAGTCACCCAAGTTCAGCGGCAGGACAAAAGTCAAGATGGCTGGCAATGACCCAGGATGTAGTGGATGACCCTGGCATCCTCAATACTTGACTAGGCTCTAACTGCTCCATAGTACCTACATCAGCAACCTTCACAGCCATTGGAATAAATTGTTCTCATTCCTCCTTCTGCCTGGGAATTTCTTCGGATACTTGTGGTAGATATCCCCCTAACTCATCGACAGGTTTGGGGTCTGTCAGTTTCTCTCAGCCTGGTTTAGACTGTCGGCTGGAAAGGTCATT
The DNA here is from genome assembly GCA_028658325.1 of Potorous gilbertii. Lineage (NCBI taxonomy): Eukaryota > Metazoa > Chordata > Mammalia > Diprotodontia > Potoroidae > Potorous > Potorous gilbertii. The sequence continues at coordinate 87,971,258 of CM053774.1, read as the reverse complement.
GGGGTGGAGTCGCTGCACATGCAAGAGCTTTTTAGAGTCACAGGGAATAGCAGTTGAGAGCTACGGACCTTGAAATCTATGAGATTGTCTAGAGAGAGCCTAGGTAGAGGAAAGAGTGTTATATCCTAAACACGTTAGACAGCGCCATGCCCATCAGTTGTTTTTGTTCAGTTGTTTGCAACTCTTTGTGACCCTATTTGGGGTTTTCTTGGAGTGGTTTGCCACTTCCTCTTCCTCTTCCAGCTCATTTTGCAGATGAGGAAACTGAGGCAAAAAGTGTTAAGTAACTTGCCCAGGGTCACATAGCTAGTAAGTGTCTGAGGCCAGATTTGAATTCTGGAAAATGAGTCTTCCTGGCTTCAAGCCTGGCAATCTATCCACTGTGCTACCTAACTGGCCTTGTCTTGCCCATGTTAGGCACTTATTCAATTGCCTATTGAATTTCTGAAGACCTTGGGGGACAAGGCCTGGGAAATTTCTTACTTGTATTAGGTAGAAAGAAGAAAAGAAGTCAGTAAAAACTGAGAACTAGAAGAGTAAACTTTCCCTGAAAATTTCACTGAAATTCACGGAATTTCAAGGGAACATGTAACTGTTTCAAATGCCTACAGAAAGGTCAAAGACAAGGTTACAAAAAGATTTCTATATTTATCGGTTGCATAGGCATTTGTTAAGTGTTCACAAAATGCCAGGCACCAGGGATACCAAGGCAAAAAGTAAAAAGAATACTTGTCTTCAGAGAGGTTATCATCTACTGGGCAAAAATATTGTGTAAACAAAAAAATACACACCAGAAACAGAATAATTTCCAGATAGGGAGGAGAACAGCAGTAATAGAGGCTATCAAGGTCGGCTTGGTCTCCTAGAGGATATGTCACTTGAGTTAAATCTTGACAGAAGGTAAGCATTTTATTTTTAGACAAGACATGGCAGAACTGATGATTGAAACTAACCAGTCTGTCGTTGTCCATGCCTCTCCTTCCATCGGTCTGTCCATTTGTCTATCTCTCTGTCACTTTCTCTCATACAGACACACGATTCCTTTGGTATGAGTAAAGGACTCCCTGTGTCCATTCAGATTGACACATGCTTTGCAATTTATAATCTTAAATGTTGTCTGCAGGTACCAACAGGTTAAGTTAGGGATGGGGAACCTGCGGGCCTCGAGGCAACGTGTGACCCTCTAGGTCCTTTGACTGAATCCAGACTTCACAGAACAAATCCCTTTAATAAAAAGGATTTGTTCTGTAAACTTGGGGCTCAGTCAAAAGGCCACAGCCAAGGACCTAAAAGACCACATATAGCCTCGAGGCCACAGGTTTCACACCCCTCGAAATAATTTGTTGCCAATATGCTACCAAGTCCTGGCTTGACGTTCTTCTTGGTTGAGTCCAACTTGCTACCTTCCATGGCACCCTGCCTCAACTTCTTTTTCAGCCTCTTTGTTCGCAGCTACAGGTAAAAATCTCATATCAAAGTTAGTGCCCTCCAGGTAAAATTTCATCAAGAGCAGGGTCTGATTTAGGGGCCCAAAGCATTTACTTTTTCTGTTTAGGAAGAAGTAGATGAAAACAAAAGAAGGAATACCCCAAACCTGCTGGCCTTAGTTTAGGCTGCCAGTGCCTGGGATTACATCAACCCTCCTCTTCACACTGGCAAATACAATCCCAATTTAAGGAAATTTTAGTACCTACATGATTACCTGCAGTATCATCAGTGCCAAACTTGAGGAAAATAAAATGGAATCTAGGTGCATAAGGAAAACAAAACAGGTGCTTAAGGATTAGAGTTACCCAGTACTGAGTCAGCTCTAGGGTTATGCTCAGAAAATATTTACCATCAATTCAGTTTTGGAATTCTACAGAGAGGATTAAAAAGGGTTGTATACTTTCTAATACTTTCTACTTAAAATTTCTTCTTATACTTTCTCCAAGAGTACAATCAAGGAAGAAGGTTATTTGACACTTTCTTTAAAAAGAAAGCCATAACTAAGTGAATCCTTCTCATCCTAATTCCTTTCTACTTTTGTACAAATTTTCAGTATAATTCAGCATAGTTAATGATCAGCTATTTCCCCATGCATTTAAAATGAAAGGCTTTGGTTTATACCTGATCCGGGTTAAATCTTGAATTTAGCAGGATGCAGAAATTCCATCCTATAGAAATACCCAAGGGGCCAATTCTCAGTAGAGTTGAAATAAGTGTCAGCTTTCTACCAGTTCATGGTTTAGCATTTGATTTTTCTTGTTATGAGTGGTGATGAAAAAAGCTTTACTGACTGTACTATGTGATAGCTTTTTAAAATTAAGTACTTCTATCTTTGTTGAGGTGTAATGAACAACTTGTTGATGAGCATTCCTTCAATTGCTAATTCTTTGTAAGCACAAAAAGAGCTGCTGTAAATATTTTATAACATATTGGTTCTTTTCCTTTTTCCCTTATCACCTTGAGAAACAGACCTAATGGTGATATTGCTGGGTCAAAGGACATACAAAGTTTTATCACTCTTTGGGTATAACTCTATGGACTGAAGCAGTCTTTTTTAAGGATTGCACTACTCACTCCGTGGAGTGAGGAAGAGATTAGAAAAGGCACTCTAAAAATTTCTGCTTCAATTAACTCTTCTAGAGTTGCATTCCAAAGAGATTATAGCAATGGGAAAAAGATCACATATACAAAATATTTATAGCAGCTCTTTTTGTGGTGGCCAAGAGCTGGAACTCGAGGGGATGCCCATCAAATGGGGAATGGCTGAACAAGTTGTGGCATATGAATGTAGTGAAATACTATTCTGCTATGAGAGATAACAAACAGGCAGACTTTAGAAAAACCTGGAAAGACTTATATGAACTGATGTTGAGTGAAGTAAGCAAAGCCAGGAGAACATTATACGTAGTAACAGCCACAGTGTGTGAGGACTGTTTTTGATAGACTTAGTCTTTCATAGTAATGCAAGGACCTAAAACATTTCCACGAGACTCATTATGCAAAATGGTATGCACATCCAGAGAAAGAACTATCAAATTGGAATACAGAATGAAGCAGACTATTTTCTCCTTTATTATGTTTTGTTTTTCTCATGGTTTCTCCCATTCCTTTCAATTCTTCTATGCAACATGACTAATGTGAAAATGTGTTTAATAAGAATGTATATGTAGAACCTATATAATATTGCATGCCCTCTTAGGGAGAGAGGTGAGAGGAAGAGGGAGAAAATTTGGAACTTATGGAAGTGATGTTTGAAAACTTAGCCCTGGCCTGCATACCGTGGCAGGTGGGACTTTGACTCTGTAGTTGAAACACACACACACACACACACACACACACACACACACACACACTGTACAAAAATTATTATGAAGAGATTATACTTAGCATCAGTAAATGGAGTGCACACATTTGTGAACAACAGAAAATCCAGTACCCTGAAAGGCAATACCACTTGCTACAAGAGAACTCAGCAATTATAGGATCCAAATAGCCATCCTGAGTGAAACAAGGCTGGCCAATTTTAGACCAGCTTACCAAAGTCAGAGCAGATACATGATTTTCTGTAGTAGCAGCAGTGATGGGGAGCACTGTGAAGCTTGCATAGGTTTTGCAATCAAAACTAATCTAGGCAACAATCTTGTACACCTACCAAAATTGAATGGCAGGTTCATGACAATGTGATTGCCACTTGCAGGAAGCACAATACCACTATCATTAGTGAATATTCTCCCATCACAATGAACCTTGATGAAGTGAAAGAAAAATTTTATTAAGACCTAGACCCTCATCATCAATGTTCCAAAAGAGGACAAGCTTCTAATTCTGGGTGACTTTAACACCAGAGCACGCACAGACTATCAGATGTGGCAGGGAGTGCTTGAGAGGAAAGGAGTCAGAAACAGCAACAGCAATGATCACTTATTACTGAAGACTTGTGTGCCTCATGACCTTCTTATCCCCACCACTGTCTTTCATCTACCTAAATGCTGTAAAGCTTTGTAGATACATCCTTGTGGCAAATATTGGCATTTAATAGATTATGTCTTTGTAAGGAGAAGAGAGAGGTGAGAGTGATGAAGGTGGTGTGTGGTGTAAAGTGCTGGACTGATCATAGACTTATCCTGTCCAAGCTAAAAATGTGTATTCAACAAAAATGGCAACCCCAAGGCAAGATGATTACCAAAAGACTCAGTGTTAACAGAGAAGAGTGCTTCTCTAAGGGTGAACAGTTTATTGCCAACTTGGAGGGAATGCTGAGCCAAGATGTGGTTGGCAACAGTGGAACAGAAAAAGAGTGGACATGTTTCAGAGATTTGATGTACAGCACTACAATTACTCAATGGACCAGAATACAGGCAAACATCAAGATTGGTTTGAGAAAAATGATGGAGAAATTCAGAAGTTGCTCATTGAAAAACAAGAGCTCCATAGGGTTTACCAGCAGCATAGTTCATCCATCTCTAAGAAGCCAAATTTTCATTCTATCAAATGCAAAGTGCAAGTGAAGTTTAGAGAACTTCTCTTGGCACAGTAAGAAGGCAGATGAAATTCAGTTTTACCCCAATAGTAACAATTCAAAATACTTTTATGAAACCCTGAAGGCTATTTATGGGCCAAGGAGCTGTGGCACATCTCAGCTACTGAGTGCTGATGGATTCAAATTGATTAGTGATAGGGATGTGATCCCAGAGAAATGGGCTGAACATGTTCATAGTGTTCTCAACAGAACTTCATCAATCAATGCTGAAGCCATTGATCGTATACTTCAAGTCTAAGCCAATCCCTCTCTATCCAAACTTCCAACTGAAGAGGTTTTGAGTGCCATTAGACTCCTCTCAATGTGGCAAAATGCCTAGTGCTGCAGATTCTATTTCAGTTGAAATTTACAAAGTAGGGAGATTTGCAAGGCACTAGTCATATAAAAATTGACTGAAATTTTTTGGATTGTGTGGCAAGAGGAGGTTATCCCCTGAGAGTTCAAGGATGCTCTCATTGTCCATCTCTATAAAGGTAAAAGAAATAGATTGTCCTCTGACAATCATATCATGGCAAAATTTGGTTGACTAGCGATGTTCATCAGTATGTCAAATTCATGATGGTATGCCTGTATGGGTTGTAGATGATAGATGATGCTCTCACACTTTCCTAGTCATCAGTGGAGTGAAGCAAGGCTGTGTGCTTGTTCCCAAGCTTTTTTGCATGATGTTTTTGAGTGATGTCAGATACCTTTAATGAGGCAGAGAACTAGGGCTTTAGGAAAGGGCACTTTCCATTCCTAATTTAAATGTGTAATTGAGAAACACCATCACCCAAGATAATCTTGCATCATCTGATTAAGAGGAACCATCAAGTGTTGCTTTTGGCCCTAAAAGACGAGCTTGGTAACAATAATTAAGTAGGGAAGGAATAGGCAAAATGTCCCCAAGACTTAACTACCACACTGATGGGAAGTTAATTTGAAAAGACTATAAGCCAAGACCAAAGTGGAGGGAGAGTTGGTGCATAGCTTTTTCTTTGAAGATGTTTGTGCATTCTTTGCAGCCTCTGAGGCTAAGATGCAACAGAGTATGGGTTGGTTCTCTGTCACCTGGGTGAATCTTGGCCTGACAATTAATACCAAGAAAACCAAGATTCTGTACAAGCCAGCGCTGCACCATCCATATAGGGAACAGCAATGAAGAAATTTTGAACTCTGTGGATAAATTCACTTACTTTGTCAGGGATGTACACATGGATGATGAGGTTGGCACACACATTGCCAGAGCTAGGTCAGTGTTTGGGACACTCTGAAGGAAAGTATGGGAGAGAAGATGGATTATCAGATCCAAGGTCTACATAGTCATTGTGCTGACTGTATTGTTGTATGCTTCTGAAACCTGGACAGGAAAATGAATTACTTCCATTATCTTTCAGATATCATTCATTTCATTATTTCATTATTCAGATATCATTCATTTTGTTATAAGATTTCATTATCATTCAGAATCTTAGGAAGATTCTGAAGATCACCTGAAAAGATAACCAGACACTGAGGTCCTTTCTTGATTTGAACTGCCAAGCATTCCAACCTTACTGCAGAGAACACGACTCTGGTGGTCTGGCCATGTTGCTTGAATGTCAAATATATATATGCCTAAAAAATTTTTTATGGAGCACTCACAAAAAGCAAAAGAAGCAACACAATGATCCTTTCAAGGTCTTTCTGAAGAACTACGGAATTGATTATAAAACATGGGAGACAGTGGCATGGGACTGCCCAGCAAAGTGTGTCTGCTTCAAGGAAGGTAATTTGCTCTATGGACAAAGCAGAATTGCGGTAACTCAAAAGAAATGTAAAATGAACAAGTTTAGACACATCTCCATTCTAAATGTTCGCATGTGCCCAGTCTGTGGTAGAGGCTTCTAAGCTCATATTGGTCCGATCAGCCACAGTTGGACACACTGTACCTTGACCCCAACATAGTGATATTATTTTGATTCACTTTGAGGACAAAGGTCAACCAAGCAACCAATCAATCCTCAGTTCCTTTCACAATGCCTGGCATAGAGTAAGAGTTCAATAAATACTTTTTGATTGATTGAAGAACATGAAAGTATTTAGTGAAGTCAGTGTTTCTGGCAGACTCTGTGCTTTAATCTGCTGATCCATTCTTGTCCATAAAGTCCATTTTCTCTATGGAAGATGATAATGAGGGCAATAGCTACAGGAATATCCACCTAAAGCTGGAAGGGACAGGTTTGACCCTCTATGGGTGGTCTTTACTATCCTTCTGCATCTGTAAAATGGAAAACATCAAATCAGAATTTTCCTTGTTTAGCCCAACACTCTGTTGTTATGCAGCCAATACAGTACCCTTTATTCCCGAACCCTGAACCTCAACTTTCTCAAGCCCCTCTACACTTTGGGGTGCTCTTTGTTTTAAGTGCACTTAGCTCAACAACTAATGAACAGATTGGCATACAGTTCAAGTATTATTACTAACTGGTCCTTTGGTCTATCCTGTATCTTGGGCAGTAACTTTTGCTTACTTGTACTGTGACAGGGTCCCTCACCTCACCCCATAGCCTTTTCAGGAACATCCCTCTTGAACCACCACCCTACTGCACCAATTCAAAAAGGCTTCAGTAAGTACTTTATTACTGTGGTTGTCAGTCTTGTCTGACTCTTAGTGATCCCATTTGGTGTTTTCTTGGGAGAGATAATGGTCTCCCATTTCCTTCTCCAGTTCATTTTACAAATGAGGAAACAGAGGTAAATGGGGTTAAGTGACTTGCCCAGGGTCACACATCTAGCAAGGCTGGATTTTAATTCATAGGCCCAGAGCTCTATCTACTGGGACACCAAGTTGCTCCTTAGTCAGTACTAGGGATCCTGAGATGGTATAGTACAAGGTATTTCCTTGGGGTGTGTGGTAGTTTTGTGGAAGATACATCTTCCCATCTGTAGCCAGGACTAGACTGTAGATAATTGTCATTCTGCTTTGAAGATACATTTCTGTACCCAATGGCAGTGTGATATAGTGAATAGAGAGACAGCATTGATTAAAATCAGGAAACCTGGATACAAGTCTTACCTCTGATATGAACTTGTTGTATGACACTATACAGGTCACATAGTTCTCAAGACTACAAGTCAGCTCTTTAAGAGTATAAATTCTCTCCAAGCTGGAATCCTTTTGGAGATTTGTTCTGTAAAGTTTGGATTCAATCAAAGGGCTGCACTTAAGGAACTAGAGGGCCACATGTGACCTCAAGGCCACAGGTTGCCTACTCCTGATCTAGTTGCTAGATCATCTGTTCATCTGTTTGTCTATATCATCTATCTGGGGTGTGGAGGTGTTCAAGGAGTACTAACACCTCAGATAGGAGGGCTTTCTGATCCCTTTTTAGGGCTACTTTGGTGACCACCTGTCACCCAACTCTCACCTGTGGCCCCAAGAAGCTGTAGTATGCACAGTGGCCATACCCTGGTAAACCATCTAGGCATATGAGCTAAACCAGACCGAGGGTATCTGATGGACCACAAACCTGTTGGTGAGTTAGGGGGATATCCATTCCCCTGGCAGAACAGGCAGATGAGAACAGTTTGTTCCAAGGGCCAGGAAAGTAGCTGAAATAAGTGCTGTGGAGAGCTTAGAGCTTGGTCAGACATTGAAGATGCCAAGGTCATCCATTGTATCCCAGGCTATAGACAGTCATCAGACTTTTGTTCTGCCACATGAATCTGGAAGTGAGAGTGAGGCTGATGATTTTGCACAATTCTGTATCACTTAGATCTAATTCACATGCAGGTCAAGACATTGCCCTGGGATGTCATTGGTCCTCTTTGAAAATGAAAGTTGAACAACATCATCTATCATTTTTCTATCATCTATCTAATTGCCTATCTGCATGTATATGTATGCTATATGTAGTCCATGTATATGTATGTGTATTTGCACATATGCACAATAAATTGTAATGATAGCTAACATTGACTTGTTATGTGTCAGACACTGGCCTCAGCACTTCACAGTAGTATCTTAGCTGATTCTCACAGCTCTGGGAGGTAAATACCATTATTATTTTTATTTTACAGATGAGGAAACTAACGCAAAGAGAGGTTAGTTGACTCATCCAAGGTCACACTGCTAGGAAATGTCTAGGGTCAGATTTGGACTCTGTGTTCTTCTGGACTCTGGATCTAGTGGTCTGTCCACGACACCGCCTCTTTATATATACATGTATGTACACATATTCATGTGTACATAAAGCATATATAAAGATATGCACACCATACTGTATCTTATAGTTGAGAGTGTTATTCTCAAATGTAGCCATTCTGGAAAGTTACATTTCCAGGTGTTACGCATATATACATGTACTATTCATGTTTTCAAATATTGTTTCTGATAGTTAAGAATCTTATTCTCAAATGTAACCATTCTGGAAAATGATATTTCCAAGCGTTATGCATAATTTGTTTTCAAAACTTTTTGTCAATTCCTGCTAACCTCTGAGTGTCACAAGTTATATAAATAGTGGAAGCTGAATGAATCAAAATAACCATTGCCAGGAAATGGAGCAGATTGGACATCAAACCACCCATTTTTTTCCTTAAGTTTTTTGAAATAGAAGTATGTATCCTTTGACATTACTTATAATTTCTTTCTTTTTTAACAACTCAGTAAAGTTTGACCCCAGCTCATTCTAATAGTACAGGGTCTAATGATATAGTTTAATATTTTTTTAAAGTCCTTACTCTTGATTTTATTGTATATTGGGAACTCTCTAGTGTTGAAATCCATTCCACCATATTGATTGGCAATTTCACAGTAATTTAGAATCTTGGAGAAATACCTGGCCTTCTAAGAAGTAAAATGACTTATCCAGGATCATATAGGTAATATCTATCAGAGGCGGGACTCTGAATTCAGAGATTCCTTACTCTCAGATACAGATAGTTCTTCTATCTCCTAGTCCCCTTCTCTATTATATTCTGTTTTAAGAATAAAAAGTGCTTGAAAGGCAGCAGTATTTTGAACAGTATATTGGATCTAAAGGCAAGAGAAACTTGGGCTTAAATGTTTACATTGCCAAAATGTATTTACAGTGTGACCATGGGCAAATCACTTTCTTTGTCTTAGTCTCAGTTTCCTCATCTTTGAAATGGGAACAATAATACCTGTGAAATCTGTTTCCTAGTGCTGCATTTCAGTAAGGATAAAATGAAATGAGCAGTATATCAAATGCCCACTGGTATTGTGAAATTACCCTTCTCATTCATGTCCTGGCTTCACTGGCCATTTATTCTGAGGTTTTGGTACTTTTAAATTGTTTGTGAGTTTTTGTTTTTATATCACTTCAGTTTCTGAAAACGTTCAACATCTTCCCGAACCGGTGAGCCATCTCTTATGACAAAGATCAAATAAGAAAAAGAAAAAATATGTCAATGCTCCATTTTAGTTTTGCCAAGCTTTTCCCCACTCTTTTTAATTATATTCTACTAAGAATGGCCTGCTTGATAGGGGGGAGGGGAGGAACAGATTAAAAGTGGATATAATGAGAAATAAATATATCAATAAAATTATCTAAAGACAAAGAGAAAAAAGCACTTATCAAATACATTAATTCTGACAGAATATGTGTGTACATATATAAACATATATGTACACATATACACATATGTAATATTCTATACCCGTAGTGCCCTTTTCTCTGAAAAGAAGGTAGGGAGGTATATTTCCATCCCTCAAAGGACAAACTTCTAGGTTTACTAAACCTGGACTACAAGTTATTGCAGTGAGTAAAGTGCTAGACCTAGAGTTGGGAAGATCTGAGTTTAAATCCAGCTTCAGACATTTACTAGCTGTGTGATCCTAGACAAGTCATTTAACATTTGCGTGCTCACTTTGGGGAAAATCATAACACTTACTTCCCAGGTTTATTGTGAGGATGAAATGAGGTAATATTTATGGAGTGCTTTACAAACCTTAAAACACCATATAATTGTTAGCTACTATTAGTTTTGGAAAGAATAGATGCAAAGCGATGATACAATTGGTGAGAAGTTGGAATGTATGACTTTTGATACCCTTTCCAACTTTAAAATGATATGAATTTGACCCATGACTCTGACCTTTTGTGGGAAACTTTATTCCTTAACATGTCAGTAGTTCCACCAGACATTTTCCCTTTGCTGTTCTACTGGAATACAACTATTCACGTTAAATGTCCTTGTTCATTGTCCCATTCTACATACATGAAGGCAAATTACCTTCCTGAGAACTCTCCTCAACTAAATGGTGCTGAATATTGATGAGAGCACACTGGTCTTGTCACAGTTGACCATCTCTACATTTGTCTTCTCAATATGACCCAGAAAGAAAGTCAAGATGAAAAAAAAAGTGGAGAGAAAGAAGGATGAAAAAAGCTTTGGGAAAGAGTAACAGTAACAGGCAGCAAAAGTAGTTTGGGTATTTTTGAGTTTATTTCCATTCAATAGTAATAGTAGCTCACCTTTACATAGGACTTTATAGTTTACAGCACAGTTTCTTTATAACTCAGTCAAGTAGGTAGTGGAATTTCTTATTATAATACAAAGTCCCTATTTAAATTAAGAATTTATTAAGAAATTTTAAAATTTTATTTCATTAATTTTATTTATATTAAGAAATTAAATTTAAAAATTCAGATTCAGATAAGTGAAGTCATTAGTCAGACGATCATAGATTTTTTCCAAATGTATTTCATAGAAGGGAAACTGAGTCTCAGAGAGGGTCAATGACTTACTGTTCCCCATCACAGAAGTAGCAACTGGCAGATCTGAGAGTGGAACCTAGTTCATCTGACTCCAAATCCAGCTTTCTGTTCATTGTATCAAGTTGTGATAGTAGGAATTTCTTCCTAGGTAAATGGTAAAAGACAGAGCTTGTACCTATGTCTTCTAACTCGGGAAAATGAAGAGAAAATCTCCCCTGAAAGAGAATGCAGGAACTACAAGAAATATCAGAGAGGACTGAGAAACGATGATGTTCTAAGGTCTTAAGCGGTGAGGTTAAATTTGAGGCTAGGGTTAACAAATGACTTTCTATGTTACTATTTTAAGAGACTGATATTGTTTAGGGGAACTTGTCTGTCTAGAAAATCCTGCAATAAAACGTGAAATGATTGTTTGACTCATGAACAAATACCTCCATGGATGAGAAAGAGTGGAAAGGCGAGGGTGAACTGATGAAGCCAAAGTAGCTGAGAATATGAGTGCATTGCGAAATGTGAGACAGCAAGGAAACAGCGTATTCCTTGATGCTGGAGTATGGGAGGGGAGTTTCTCTTTATCTTTAAATGCTCTGTCTTTTCTAAATTGTTCTATTATTACGTTAATGACTGGTAATAAACATTTAGAAATGATTGTTTTCAAAATAATAACACAAAAAAACCTTTCATTTTGTTTCCATTCTCCTTAATATAATAATTATTGCCTGATTTATTATAAAATTATGAAGTTAAATGCCAGTATCTCTTATTCATATAGAATTTAAAAGTATTGTTTCAAAAGAGTCTGTGAGGTGATACTTTTTAATTTATTCAATGACCTTTTTCATGTTATTCAAAATTTACCAACTCAGATGAAAACCTATGCACCCTCAGGTTCTGTTAATTTAATAAGAGGATATTTAGAGTTCCCTGGGAAACCATTTTGGGAGATGAAAGAGCATAGTATTTGGAGTCAGGGGACCTGGGCTTGATTTCTAGCGTTTCTTCTTTCAGTATAGCCTGTGTGACTTTGGGCAAGTTATTTTAACTCTCTTGGGCAAAGTCTCCTCCTCTGTAAATTATGTGGGTGGACAAGGTGACCTTTGACATACTTTCCAGCTCTAAATCTTATGATGTGTATACATTAATGTCTGTCGATTTCCTCACTGAGATCTTTGTCTAAGTGTAGTGTAATGTGGTTTGGTGTGGTGGTGGTGGTGGTGGTGGTGTTGGGGTGTGGGGGGGTTTGGGTGTGGCTATGTAGGAGAGCATCCATGCTGGAGAATTTTGGGTTAAATGTCATGAAAGAATCACAAGAAAGATATGTGAAATATTTCTTAGGAAAAGGATATTGTGTATAAGTTTCTAAGTCAAGACTAAGAAAGACAGGTTCTTCAGGGTAAAACTATTCCTAAAGATGTCGTGACTGAACTGTTGTTGTTGTTGGGTTGTTTCAGTCGTGTCTGATTCTCTGTGACCTCATTTGGGTTTCTCTTGGCAAAGATACTGAGTGGTTTGGCCATTTCCTTGTCCAGTTCATTTTACAGTTGAGGAACTGAGGCAAACAGGGTTAAGTGACTTGCCCAGGGTCACACAGCTCAGATATTTGTCTGAGGTCAGATTTGAATCTCCAAAGGTGAGCTCATATTGGTCTGATCAGTCACAGTCACATACATTATAACTTGATTCTAACATAGTGATGTCATTTTGGTCCTCCCTCAGACCACCAGCTACCACTGCTGCCAGGTGCTATCAAGTTATTTCATGTTTCTGAGTCTCAGTTTCCTTATCTCTGAAGTGAAGCAGTTACACTGGAGTATTTCTAAGGTCCTTCTCAACTCTAACATGTAGTGATTCTTTAATTCTGTGGCTCCAGATCTAGTATGTAGAAGACACTTTACAATCTCATAGAGTACAGAATATTTCAATTTCTCTTAATGATAAAACCTTTATTCTTAGGATTCTTCTTCAAATGAGGGAAAAGGAGACGTAAAGAGAAGTGAATAAGAAGGTTGAAGAGAGGTTTAGGAAAGGAATGAAGAAACAAGGAAAGGAGGGGAGAGAAGCTGAGAGGTAAGGAGATGAAGAGGGAGAAAAAAAGAGGAAAGAGGAGGAGGGAAGAGGAATGGGGTGATAGACAAGCTAAGGAGAGCATTGTTGCAGCAAGGAGATAAGTGAAAAGATGGAAAAAGAGTTGAAAGGTGAGAAGAGCTGAGAAGAGAAAAGGTGAAGTAAAGAGAAAAGAGAAGTGAGGAGAGAAGAGAGAAGAAAGACAAGGAATTAAGTGAAGAACATGCATAGGTTACAAAGGACCTCTGTCCATCTGTTTCACAGATTTATGTAAACAGATCCAGAATTTCTTGTCTAATATATATGCTACCAGAGTAGTTTAACTGGTTTATTTTACTGATAATCAATGTTCAGTATATTTTTCGGCCAGGGAGGAGGCATACTTTAACCTGGAGAAGTTAAGAAACTACGGGTAAATTTCTACAATAGACTTTCAGCTCATTCTCACAAAAGAATAAACTGTCCTGTCTTGTCTATGAGAGAATGCATTCTTTGACAAGCTTTCTCAGAATCATTGTCTATCATATCCATGGTGACTCCTGGTAACCCACAACACCAAGAGACCAAAAATGACCTACTTAATCAGACCATGCGTATTGACTTTTCCATTATCTCCTTTGATAACATGATGTCCTAATTTTTTTTGCATGTTTATGAGATGTTTCCTGAATTTGACTTCTTATTTTTTAATTTTCAGGAATATTTATCATCTATATTGTATTGTGTTTTTATTCATTTTGTTAGACACTTCCTAATTATATTTTAATCTAGTTTAGGCAGTAAGCTGAAAAAACAATTTTAATGCTATCTCAATCATTTACTTAACTGTTCTGTTTTAGCAAGGCCCTTAATGTCTCTTGGCGTTTGTGTAGTTTGTCATCTGCCAATAACATCTGCCTTACCTACCTATGCTGTTGCAACAATATGCTAATAAACTCCTGGCTTTCAGTTTTTCCTCCTCCTATCCACTTTTTCAGGCAAATAAGGCAGCTCAGTGGTTAGAATGCAGGGCTTGCAGTCAAGAAGATTCATTTCCCTGAGTTCAAATCTTATCTCAGATACTTACTAGCTGTGGATCCTGAACAAGTCACTTAACTCTGCCTCAGTTTCCTCATCTGTAAAATGATCTAGAGAAGGACATGGCAAACCACTCCAGTATCTTTGCCAAACATTCTCACAAAGAGTCAGACACAATTAAATAGCAACATTAGTCTTTTCAAGACTACAGGAACCTTCTTCCCAATATCACTGCTTTTCAGTTCCTTTTTACTTGTCCTCTTCTTGAATTAGAATCCAGGGACCATTTTCCTTCTGTTTGTGTTTATATCCCAGGGCTTGGCACAATTCCTGGCTTATAGCAAGTCCTTAATAAATGCTTAAAGAAAACTATGCATTTCTTATACTTTTTAATCTTTTCGTTCTCCTACTTCCATTTTTATCTTTAACCTCAGAATGACATGGTTAAGTCCTATGACCTTACCTTTTCCTTCACTGTTTTATGAGGCAATACTACACACTATAATCTTTCATCAGTCTCCTGTTTAAAAATTTGCAAACATGTTTATGTTTCAAATACCTATTGACCTTGGCTGCCTTAATTTTCCTCTCAGTGAAGCTACCAAGTGTTTTGTGGCTAAGCTTATCCCTAGCCTACATTTCTTCTTCACGTACATAGTTTAGATTTCCTTGGGAAATGACAATTGTCTGTGTTGTAGTTGTTCTTTTTGGTTTAAAAGGCTTTACAATATGGTTGCAACATAATTTTCTGGTGTTATTAGCCTTAACTCTCAGCTCTAGGCACACTGAAATTCAGGCATATTGGTTTTCTTGTTATGTCTGATACATACCCTTTTATTTCTGACCTCTTTGCCTTTGACCTGGCTCTTCCACAATGTCTAGAATGGACTCTCTCCTTCCCATTTTCTCTTGAAATCCTTATTTTTCTTTAAGGCTCAGATGAAATGCCCCCTCCTACATAGCTTTTCCTGATATCTCCTTATGCTAGCTTTTCTCTACTTTCCGGAGAGCTAGTCTATGTATGTATCTATACATATGTACAAATTCATGCATATATGCATATTCAAATTTAATATTTAATTCTTTAAAAGAATTTCAATTTTTAAAAAAGATTTAAAGAATTACCAGTGCTGGAATAAGGAGGACCTGAGTTCAAATCAGTTCTCAGACACTTTACACTCACTAGCTCTGTGATCTTGGGCAAGTCACTTAACCCCAATTGCCTTGCCTTCCCCCTTCCAAAAGAAAAAAAAAGATTTAAAGAATTTTAAATTAAAAAAATAAAAATTTTTAAAAGAAAAAAGATAAAAATTCAGCAAAACTGAAAAGTTCTTTAAAAACTTTGATATTACATGCAGTGTTTCATACCTGTGGACTCTCTGTAGCTACAAAGAATGGGGGCAAATGTCTTCCCAAATCTGCTCCTAGGGAACTTACTCTCTGTAATTTTGTAACATTTATTTGCCTATTGTTTTATAGTTGTTTTTCCTATGTATGTTGTTGAATTCAATGAGTATATTGTTTTTTTGATTCTGTTTACTTCACATTATGTTAATGCAAGCCTTTCCATGCTTCTCTGTAGCCATCATATGTATATATATTTTTTTCTTAATGTTCCATTATATTCATAGACCACAATTTGTTTAACAATACCCCAATTGATAGGCATCTACTTTGTTTGAAATTCTTTAGTATCACAAAAAGTGCTGTTCCAAAAGTCTTAGTGCAATTTTAAGCTACTAAATTTTTTTACTGTTGTTCTTTTCATTTATATAGTTATATATACAGTGAATGTTGCTTTTCTGGTTTTGCTTGCTTCCTTTAGCATCAGTTCGTGTAAGCCTTTATAGACTTTTCTAGATCCTTCAAAATCATCTTAAAAGTGAGACTATTTTTTAAGAATGTG
This sequence comes from Potorous gilbertii, assembly GCA_028658325.1. NCBI lineage: Eukaryota > Metazoa > Chordata > Mammalia > Diprotodontia > Potoroidae > Potorous > Potorous gilbertii. The sequence continues at coordinate 87,955,039 of CM053774.1, read as the reverse complement.
AGAAACCTGAACGTATTTGTAGAGATAAGAGAAGGAGCCAGTAAATAAAGAGATGTAGTCAAATCCAAAGTCTTGGAAAAATCTTAATTGCACATGGGTAGGCCAAGACAATATAATAAGAATGACAGTTCTATCTAAATTAATCTATTTTTTCAGTGCCATACCTATGAAATGACCAAAAATTGTTTTATAGAGCTAGGAAAAAAATAGTAACAAAATTCATCTGAAAAATAAAGATCAAAGATATCAAGGGAATCAATGAAAAAAATGTGAAGGAAGGTGGTCTAACTATACCATATCTCAAATTGTATTATAAATCAGTAATTATAAAAATAGATAGGTCCTTTGTTTAGGTATTGACTATGAATTAGGGGGGTAGATCAGTGGAATAGATTAAGTACACAATATAGTAAATGATTATAGTAATCTAGTATATGGGACAAAAACTACTGGGAGAACCGCAAAACCATATAGCAGAAACTAGGTATAAACCAACATGTCACACCAACATATACCAAGATAAATTCAGAATGGGTCCATGATTTACATGTAAGGAGTGATACCATAAGTAAATTAGGAGAGCATGGAATAGTTTATCTGTCAGATCTATGGATAAAGGAAGAATTTAGGACCAAGAAAGATACAGAGAGCATTACAAAATATAAAATAGATAATTTTGATTATATAAAATTAAAAAGGTTTTGCACAGACAAAACCAATGCAACCAAGGTTAGAAAAAAAGCAGGAAAATGGGAAGCAATTTTTATAGCTAATTCTAATGAAGGTCTCATTTCTAAAATATACAGAGAAATGAGTCAAGTGTATAAGAATACAAGTCATTCCCCAATTGATAAATGGTCAAATGAATGAATGAACAGGTAGTTTTCAGATGAACAAATTAAAGTTATCTGTAGTCAGTATGAAAAAAATGCTCTAAATCACTATTGATTAGAGAAATACAAATTAAAACAGTTTCAAGGCACCACTTCACACCTATCAGATTGGCTAATATGACAGAAAAGGAAAATGATAAATGTTGGAGAAGATGTGGGGAAATTGGAACACTAATGTATTGTTGGTGGAGTTGTGAACTGATCCAACATTTTGGAGAACAATTTGGAACTGTACCCAAAAGGCTATAAAACTATGCATACACTTTGATCCAGCAATATCACTACTAGGTCTATATCCCAAAGATACTTTTTTAAAGAGCAAAAAACCTATCTGCACAAAAATATTATAGCAGCTCTTTTTGTAGTGACTCAGAATCAGAAATTGCAAGGACGGCCATCAGTTGGAAAATGACTCAGTAAACTTTAGCATATGATTGTGATGGAATGTTATTGTGCTATAAGAAATGTTAAACAGGATGAATTATGTGAACTGATACAAAGTAAAATGAACTGAACAAGGAGAACATTATATCCAGTAACAACATGCTGTGTGATGAAGAATTGTGAATGACTTAGCCATTCATAGAAATACAATGATCCAAGACAAAGACAAAGACAAAGGATTCATGATGAAACATGCTATCCACTTCCAGAGAAAGAATTGGTATTGATTGGTATTATCTGACTGAAGTATTTTAATTCCTCCTCCCTTCCCTTCCAGTGTTATAGGTGGCCTGGACTTGATATCAAAAGAAGATGGGGCTAATTAAGAACTTAGGTAGTGTTTTCATTCATCCAAAGTGGTTCCCTACTGCCAGATTCCCTCTCCTTAAAATCAATATTCTCTCAGTGATGCTGGATGACTGAAAATCATGGTAGGCATCACATTCTTAGAAGAGTCAAAATTTTAAGTGACCCAAAGGGCAATAGAAAGATACAAAGTGAATGTCAGTAGGCTGTAGCATAGTAACAGCTCAACTTTTGAATGAGAAGTGGCATAAAATGCAGCCTTAAGGAAACATATGACTGGAAAAGTCATGGAAGAAGAGTAAGAGACAGCTGAAATATAACCTGAATTCTACATTGTTACTACCAAGACATTAAAAGAACCAAAGTTCCCCTAGTAGATCCTCAATGGGAAATTCACAGATAGACATAATATATAGAGTGCATGTAGGCACTTAAGTCTTGCTTGTGACATGTCAACCAGATAAATGGTTAGAACCCTTACTTAGAGCCATTGAGGTAGTTGGCAGTTACACCTAAGCTTAGGAAAAAGGAGAGGTAAGGAAATAAACCTTTATATACTGCCCTACTACATGCCAGGTATATGCTTTACAAATAGTAGTCTCATTTAAGAAGGACTTTCTGCTGCAATGCTCCTCTTTGCGTGTCATATTTTATATAAGCTGAGAGAATATATCTGCAAAAAAATCTTTTCTTTGTTAATTTTGGAGGTGGGGGAGGTGCTCCTCCTGTTTAGTATGAATAGTGCCTGAATGTGTCCCGAGTTGTGACTGAAATTAACAACAAAGCTTTCCTTCATAAAATTGTCTTTGTTAGGGTGACCACTTTATTTTTCTTTTGAAAAAATATGGCTACATAGCACGTTGTTCCTAAAGTCTTAGAGTAGTTTTAAGTTATTAAATTTTGTAATACTTTAAAAGCTTCAGATAAATGAACTACAAGGAATTGCATACAAATGGACAGTTCTTGTTTATTAGTTATTCTAATTGAAAATAGGTAGGAGATCGTGTTAGCAAGGATGGGTGACACATCATTCTCTAATGGAAAAGCTTCATGGGAACATCAAAAGGAACTCAAGTTAATAGATCTAAAAGGAACTCCAGTTAGCAAGCAGAGTAGTAGATGGCACAGAGGAATTGTCACATAAAGATGAACAAAATTAAGTAAAGATTATTCTTAGCCCCCAAACAAAATATCAAAGGATAACTCACTGGAGAAATGCTTTCTTTGGTAGTGACAGAACCAGAATCAAAATCACACGATCATAGACTTTCAGGCCTGGGAGGGATCTGAATGGCTCTCTAAAGTCTCATCCATTCTGGAGAAGGAATCCCAATTACAAAATACTCCCAAAGTAATCATATAGTATCTGTCAGAAGCTCTCCAGTGAGGGGCAACCATACTTGTCAAAGTAGTCCATTCATATCTGTGATACCTCTCATTGTAGAAAGTTGTCATCCACTCTAAATTTGCTTTTTGTGACTCCCACCTATTTCTTGTAGTTCTATTTTTGGAAGCCAGACTGAAAAAGTTGAAAGCCTCCTCTGAATGACAGTGTCTTAAAGACAGCTATCTTGTCCTCCTTCAGAATTCTTTTCTTTAGATTAAATATCCCCAGTTCCTTTCTTTTTATCAATGACCTTTCTTTAAAAAAAAAATGGTACCCAGAATGTAGTGTGGTCTGAGAAGGGCAAAATTTAGCTCAACAATCCTTCCTTTATTCCTGGAAGCTATGCCCCTCAATGCAGCCCAAGATTACATTGGCTTTTCAGGGCTAGAATTATCGTGCTGATGGATTGTATTGTGACTGTTCAGTCCAACAAAGCCTACTGGTCTCTTTCAGATAAATTGCGATCTAACCATAATTTCTCTTTGTTGTATATTTGAAGACCCAATATATTCACTTACATATTTATATTTATTCCTATCGAATTACCTTTGATTAGATTCAATCCATCCTAGATCATTAAGATCTCTTAGGCTCTTAACTACCTTCTACTGTGTTAATCCATCCCTCCTAGTTTTGTGTCATCTGCAAATCTGATGAGCTTCCTCTCTCATGCACACTCTCTATCCAGTCTGTTGCCAAAGCTTGTCGTTTTCTACCTTTGTGACATCTTTCATATATGTCCCTTTCTATGCACTCCCACTATCTCCAACCAGGCCGAGCCCCAGGCACCTTATTTCTGGATATTGCAGGTGTCTTTTCTGGTTGGTCTCTTTGCCTCAAGTCTTCTTCCTTCTCCTATCTATCCACTACTTAGATGCCAAAGTAACCTTAAAATTCAGGTCTGATCATGCCACACTTCATTCTATAAACTCTAATAGCTCCCACCTACCTCAGAATCACATGTCAAATTCTGTATATGCCTTTTAAAGCCCTTTATAACTTCCTCCTGCCTTTCCAAGATTATATTTTATAGTCTCACCCCTTCCAGTCTTAGAGGGTACTCTGCTCCGAACACTCTGCAATCAGTGACATTAGCCTGCTTGCTGTTTCTTAGGCAGAAGAAAGGAAGAAAATAAGAATTTATTAAATGCTTACACTGTACATGATAGGGACACAAAAGAGAGCCAAAAATGGAGGGGTGAGATCTGTGGGGAGCGTGGGAATTGAAAGCACCTAGCTTGGGAACATAGTATAGGACCCTAATGAGAATGAAGATCAGCTAGCCTGGGCCTGTTTAGAAAGTAGAGACACCAGGAGGAACTTGCTGTGGGAAAGGGGTGGGGGCAGACCTTGTGGAGGAATGTTCCAGACTATGCAAGCTTGTGGTAGGGGCCAGTTGGATGGCTCAGGGGAAAGGTCAGGAGCTCCTGATTTCAAACCAGGCTCAAACACTAGCTGTGTGACCCTGGGCAAGTCACTTAACTCTGATTCAGTTTCCTCATCTGTAAAATGAACTGGAGAAGGTAATGACAACCGCTGCATCATTTTTGCTCAGATGAAGCCACGAAGAGCCAGAAGTGATTGGAACAACTGAACAACAGAAGGCAAGGAGGCCTGAGGCACTGAGGGAAGTTCCAGAAAATCCAGGAATAGAGGAGGATTGGTTTGGAAACCCAGAAAGTTCCCCATATCTGAAATGCTCTCCCACCTTACCTCTATGTTCTGGCTTCCTTTAAGACCTAGCTCAAATCTTGTCTTCTACAAGAGATGTTTCTTGGTTCCCCCTTTCCTCCTCCAACCCCTACATTTTGAGTACCTCCCCCTTCTTCACTTCTGTGATATCCTGTTTTCTGTGATCTTTCAGATATCAGAAGATATAGGTTGGGTGACTTGAATTGATCAAGAACAGCTAAGTGTGCCCTTACTATCCACCTCTATACTTACCTTAGGTTTTAAGTTCCAATAAGGAAAGGTTTTGTTAGATTGAAAAGTCAACATGAACCAACAATATGGTCAAAAAGCTAATGTGACCTTGGGCCTCCTTGAAAGGCTTGCAGGAATGAGGAGGAGATAGTCTTGTTGCACTTTGTCCTGGTCTGGCACTCCTGGATTATTTGTTTGGTTCTGGGCACCATATTTTAGAAAGGTCATTGATAAGATAGAGAATCATTTCTTGTTATTTCTTTTCATTTCTCTAAAGGTCATTGTCCTTTGCAGACAAAACAGAAGCTAAATTTAGAAGTGGCTAAACCTTTTCTCTGATGTCAGTATAAGCCCTCCAAGAGATGCTTTCCTGTAGAGGAGGCAGGACCACTATCTAGAGCATGCAGAGAAAACAGAAACCCACAGCAGTTCCTTCCTGCTTCTGGCAGCTTTGGAAGGGACATCTGCAAAGAAACCATGAGGGAGAGAGATGGAAGAGGATAGAGTACTGCTTTTAGAATCAATGGTGACTTATTCTGTGATAACTCCAAACCCTGGGGCTTTCTGGGACATGCAGGAATCAAAGTAATGGCCAGGAGCATCTCACCAAACCATGGTGACACCTGTGAGTTCAAAAATGTCTTTCATCAAGACTTTTTATCTTGCTCTTTGATTCAGTTTGGGGGATTGGTATCAATTCACTATTATCTCCTCTCTTGAGTTTTGCCTCTGATTAGCTTAAGTGCCTTAATATATCCTACATTGTGAGTAGCATCATTCTGTGGTGTTTAACCTCTTAGAGATGGTTAGATAGTCTTCTCCCTTTAACTTGGTAGAGATGGTTAAGTAGTCTTCTCCCTTTAACCTAATACAGAGAGTTAGGTAGTCTCCCGTTAACTTGGTAGAGATGGTTAAGTAGTCTTCTCCCTTTAACCTAGTACAGATAGTTAAGTAGTCTCCCTTTAACTTGGTAGAGATGATTAAGTTGTCTTCTCCTTTAACCTCCTTCCCTTGTAAAATTTAATGCTCATTTGATTAGATTTGGTTTTTTTCTTATGGTGTTATTGATGTGGTTTATTTTTATATTACAAACATTTGCAGATTGCTTCCACACCATGAGAGACCTCTTGTACCAAAACAAAAAAAAATAAGCAAAATGAACAATCCAGTGAGCTCATCTGAAAATATATTCCACCTTCTACTTTGGCAGTACCCCTTCAACCTCTCTATTTAAAATTTTTTAAATTAACATAAATCTACTTTCTACCTAATCCTATTTTTATAAAAAAGGGGAAAAAGAAAAGCAAATTCCTTGTAATAAATATTCATAGTTACAATAAAGTCTCTCATTGGTTGTGATAAATGTGTGTACGTATGTATGTTCAATTTGTTACTTCTCTCTCAGGAAGTGCCTAGAATGTTTCATCAGTGACCCCTTGGAATCATGGGTGACCATTGTATCAATCAGAGTTTTTATAGCTTTCAAAGCTTTTGTCTTTGCAACGATCTTCTTGTCATTGTATAAATTGTTCTGTTTTTGCTCATTTCGTTGTTTACAAGTTTACTCAAGTGTTCAAAATGTTCCTTTTTATAATATTGAGTTCTAGTATAAATCATTTTTATGATTCTTCTTATATTACTCTGCATGGATTCATATAAGCCTTAACATTATCTTTAATATAATCTCTTCCTTCATTTCTTATAGCATGATAGTATTCCATCACATTCATATACCACACCTTATTCAGCCATGCCTTAATTGATGAGCCTCCCTTTAGTTTCCAGACTTTTTGCCTTTCCAAGAACTGCTGTCATTATTTTTATACATATAGGACCTTTTACTATTTCTTTTACCTCTTTTGAACCAGCAGTGGAATACTTGTATCACAGGGCATGCTCTGTTTAATAACTTTTTGTGTATGATTCCAAATGGTTTTAGATAATAGTTTTAAGCGGCATTTCTATGTAATAGCCATAAATCTCAGCAGGAAGAGATAGAGAATTCCACTTAAAACAAAAACAAAATATATAAGGTACTTGGGAATCTCTCAGACAGCTACAAGATCTATGTAAATTTAACTGCAGAAATAAAAACAAACATAAATAAATGGGAAAATATCTATTTTGTTTTCAGCTCTGAATTCTTCCCTCCTACCAACCTTCTCCCCATTAAGAAAATAATAAACATGTACAAACATGTATAGCCAAGCAAAACAAATTTCTGCATTAACCACATCATTCCTCCTTCCCTCTTCCCACAAAAAACAAGATGCCTTAATCTGCACTCTGAGTTCATCAACTCTCTATCTGAAGTTGGGTAGCATGTTTCATCATGAGACTTGTGGACCTGTTATTGTGTTCATCACTGTGATGAGTCTTACAAAGTTAATTGCTTTTACAGTATCACTGTTATTATATGGCTCATCTTTTTGGGTCTTCCTTCAACTTATATCTTTTCAGACATGTCTCACCTGGTTTCTCTGAAATCATCTACTTTGTTATTTTGTATAGCACAGGAGTATTCTACCACATAACTTGTTCAGCCAATCTCTAATTCTACTCAATTTCCAATTCTTTGTCATCACAAATGAGCTGCTATAAATAGTCTTTCTACATATATTTTCCTCCTTCTTTGATCTCTTTAGTATATAGATGTTGTGATTGTATCATTGGGTCTAAGAGTCTGCAGAGTTTAGTAGCTTTTTGGACATAGTTCCAAATTTCTTCCTAGAATGGCTATTCGAAATTTACAAACAGAGTTTACCACTCTATCAACAATTCCTGTTTCCCCACAGGCCCTGTATTCGTCATTTTTCTCTTCCATGAACTTTGCCAATCTGATGGGTCTGCTGTAGTATCACAGAGTTATTTTAATTTGCAATTTTAAAAATTATTAGTAATTCAGGTAATTTTTCATATAGCTATATTCTTAGTTTAGATTTCTTCCTACAAAAGATATTCATATCTTTTGACTGTCATTTGAGGAGCAAACAACATCATTGTAAAGACAAATAGCTTTGAAAGCTATAAAAACTATGATCGATACAATGGGCATCTATGATTGCAAAGTATCAGTGATGAAACATACTAGCCACTTCCTGACAGAGAGGTAACAAAAACTTCTCAAAACAGTTTGGTACTGCTTAAAAAAATAGAGAGTTTGGTAAGTGCAACAGATAAGATACAAGACATACAGAAATAAGTCAGTGTATCTAATAGCCTAGTCTTTGATAAGATCCCACTCACTGGGGGTAAGGACTCACTACTTGATAAAAATACTGGGAAAATCGGGCAGCAGTATGGAAGAGATTAAATTTAGACCAACACATCACTCCTTGTACCAAGATGAGCCCTAAGTCAATGCTTCTTAAACTGTAGGTGGTGACCCTACATGGGGTTGCAAAAAATTTGGCAACAGTAAAAGGTTTTTGAATACGCAATGACCAAAAATTAATTAAAAATCAAATGTGCAGTGAATCCAAGGTGTTTCTGGCAGCCCTTGGCTATGTGACATTGTGCAACTTCACTACAGCCTTGGTTTTGAGCACAAAAGCATGCGCACTTTGTACTACAAGTACCCTCATGCCATGCAACACCAACCAACACTGCCAAAACATGAAAAGGGGTCGAGATTGGAAAAGGTTTAAGAAGCCCTGCTCTAAATGAAGGTATGACCTAGAAATAAAGGGTCACATCATGAATAAATTAGGGAATTACCTATTACCTATCATCTGTGTTCAGAAGAAAATTTCATAATTAAGCAAGGCACAGAAAGGATTACAGAAGAAAAAATGGATAATTTTAAGATATAAAATGAAATTTTTTTTTTTGCAGGAACAAATATAATAAAAGCTAGGGTTAAAAGAGAAACAAATAATTGAGAAAAAAATCTTTTCAGCTAATTTCTTTGATAAAGTCTCATTTCTAAGAAAAAAAAGGAAGGGATTCAAATTTGTAAGAATAATAGCCCCTTCTCAATCGATAAATGATTTAAGGATATGCACAGAGAGTTATCAAAGAAAGAAACCAAACCTATTTATAATTATATGAAAATCTGCTCTAAATCACTACCAATTAGAGAAATGTATATTAAAGCAATTCTGAGATGCCACTTCACACCTATTAGAGTGGCAAAGATGACAAAAAAGGAAAATGATAAATGCTGGAATGGTTGTATGAATAAAATAGATACGTTGATGCAGTTTGTGGATGAATGAATAGGTGCAATCATTCTTTTTATTAGATTTTCATGATACCAGGCATATAGACTCCTCCCAGCCTTTGTTAGGTACACTCCATTCCTGCCAAGGAAACTGTCATTCTTACAGGGTGGGAGCTGCTATACATACTTCTCCAAAGACAGCTGCTTCCTCTGAATTGTTATTCAAAACCTACCAAGCTACTTGGCTAATCTCCCAAAGGTCCAGTGTGATTTTTTTTTCTGGACAAAGTACTTTTGCAGCATTCTGGAAAATATAGAAACAACCTAAATGAAAGAAGAATAGAAGGCCTCCTTTGGATTTCTCAGTCTTTATATTTCAGAAGTTGATGAATGGCAGTACATTCAAAAATGGCTAAAACTTTGAGTCATGAGGGAAATAGACTGCATTCATAGATGAATACTTAATCTTGTTAACTATTTTGTGTTGATTCTCTTTCTATTATGTATATGTATATATGTTCACATATATAATCATATATTTATTTTTTTAATTAATTAATTTAATTTTAGTTTTCAATAGACACTTCCGCAAGATTTTGAGTTTAAATTTTCTCCCCATCTCTCCCCTCCACCCACCCCAAGACAGTGTACATTCTGATTACAACTTCCTCCAATCTCCCCTCCTTTTTATCACATCTCTCCCTCCTCTTATAGAGTGCAAGATAGATTTCTATATATAGTGCAAGATAGATTTCTCTACCCCATTATGTCTTATTTCCCAGTTGCATGTGAAAGCAATTTTTAACATTTGTATAATCATAGATTTAGAAAAACCCACCAAGGGCATCAAGTCCTACTTCATTTTACAGAAGAAGAAATAGAGACATAGAGTCCAAATGACATGCTATGCTTATATAGCCAGCAAGTGACTGAGGCAGGATTTGAACTCATTTCTTCCTGATTACAAGGTAAATGCTTTTGTCACTATGCCCTTTTTTGAGAGTAGGAATTTTTTTTTCATTCTTTGCATTTATATCCTTGCTACTTCTTAGCAAAATCCCTGGGATCTAGTAGTGTTTAATAAATGATTGCTAATGTAACAGATTCAAGGTCAATTTCCCATATTGATGACTGGAACTACTTCTAGTAAGAGTAGTTTCTTTTGGAAGTCCTAGAATTGAACTGATTATAAGAGCAAGGTTCAAACCTTGACTCTAATAATAGTCGCTAAGATTTATATAGCAGTTACTATTTTCCAGACATTTTGCTAAATGCTTTACAACTGTTATCTCATTTGAACCTCACAACAATTCTGGGACATAGGGGTTATTATTAACCCTATTTTACAGATGAGGGAACCAAGGTGAAGTAACTTGCCCAGGGTCACACAGCTAGTGCCTGAGGTCAGATCTGAACTGAAGTTCTCCTTACACCAGGCCCTACAGTTTATCCACTGTGCTATCTAGCTACCAAGGTATTATATCTTACTACAAGCGTGATATTGAACAAACTGCTTTAACCTCAGTTTCTTCAGCTGTCTATGTAACCAAGTTGGGCTAGATGACTTTTTGATCAATAATTTTGTGATCTTGTAGTTTGTGATCCTAAGTGATATGATTCTGAATCTTTCAGTAAAAAAGAAAACTTGAAACTGAAAACCAACTTCCAGGTCAGTGATTGCCTGGAGACTAAGTAAGCATGGTTCGTGTCCTGATACCTTTATAGGTGGTGTGCAAACATGCTAAAGAATAGGAAGGAATACTAATTTCTAAAAGTAGGATAGTGAAAGGGAAAGAGATTTATTTGCAGCATGGTATGTTGGAGTCATTAACTTTGCAAAAGCGAAGTAGGTTTCTAAAGCCACACCTTTATACTCACTATAGGTTCAGACATTTTTCAAATATATAGTTCACTCCCTGATAGCCACATAAATTCAGTGGAGCTGTCAGGCATGGTGGATCACGCCTGCAGTCCTCTGCTATTGAGTTGGATGAGATTGGTAGATCCCTTGAGCTCAAGAGTTTTAAGCTGCAGTGAGGTAGTGGCACAGTGAATAGAGTACTGGGCCTGGAGTCAGGAAGACCTGAGTTGAAATTCAGCCTCAGGCACTTACTAGCTATGTGACCCTGGGTAAATCACTTAATTCTATTTGCCTCAGTTTCCTCATCTGTAAAATGATCTGGAGAAGGCAATGGCACATCACTCGACGATCTTTGCCAAGAAGGGTCATGAAGAGTTGGACATGATTAAGCAACAGCAATGGATTAATACCAAACAGGCATCCACACTAAAGCTGGCACCCATATGAAGGACCCTAGGGAACAGAGGACCATCAGGCTGCACAAGATGGCATGAACCAGCCCAGTCAAAGCACCCTTACTAATCAGCAGTGGCATCATGCCTGTGAGTGGTTGCTATACTTCCACACTAAGGAGACCCATTCTCAAACAAAATCCAACTACAACTAATCTAATCTAATTTTAATAATCTAATTTAATAATCTAGCTGTACTGAGTTCTGTCCTAAGGAATCAAAGGACACCATAAAACAATATTTTCATCTCTATTTCCACCACACTAATTTCCTTATAACCATTCCTCCTATTAATCCAGCCCTTTTTCTAACAAGAAAAACAGCTATGCAAAGCCAACCTATAGTGACCTCCTCTGACATTATATTTTGTATCTGCAATCCTCTATTTATTTTCTATGAAAAGGGTTTGTGAGTTTAATAATCTGCTTTCTAGGGAGGCGGAGCCAAGATGGCGGAGTAGAAAGACTCACCTATGCTAGCTCCGAATCCACAGCCCATAGATTCCCTGTAAAAAGAACTACTGACAAATTCTGGAACAGTGGAAGCCGCGCAGAAACACAGTGAAGGAGATTTCTGCTGCA
>CM053774.1:87920727-87942530 GCA_028658325.1 Potorous gilbertii | reverse complement strand
CAAATGGGGAGAAAATTTTGGAACCCAAAATCTTGTGAAAATGAATGTAAAAAGTTAAATAAATTTATTAAAAAAAAAATAATCTGCTTTCTAGGTCTCAGAATAAACTTTATGATTAATCTGAGTTTATTTGCCCTTTAGTGTTCTTTTGTTTACCTTAATGTCATCATTGTGTATCTTGTTCTGGTTTTACTGACTTTGCATCAGTTCATATGTCTTCTTGTACTTTTTGGAATTCCTCCTTCATTAATCTGATCATTTTTATTTTAATGCATAATAATATCCTTTTACATTCATATACCCCAATTTCTTCAGCCAGTATTTATTGAGTGGATACTCTCTCTCCCCCCACTCCTTCCCCTGAGTGTTTTTTTTTATATTACAAAAATAAATTTGATGGATGCTATTGCCTATTTGGTTATATAGAGAGCTCTTCTGTCTTTGACCTCTTTGAGTACATATATATACGTAGCAAAGTAGAGAAATTATAGGGTCAAAGAGTATGTATAGTTTGGCTAACATCCTTGAATAATAAGAAATGTTTGTCCAGAGTGGATGGATTAAATTCATAGCTCCTTCCATACATCCATCAATAAACGTTTAGCAAGTGTCTACTATGTGCTGGGAATACTGAAATACTAAATGGTCTCTGCTATTCTATTGGTAGACGTTAATAAACCAACAGCTTTTTAGCATGCTTGTATTTCTAGAGTCTTGTCTTATCTTGATTATTTCTATTTTTTATCATGTTCTCAAATGTGAAGAATTTAGAATGAAATGAGTTGCTTTATTTATTTACTTACTTCTTTTATTTGCGGTGATTTTTACTGGGGCTTGGAAACCTTTTTTTTTTTTTTCATATAGGCTATAGAGTCTAGAAGGAGCAGGCTGTAATGAACCTTTCCCTTACTACCCTGCCTCCATTACCCAGGTCCCACCAGGCACTGGATACCCGCTATTGGCTGGATACTGATGCCCTTCCTTCCCACTGTGACTAGAGATAAGAGTCCTGCTTCCTTCCAATCCTTGGGCTCCCTACCTAGGCAGGGACATGGCTGCTGGTGCTATTGGTTCCAAGTGGTCCTGGGCCTCTTTACTCACCCTGGTGCTGAACCCTTTTGGAACAATTATCTTGCCTGATTAGAATGGAGCTCCTTGAGAGAGGGGGAGTTCTCTCACTTTTCTATTTTTACCCAAATACTTAGCACAGTGTTTGGCACAAAGTAAGCAGCTAATAAATGCTTTTCAAGCAGTCTCTTTTCCACCTGATCATTGATAATTTGCAATTATGTTTTCATAACCTTGTTCCTCTCCTTTGATTATTTATCTTATGGAAATGGATTTCAGCTTCCTCTTCATCTGAGATAATAGATTAGTATCAGATATTTGCAGCAAAGAAGAATTCCTAATTGATAGTTTGTGTTCTTATACTACTGAATTGATTTTATCAATGTGAAAGCTTTTGTTTATATGTAATCAAAATGGTCTCCCTTTTTTTTTTGGGGATTTTTCTCTGTAATCTCTTGTTGGTTTAAGAATGTTTCCCCTAGCAGTAGTTGCAAGAGATACATCCTTTCCTTCTCTTCTTTCTCTTTTTTTAAATGAAATGATCCTTTCTATTTGGGTCACATATCTTTTTGGAGATTATTGTGGTGTATGGTGTAAAAGGCTGGTTTTTAACCTGATTTATTTGTGCAATACTTTCAGTGGCGCTATTGGAGATAATGGTAACGTCAGTGCTCTCCTAGTCCAGGTACAATGTTGGGACAAAATGAAGTACTCTAAAGCCATTGAAGAATAGTTAACAAAAAGAGGTTTACTTTGCCCAAACATAGCAAGGAAAGGGATATAATGACCCTTAGCTTCTCTGGACGAGGCTACCCTTGAGTCCATATGGAAATGCATCTGATTATCAGGACAGAATGTGGTGAAGGATGTGACAATTTTTGTGGTCTCAGACACCTACCAAGTCTAAAAGGCCTAGACTTTCCTGTCTGAGAGATTTTTTTTTTATGTCTTTTGGTGACAAAGAAGATCCATCAGCACAGTTGAGGCCAGTCAGGACCCAGGAGAGCTCTGTCTGCTTCTAGGAAAAACTAATCTCATTCTGAGGAAGGGCTTGAGCTTGTACCATATTGGAAGTTGGGAGAAAGAAGCTGTATTGAAGGAAGTTAGGGTAAATCAGGTCCCAGCAGCAGCTTTGTCTGCTTTTAGGGAAAGGTAATTCTTAGGGATTTGGGGAAGATAGAGGGGCCTGGACCTCGTTATGTTATGGCTGGGAGAGAAAGAAAAATGCTGGTAAATAGCCTTGTCACAGATGGCATGCTGCTCCCTGTACCAATGCGCTGTTTGTTTTTAAAACAGCCAAAATTTCAGTATGTTCTTTGTTTTTGGAGTGGACCTGTAATTTCATTGGTATAGAGAACTACTTTATTGCAAAGCAGATCTGCTCCTACTTTGAATAATGTTGTCTTCGAAATGATTTGTGGGTACTCAGAGGTCTAATGAATAATACAGCTAGTTTGTGCTGGTTGCAGACCTTGAACCCAGACTTCCCAGCTCTGAAGTTGACTTTCTTTCCACTAGGACCTCATCTATGGCTATAAGTCAGGCAATGCTACAAGGTGACAAGAAAAGAAATCCCAGGTTATCTAAAGGGCAACAGAAAGGGACACAATATTGTACTAATTAATGATGGCATGTACAAAATTGTTGCCTTCATAATATGTTTATGCAGAAAAGCAGATGGGTCATTCATGAACTGAATGAGGAAAGTAATAGATAATCTCAGTTTTGTACTGATTTTCATGAAATACTAAAAGATTTAGAGAATAGTACCCAGCATGTTGAGTAGAGTTTTATGGGATATATGTGGCAAAATTTGAACAAGATTCTCACAAAGTGAGGAAATATGGATGATTTGTGATCTGGACTAGAGAGTACTTGGATTGCTAGCTCTAAGACCATGATCTTGTTAGTGGATTCCCACTGAAGAGATCACGGATTGATTGACATTTCGTAACCTTGTATTGCAAATACCTCTGCTCAAGGCCCTCTTTAAAAATAAAAGACTCAGAATGAAAAATGAAGAAAGAACTCAAGCAAAAACTTTTATGATTGCAAATAGAATGCCTACCACCCACCCACATTGCTCTTGCAATTTGTGTTTGACTTGGAACTGAGGCAAGCAGGATTAAGTTGACTTGCCCAGGGTGGCCAAGCTAGTATCTGAGGCTAGATTTAAACTAAAGACTTCTTGACTCCTGGCCTAGTGCTTTATCCAATGTGCTACCTAGTTGCCTGGAGTAGGAGTCAGAACTGGGTTTAGTTAGACACTAGCTCTACCTGTGTGATTTGGATTCTTCATCAGTAAAATGGGAGGATTAGTTTAGATTTACTCCCAAGATCCCTTCTACCACTAAAGTTATGGTACTATTAATTTCTTAATTATTTGGGGTCAGAACAAAAAACCCTGGATGGATGCTGCTTTTCCTGAAAAAGTCATATAGGCAGTCTTAACTGTTTATAAGTGATTTATCAGTTGTCTAAATTACTATAAATTCTACAATCAGAATGTGTCAGAAACAGGATTTGAACCCTCATGACTCCAGAGGAGAAAGAGAGGCTGAGGACTTTGCATGCCCCTCCCTCACTTAAATCTAATTCAATTGCAAGTCATGGCATCACCACCTTCCTGATGTCATGGTCCTTTACAAGAAGAAAAGATAAATAGAAACAACCACTGGGCATTTGTCTCCCCTTCCCCTCACATGTACACACTTTATTAAAAGCACTGCACTAATCCTCTACTAGCACATTTTGCTGACTTCATTTTCCAAAGCTGCCTCAGTGGAAAACATGCTCTGAATGGACTTCACCAAGGCAGAAAGTCATTGAGTGTAGGCTTAGTGATGGATATGGTTGAGGAACTGACTGGGGAAGGTCATACAGGCTTATCACCAGGTTGGCAGCAGGAGGAATTCCTTTTTTGGGCACAACATTTCCTTAGGACTGTTGATTGCCTTTTCTTCTTTGTATCTCCTCTGCCTAGCACCATGCCAGCAATGAGTAGACAGTTCCTAATAAATTGATTGAGTCAAGTTAACAAGCATTCCTAAGTGACACTGTGCTAAGCCTGGGTGATACAGAAAAGAAAAGGGGAAGCAGTGCCTGCTCCCAAGGATCTTAACAGTTGAATGAGGGAATCAACAAAGGTGTTCAGTCTATTACTGGGGAAAGAGAGCATCCATACCAAAATAATATCCTTGGTTTTTTTTGTTTGAAAATATCAAAGTTTTTAAGTTTTCCTTTGATATTAAAAACGATATAAAAGTTTTTTTCAGTTTTGGGAATGAGTAATTTCTAATATCACTAGATTTAAATTATATGAAACATGGATTACAGTTGAAAACTAAATTTAGTGTTGATTTTCCAACATTCAAAGCAAGGAGAAATGCATTCGGTAACTTCTGGACTTGAGATAATGTGCTGTCATAGAGGGCTGCTGATTGCGGAGGCTGGAAGGGCTGGTTTTAAATCTTGATGGGGCACATATTGCCCAAATGAACAAGTAAGAACAAGTGCTAGGACTCTCAGTGCTCCGGGCAACTTCCTAACACTGTAAGTCAGAGTTGAGTTGCTGATATTGTAAGGTGCTCATCTGCGTGCCTGGAGGAATTTTCTTACCAGGTGTTTACCTATATTGATGAAATCACAGACCCACACTATCTTCTTTTCCCAACTGAACATTTGTTAGGCACTCATTATATATCAGGCACTGTGTTAAGCACAGGGGATACAAAAAGAGGCAAAAGACAGTCCCTGCTCTAAAGGAGCTCACAATCTACTGGAATTGTTATTTATTTGTGTGTATGCTCAAAAAAACCCATCTCAACATTGCAGATGACAGCTTTCCTTTTGCTCTTTACTTCTGTATTTAAATACTGCAAGGGGTATTTAAATTGAGGCTGAGATCAGTGATTCTCATTATCATTTTTTGCTCCTGGCACATTACAGTTTTTTTGTCATGAGGAATTGGGGTTTACTCTGGGAGAGCTGTGATACTTCACTTCTTCATTATGATTGCAAGTATAAATTCTCAACAATCTGTCACACATCTAGCCTAAACCTATGTCACGCATCTGGTACGCTTTTTGGGAACCACCGAACTAGACAATTAACTTCATTCTTTAACAAATGAAGTTCATTGATATTTGTTAGTTTTACACCTCCTGCATCTCCTCATATTCTTTCTCTTCCTTCCAGATAGCTATTCAGTCTATTCCGTATAATAAATAATATATTTTTAAATGAAAAAAAAAGAGGAATAAGAAAAAAACAGCTAAACTGATCAATGAATGTCTTTAAAGAGGTGGCAGTACTCATGGTGTTTGATGTTTTTCCCTCCCTGCCCCTGCCTCTGCAAAAGAGTGGAGAGAGATCTTCTGATATCTCTTCTTTGTAATTTTGCAACATTTGATTGTCTTGTGGTTGCCTATTTCTACATTTACATGTTTGTAGTCATTGTATTTATTGTTTTCTTTACTCTGCTTATTTCTCTTTGTAACAGTTCATTCAAGTCTTTTCATGATTCTCTGTATTTGACGTATTGACCATTTCTTCTACCACAGTAGTATTTCATTACATTATTGAACCATAATTTAGCTAGCCATTGCCATATCAATTTATTTTTTGCCACCACAAAATATGATTGATAAATGCTTTTGTGTATATAAATACTTTTTTTTAAAATTAAGGACCTCTTTGGAGTACATACCTAGCAGTAGAAATTCTATAGCAAAATGTATTTTACAACCAGTTATTTATCTGGGGAATGGTTTTTGGTTATATATGGATGTGCGTGTGTGTATGTGTGCGTGAGTGCGTGCGTGCGTGTGTGTGTGTGTGTGTGTGTGTGTGTGTGTGTGTACAAATGTATACCCATTAGTTGTTCCTTGGATACCAAAGACATCAGGTTTTTTGAAACATATATTTTTATTTATTCTTGAATTTATTCTGGTTTGTGGTGCAAGGTGTTTATCTAAGCCTAATTTGCCAGATTGCTTTCTATTTTTACCAGCAGTTTTATCAAATAAGAAACTGTTTTTAAAGTAATTTATGTTTTTAGATTAAGGTTTTTTAACACCAGATTTCTGAGTTCCTTTATTTTTGATTCTCCCTTGTCCTGCCTGTTCCATTGATTTACTTCTCTATTTTTTTAACCAGTACCAAATAGTTTTGGTGACTGCTGATTTAGAATATAGTTTGACATCTATAAATGTTTTTCCTCTTTCATTCCTACTTTTTTTCCCAATATTTTCCAAGATATTCAAGTTCTTTTATTCCTCCAAAAGAATTTTGTTATTATTTTACTGAATTCTGTAAAGAATTCCTTTAGTAGTCCATTACCATACCATTAAATTTGTTCATAAGCTTTGGTAGTATTGCCATTTTCGTTACATTGGCACAACCCAGCCCTGAGCACTGTTTATTCATCTAGCTATTTAAGTTTTGCATTTCATTTAGGAGCACTTTGCATGTATTGGTCAATGGACGCCCACATATTTTATACATTTTGTGATTTTTTGGAATAAGATTTCCCTTTCTATTATTGCCTCTTTGATTTTTATTTGATTATTCTATGCAAATGCTATTGAATTTTGGGGGCTTATTTTATAGCTTGTACCTTTTCTAAGGTTATTGCTTATCTCAATTGGTATTTATGCTGATTTTCTATTAAATTCCCTAAATAAGTCATAAATCAGTAACAAATAGAGTTAGAAAATATTTTTTTTTACTTCATTCTTCTTAAACGAGCCAACTGGATCATTTTAGGGAGCAAGGTTGTTGTTATTTTGCTTTTGAAATTAAACAAACACAAAGATGGTCTCCAAGAGACAAACAAAAATCCCCCCAGACTTTTCCTCCAAGCTGCACTTGTCTCATTTCTGCCAGGTTAAGACTGCCAAACCAAGCATCTAATGGTCACTGGCAAACTTTGTCACCCACACAAAGACAGAGCTTTATGCTGAGCTGGTCTGTTGAATCTTTCCTACTTTATTTCATATCTTTCAGCAACTGCAAAAGGGCAGTAACCATGATCTTAGAACATAGTTGCAAAGGTGAATCAGGTGATTAAGTTCTCATGGAAAATGTACTGTGTAACAGCTTCTGGGATAACATCCCAACTCTGGGAGAGGACAAAGTACAAACAAAAAACTGGCTGAAGACCTCAATACAAATTGGACCAGTAAAATCATTGAATTGACAGCAGATGGTGCTGTCTCATTTTCTTCTTTACAACTAACCTGAGCTACAACCAACCATGGTGGTAAGGACTTTCTGTCAAAGATCCTAGGGTCCACACTTTTGGTATGCCAATTTTTTGAGGGATGGTGACATCTAAGCTAGACCTCAGGAGATCATATAAAGACAGAGACTTTTCTGGAAATATGTGCTTCAGTTATTTGTAAACATTCCTCTAGAGATAGGCAGGTAAGCAGCTCTTACCAAGAGTCATGTCTTACAGATGTAGTATCACAGATACAGCGTCTGGAGAGACTTCAGAGGTCATATCATCTAAATGTCTCATTTTACAAAGCAGTAAGTGACTCACTAGGAGCCAAGAGAGTGGGATTCCACCCCCAAGTCTGCTATTGACTAATGCTGTGATCTTAGTTAAACTCACTTAACCTCTTTCCTCATCTGTAAAATGACAGACCTGCATGTAATGGTTTCTTAGGTATTTTTCAGCTCTAAGTTTTGATTCATTTGGATTATGAGAGGGACATGACAAAATGTGATTTCTACTTTGATTTCTAAATTTTTCTAAATAAATTTAATATATTTCTAAATAAATCAAAACTTTCTTATTGATAGATCAATGGGAGGTAAGGCATCACTTTAAGTGATCTAGAGAAAAACCATTACACATATTGATGATTTGCAGTAGTGTCTATATGTGTGCATACACACACACACACACACATACACATGCACGCACACATACATACATATAGTTGGCTGGTTGTTGTCCTTCGTTTTAGAATAGGACCAAAATGATATCACTCTGTTGGAGTCAAGGTACAGTGTGCACAATTGTGGTTGACCAGACCTTGGATGAGCTTGTAATATGAGCTTGGAAGGCTCTACCACATGTCAGGCATGAGTAGTTCACATGAACATTTGGAGTGGAGATGTTTCTAAATTTGTGCATATCACATTTCTTTTGAGCTACTAAAATTTTGCTTTGCTCTTTGGGTATAGCACTTTCTTTGATGTGGGCACACCATTCTGGGAAGTCCTCTGCTAGTGTCTACCATGCCACACAGTTGATTACAGAGTTCTTCAGAGAGACATTGAAAGTCTCCTGCTATCATTCCTTCTTGCCTTCATGTGAGGGCTTGCCTCCTGTAAGTTATTCATAAAATAGTCTTAGGAAAATGTACATTTGCCACACAATGTGACCAGTGCATCAGAGTTGCACTCCTCCCTGCTACAGCAATTGAATGCTTGGTAGTTTAGCTTAAGAAACAACCTCAGGGTTCAGTAACGAACCATATCATGCAAGGTGATCTTCAGCATATTCCTAAAACAATTCAAATGGAAGCAATTCAATTTCCTGGCATGGCACTGGTTTATTGTCCAAGTTTCACAGGCATGCAATATTGAGGTCAGCACAATGGCCTTGTAGACCTTCAGTTTGTAGGCAGTCTAATACCTCTTTTCTTCCATACTTTTCTTTGAAGCCTCCCAAACACTGAGTTAGCTCTGCAAAGTGTATGTCAACGTCATCATCTATGTGTACATCATTGGAAAGTATATTTCCAAGGTAAGTGAATTTATCCGAAGCATTCACAATTTCTCCATTTGCTGTAACCAGCATGGTTCCATGTGTGGATGGGGTGGTACTGGCTGGTAGAGAACCTCAGTTTTCTTGGTGTTAATTGTCAGGTCAAAATGAACACAAGTGACAGAGAATTGATCCATGGTTTGTTGCATCTCAGCTTCAGAGGCTATACTGAGTGCACACTCTTATGTGAACCAAAAATCATGCACCCATTCTTCCTCCACTTTAGGCTTGGTTTGTAGACTTTTCAAGTTAAATAATTCATTCTTGTGATAGCTGACCTTGATGTAATTTTTTTCTTCACTGAAAACATCTGACTTTTCTTTCAAATGAGTATATGTTTCATATGATTGTACATGTATCACCTCTATCATATTGCTTGCCATCTTGGGGAAGGGGGGAGAGGAGGGTGTTGAAAAAAGTTTGGAACTCAAAGTCTTATAAAATTGAAGGTTGAAATCTAACTTTACTTGTAATTAGAAAAATAAAATACTGTGAAGTAGATAAAAAGAAAAAAGGAAGTATCTGACAACACTCCTGAACAACTTTAGTATGAGAACATCATGCTGAAAAGCATGGGAACAAACACAGCCTTATTTCACTCCATTGGTGACTGGGCAAGTGAGAGAGCATCAATCCATTATCTAGAACCTGAGCAAGCATGCTGTCATGAAAATGATGAACAATACTGAGAAAATTCTCTGGGCAGCCAAATTTTTCTATGGCTTTCCATAATCCTTAACAATTGACAGTAGCAAAGGCCTTGCTCAGATGATGAATGTTGGATACAGATCTCTGTTCTGTTCCTGGTATTTCTCCCCTAGTCGTTGGGTAGCAAATGCCATATTGACCATTCCTCAGTCTTTTCTGAAGGCTTATTTTCCAGGTGAAGGATTAATCTATTAGGGAGACTCTGGCAAGAATCTTACCAGCAATGACCAAAAGAGAGATAACCCCCTCCCACCCATCCCCATCCTCCTGTGAAAGTCACAGGACAGTATATTTCCTTTCCCTTTATAGAGAGAGACAATGGAAGCATCCTTGGACTCCTGGGGGATAACCTCCTCTTGTCATATAACCTGGAAAATTCCACTCAGCTTTTGTATAAGCATTGGACCCCCTGCCTTGTAAATCTCAGCTGGAATAAAATCAGCACCAGGCACTTTGACATACGAGAGGAGTCTAATGGCACTCAAAACCTCTTCTTCAGTTGGAAGTTTGACTAGAGAGGGATTGACTTCAACCTGAGGTATATAGTCAATGGCTTCAGCATTGATTGATGAGGATCTGTTGAGAACCCAATGGCAGTGTTCAGCCCATCTCTCTGGGATCTTGTCATTATCACTAATCCATGTGGCTCCATCAGCGTTGAATAGTTGAGATGCACCATGGATCTTCAGTCCATAAATAACCTTCAAGGTATCATTCGCATAACTGTCAGAATAAAACTGAATTTCATCTGCCTTCTTACTGAAGCAAGAATCCTGCCTCTCTCTAATCTTCACTTTCACTGTACTTTTGATGAAATTAAATTCTGTCTTCTTAGAGACAGATGAACTATCCTGCTGGTAAATGGTGAGTTCTTGTTTTTCATTTTGTAGCTTCTGAATTTCCCCATTATTTTCATTCAGATCAGTCTTAATGCCTGTGAGTGTTCCAACCCAGATGAATAAAAGCAGTGCTACACGTCAGATCTCCGGAAGCTGCCCACTCCTTGGCTGTTGCCAACTATGTGTTGGCTCATTTTTTCCTCTAAGTTAGCAACAAACTTTCTGCTGGGAGAAGCACTCTAACCTGTAGATGTTTAATCTTTTGGTAGTTATCTTGCCATTTTTGTTGAATTCAAATTTTTAG
Organism: Potorous gilbertii; assembly: GCA_028658325.1. Lineage (NCBI taxonomy): Eukaryota > Metazoa > Chordata > Mammalia > Diprotodontia > Potoroidae > Potorous > Potorous gilbertii. The sequence continues at coordinate 87,931,828 of CM053774.1, read as the reverse complement.
CTTGGATAGCTATGATCAGTCCAGTATTCTGCCTCACACATTGCCTTCATCTCTCACATCCTGTCTGTCTCTTCTCCTTACATTCACATAGCCTATTAAATGCCAATGTTTGCTATGAGGGTGGATCCATAAAGTTTTATTGCATTTAGGTAAATAGAAGACAGTGTTGGTGATGAGATATACAAATCTTCAGTAATAAGTGATCATTGCTGTTGCTATTTGTGACTCAATTTCTCCCAAGGATTCTCTGCCATGTCTGATAGTCTGTGCATGCTCTGGTGTTAAAGTCACCTAGAGTTACAAGCTTGTCCCCTTTTGGAACATTGATGATGAGGTCTCTAGGTATTCATAAAATTTTTCTTTGACTTTATCAGGATTCATCATGGTGAGAGCATACGCACTGATGATGGTGCATGGTGTGATGATGGTGGTGGTGGCGTGGTGCTTCCTGGAAGCAGCAGTCACATTGCCATGAGCTTGTTACTCATTCTTTAGGGGGAGGCATACAGACTTGTTAACAAGATTAGTTTTCATTGCAAAGTCTATACCAGTTTCACAGAGCTCCCCTTCACTGTGGCCACTCCAAAAAAAATGTGTATCTACCTCTAACTTCAGTAAACTGGCCTTCATTTGCCAACCTTGTCTCAGTCAAGGCTGCTATTTAGATGAAGTATCTGATGAGGTCTCTCACAAACAAGAGCTTTTTCTCTTTCAGGTCTATGAAATGTTATGATGTCCATAAGTGTGCACACATTAAATGTACTGATGGTAAATAGAATTATCTTTGCAGAAGTTTTTGTACATTGTGTGTATTCATGTGTGCATGTGCATGTGTGTGTGTGTGTAGGGGTGGGTCCACATTTTGACCAGAGCATGGGATATCTGCTTGCCGTGGTAAGCAGACCATGGTTTAGGGAACCAAATAATTTTTAGAGCACCTTTTCTCGCCCCTTCCTCATACCAGGAGGTGAGAAGTGTGACCCTTAAAGAAGGCTTCTCAGACATCCAGGAAATTGCCAAATTCCACTGCATCTTCCAGTGAGAAGATGACTCTATGGCCTGGGCTACTTGTGTGTATGATTTTGACTGCAGTTTCCAGTGTATCTGCACTTGCTTTTTTGTCATTTGCTTGTTGCCATAGGACTTTGCAATAGGTAAAAATAGTATGGGTGATGTCTTTTGATTTATGCATAAGTTAGATTTAGGAGAGGCAGAATTATATAAAACCATTAGCCTCACTGTCTTCCAGAGCCAACAAAGTCCAGATGATGGCAAGACAAAGTCAAGGTGATGGTTGATGGATCAGGATGCAGTGGATGACTCTTTGATGTCTGACCAAGCTCTGAGCAGTCCACAGCACCTGCTTCAGCTACTTTCATGGCCTGTTGGAACAAGTTATTCTTATCCACTCATGGTACTGTGGGAAGTCTTCCCATGTTTGGTGTAGACACCCATCTAACTCATTGGAGGGTTTGGAACCCCTCAGTTATCTCATCTTGGTTTAGCCATTCTGCCAAAATGATTTACCAGGGTGGGCCACTGTGTTTGCTATAGCTCCTTAGAGCTGCAGATGAGAATTGGGTTGATCTGGTGGACACCAAAAGTGGAAAGTAGGCTTCGCCTTATGTTTGTGTGTATACATATGTGTGTATACAATACACATATATATCCGTATTTCTATCTATCTGTCTATCTAATATCTATCTGAGAGAATCCATATTGAGAAAGGGAAAGGACATTTGACGGGTTAAAATGCCTCTCTTTGAGCAAGTAACTTAATATCTTAATCTCAGTTTGTTCTTTTATAAATTGACCTGTTTCTTCAGGAAATGGTGGAAATGGAAAAAAAAACTATTGTGAGTGGTAGAGATGTTGTATCAGACTTCTTCTTGCTTTGATAGGTCTTATTCTCTAAATAGCTTATTCTCTAAATAGCTCCTTGGTAATATTAAGGCAATATAATAAACCACTTGGAAAAAAATGTTTTTCAGACAAAAATTTCAACATGTGCAATATTTAGGGCTACTATTGAGGGATAAATGTACGATTTAGAATTTAGAAAAAGGAACTCATGTACTAAGTGGAAAAGTACGTGGAATAATTGGCCATGTCCCTTTCTAACTCAAACATGGACAGGATGTTGTGTTCTAGGAATCATCATGTTTTTGCCTCTATCTCATAACAGAATATGATAGAAAATTTTGTCCCTAGACCAAAAATTGTTGCTAGACTAATATGTTAGCTAAAAAGGGAAAAAAATAAAGTTATGTAAGAGGGTTTGGACCAAATCAAGGAAGAAGGATAAATCCTTTCTAGCTTCTTTAAAACGGGAGATAATTCTTAATAAATGGATTCACAGGAAGAATATCCATTCGCATAATTTCTCAAAAATATTCAGGCAAAAGGAATTTTGATGGTGATGTTGGCATGTGAATTAACCTTCATATCAAACAAGGCACCCCATAATAGGAAAAGGTCAGAGCTTTACAGAGTCAAATTGAATCAAACAATCCTGTTGCCTACACTTCTGGTGATGTACCTTTTAAAAGAAATCTCTGTTTTATTATAAACTAGCAAATATAGTTATTTCAGTATACAAAGAAGAACAAAAAAGGTTTGTATATGAAATTATGTCTTGATTAAATAATTTTAAAGTATATATTAAATTTAACTTGATTATAATATAGCACTGCTTTTCGGTATTCCTTTTTGAAATTTCTTCTCATTTTTGGGTATTTAAAATAATGTTTCGTTAGGTCTCTTTCCTCCCTTCTTCCCTCCCCTTTCCTTTCTCTTCCCCACCTCCTCCTCCTTTGTCTTCTTTTCCTTCTTTTTCTTCCTCCTCTTCTTCCTCCTCCTTCTCACCATCACTGACTCATTCATTCCTGGTGGAATTACAAACTTGTTGATTTTTTTCGAGATTAGTTTGTCAGTGTGTCATAAGAGGTAAAAATATATTCTTACCATTCCATGCAATTTTTCCTCACCTCGTAGTTCTCTCCTCTTCCTTGAAGTATCAAGCAAAAGAAGTTCACACATTGGTCGTATCTGAAATTCCATGTTGTATATTACACTGAGGTCAGAAGAAGGATTCACCGTCAGTCTTGTGGAGTCATGAACAATTATTACATTGAAAAGAGTTCTTACCTTTCCAAGTGGTTGTTCTTTATATTACTGCCGTCGTTGTATACGTCGTCCTACTGATTGTGCCCCCTTTACTCTGAGGTGCACACACATATATAATATTTTTTAAAAGTTCAAATGATTGATTATGGACTAAAATATTGAAAATCAATACATCTAATTTTATTTGCTTTGTAATTATTAACATTGAATCAAATAAATGGTATGAAATTAAGGAACAAAACATAACTTTCAGCACCAAAAGAATGTGGATGATGGTGTTATTAAGCCACTCCCAGTCATCATTGATAGATCATAGACAATGAAAAGTGCTATAGAGGGAGAAATTTTGTTCCAATTTTCAGAAAAAGTGCAAAAAGTAGAATCCGCAAGTAGGAATGAGTATAGTTGACATAGGTTCCTGGCAGTATCTGAGAACATACATTTTAAAAGATGATTAGAGTTGAAAATAGGAAGCAATGATCATAGAACTAGCATGCCTTTACCAATAGCAGATAATGCCAGAAAAATTCTGTTATTAGACTGATTAACCAATTAATTTGGGGAAATGTACCAGGGGACTGGCCAATGGTGTCCCAATTCTCAGAGAATGCTCACTGTGTTATGCCTGCTGTCAACCCATATAGAAATGACTTATAGTTTGTGTCTACCTCCCATCCCTTCAGAGACAGAGGGGTGTGAAGAAGGGTGAGGACACCCCTAATTTTGGAAGTGTTTGTACTTTGGGTCTTTCTATGGCTTTTCAGTAAATATCCTTATAACAAAGAATAAAAAAAAGAAATTCAGGAAAAGCTAGGCAATACATTACTCAAATATGTGTATGCAATGATCCACACGAAAGAATCCCCTCACACTTCAGCTAAGAGAGGAGGGAGGTGCATTCTCTTCTCTGGGAATAATTTTGGTTATTATAGTTACATAGTTTTTAGATTAGTTTAGCAGTTGTTATTCTTTCCATTTATCATTTTTGTCTGTATATATATATATATATATATATACATTATACATATATGATATATATGTATGTATAATTTATTTATTTTCCATTTTCAACATTCATTTCCACAAGACTTGGAATTCCAAATTTTCTCCCCATCTGTCCCCTCCCCCACCCCAGAACAGCATGCACCCCAACCATGCCCTTTCCCCAGTCTGCCCTCTTTTCTATCACCACCCATCTTCTCCCATCCCTCTCCCTTCTATTTTCCTGTAGGGCAAGATGAATTTCTATACCCTGTTGCCTGTACAACTTATTTCCCAGTTGCATTCAAAACCAATTTTTAACATTCATTTTTAAAGCTTTGAGTTTCACATTCTCTCCCTTCCTCCCTCCCCACCCATCCTCACTGAAAAAAGCAAGCAGTTTGATATAGGTCATACATGTGTAGTGATACAAAACATTTCCATAAGTCATGTTGCAAAAGACTAACCACATTTCCCTCTACCCTGTCTTGCCTTCCACTTATTCCATTCTCTTCCTTGACCTGTTCCACCACAGTAGTGTCTGTTTCTAATTACCCCTTCCCCCAATCTGCCATCCCTTCTATTATCCTCTCTCTCCTGTGCACTTCCCTGCTACCTTCCTGCAGGGTAAGATAGATTTCTGTACCCAGCTAAGTGTGTGCTATTCCCCGCTTAAGCTAAATCTAATGAGAATAAGGCTTGCTTATTCCTTCTCTTCTCCCCGCTCTTCACATCTGAAAAACTCTTTCTTGCCTCTTTTATGTGAGATGATTTACTACATTCTACCTCTCCATTCTTCCTTCTCCCAGTACATTCCTTTCAACACTTATTTTTATTTTTTTAGGTACCTTCCCTTCATATTCAGCTCACCTTGTGCCATCTGTCTATATATGTGTGTGTATACATACATACGTGTATATACACATACATACATGTATATTTATGCATATATACATGCATACACATATACCTACATATATATGAAATCCAGACACATATATGTGTATTTGCATTATAGATAACTATTCTAATACTGAGAAAGTTCTCATGAGTTACAAATATCATCTTTCCACATAGGAATATAAAAAGTTCAACTTTAATGTATCCCTTATAGTTTCTCTTTCCTGTTTACCTTTTCATGTTTCTCTTGATTCTTGTATTTGAAAGTCAAATTTTCTATCAGCTCTGGTCTTTTCAACAAGAATACTTGAAAGTCTTTTATTTCATTGAAATTCCATTTTTTTCCCCTGCAGTATTATACCCAGTTTTGCTGGGTAGGTGATTCTTGGTTTTAATCCTAGCCCCTTTGATGTCTGAAATATCATATTTAAAGCCTTCAGATCCCTTAGTGTAGAAACTGCTAAATCTTGTGTTATCTTGGTTGTGTTTCCACAATATTTGAATTGTTTCTTTCTAATTGCTTGTAATATTTTCTCCTTGACCTGGGAACTTTGAGATTTTCTGTGAGGAACCACAAGCACTCTTTTCTGCCCTGGAACTGCAATATTCCTACAAGTTTTTCTTTTGGGATCTCTTTCAGGAATTGGATTGATGGATTCTTTTCATTTCCATTTCTATTTTGCCTGCTGGTTTTAGAACATCAGGGCAATTTTCCTTGATAATTTCCTGAGAGATGATGTCTAGGCTTTTTTTTTGATCATGGTTTTCAGGTAGACTAATAATTTTTCAATTATCTATCCTTGATATATTTTCCAGGTCAGTTGTTTTTCCAGTGATATATTCCACATTGTCTTCTTTTTTTCATCCTTTTGGTTTTGTTTTATAATTTGTTGATTTCTCATAAAGTCATTAGCTTCCATCTTCTCCATTCTAATCTTTAAGGAATTTTTTTCTTCAGCGAGCTTTTGGACTTCCTTTTCCATCTGACCAATTCTGCTTTTTAGGTCATTCTTCTCCTCATTGGCTTTTTGGATCTTTTTTTGCCATTTGGGTTAGTCTATTTTTAAAGGTGTTATTTTCTTCAGCATTTTTTGGGGTCTCCTTTAGCAAACTCTTGACTTGTTTTTCATGATTTTCTTGTATTGTTCTCATTTCTCTTCCCCATTTTAGCTCTACTTCTCTTACTTGATTTTCAAAATTCCTTTTGAGCTCTTTCATGGCCTGAGACTATTTCATATTTTTCTTGGAGGCTTTGGATGGAGGAGTCTTGACCTTGCTGTCTTCCTCTGATTGTATGTTTTGGTCTTTCTCCAATTGTATTCTTTGATCTTCCTCATCATAACAAAATAGCTATTCATCAAGAAATTAACCTTCTATGGTTTTATTTTTCCCTCTTTTGGTCATTTTCCCAAATAATTATTTGACTTTTGAGCTCTTTGTTAAGTGGAGGGTGTATTGCCCCAAGTTTCCGGGGTTTTGTGCAGGTTTTTTCAGAGATATCTCTTGGGACTTGTAACTTCTCAGATCCTCCAGAATAGTATGATCAAAGAAGAGGTGTTTACTCCTCTTCTGGCTTGCCTTCTTGTCTATGACGAACCACAAGCACTCTTTTCTGCCCTGGAACTGCAAGTAGGATTCCCTCTCCACAGCCACCACTAGCTCTGCCACACCAGCACTCCTCCTCACCCCAGGACTGCCACGCATGACTGCTATCCAGATCAGCCTCTTGATTTGCCCACTGTCTGTAGACCAAGAGCTCTAGAAGAAGCCACTCACTCCCATGGGGCTGAGGCTGAGGTTGAGGATGGACCAGGTTCCTCTCTCACCCAGGTGACAGACCTTTGCTACTGACCTTTGAAGCTGTCTTTAGTGTTTGTGGGTTAAGAACTCTGGAAATTGTCTCAGCCTCCAGTGATTCAGCACCCTGAGGTCTTTGCCAGCATGGTCCACACTGAGTTGTGCTCTGCTCTTAGCCCAGTGCAATAGACCCTCCCTGTCAGCCTTTCAGATTATCTTTGGCTGGAAATCTGTTTCACTCCATCATTGCATGGATTCTGCTGCTCTAGAATTTGTTTAGAGTCATTTATTACAGGTATTTTGAGGGGTTTGGGGGGAGAGTTCAAGCAGGTCCCTGCTTCTACTTTACCATCTTGACTCTGCTCCCCCCCTCCCAAATCTATGTGTATATTTAAAAAATTTTTGCTTATATCAATTTCCTTTAGATCATAAAAGTCCACACATGCTTCTTTTAAATTTTCATAGTTATCATTTCCTATGGTGTATTCCATTACATTGTTTAATCACTTTGCTACTACAAAAAAAATCTGTAAATATTATGACATATGTTATGCATTTTCTCCCCTCATCTTTGATGTCTTTGTGATGAATGACTAGCACTAGGTATATCTCTTTTTATTTTTGAAGGGCTATTATATGGAAGAGGAATTAATTTTGTTTGCTTGACCACTTAGGAAAGAGCTAAGAACATGTCAAAACTGATGTATGGAAAAATCTCCCTCCAAATTATAGCTATCCAAAAGTGAAATGAGTTACCTCAGGAAATAGTGGATTCTCACTAATTAGCAGTCTCACAGCAACACTGACCACTTGCATATATGGTAGATGGTTTTCCTGTTAAAGTGTGGTTGGACTAGGATTCCTCTCAGGTCCCCTCCAACTCTGGAGTTATGGGATTAATAGGCTCATATAGGATAATAGTATAATAGGATCATAGAGCAAGAATTGGAAGAAATCTCAGAGGTCACTTAATCTAGAGGAGCATAAAAAATGGTATGTGCAGGAACCAGATTAAAATGTAAACTGGAAAATGTGTAACCAAAAAAAATACTGTTAATTTGTGATTTGGTAAGTCAATATTTGGTCTGTAGGGATGTTTCTATTTGAAACTCAGTGATTCATCCTTTCATCTATTCCAACCTCCTCATTTTACAGATGGGAAAACTGATCCTTAAGGAGGGGAGGCATAAGGATTCTACATAGGCAGTAAAGATAGAACCAGGATCTGAAATCATATTTTCAGGTTCCAAATCTTACTCTCTTTTTTGATTTTTTAAAATCTACATATAGATTAAGATGAATTAAATATAAAATATTCCTATTTACCAAATTAACATAGATTTAATGCAATACCAAACCAAGTACCTAGGCTACTTCCTAGTATTAGACAGAGCAAAAATGAAATTCACATAGCCAAGTAGTTGGCAGAGATTAGCCAAGTGAAGGCTGAAAAAAGAGAATTGCTAAAGGGAGTGTTACCATGCAAGATTTCAAAGCATATTATCATCAGTAGGAATTATGGAAACTGGATCAACAATAGAAGAAAGAGGCCAGTGGAGCTGAATTGGGTTTTCCAAAATAGCAAGTAAACTAGAAAGTAGTATTTGATAAGGCAAAGACTTAAAAGCCACTAACGAATGGAATATTGTTGAATAAATGCTGTTACAAAAGTAGTGCAGTTGTATTATATAGATTATATATATATATATAATATGTATATATATAAACATATATATGTTTACTTCTTCACATTATAAAACAAACTATAATAAATTTTACTTGGATCACTAGAGGGAACTAGGAATCACTTGAGGTATTTAAGAATATCTTAAAATACCAACTTGTCTCAATTAAGAGAGTGCATTTTTTTTATCTGTAAGACAAAAAAAGAAAAAGAGAAGGGAATGAATATTTTTGTTTCAAAGTAAAATTTTGATATCTTTTGTGGATATTGATATGTCTAATACTTCTAGAGTTAAAACAAAATCATAATTAAAAAATATAATTATCTCAATTATGGAGGCAAGAAAAAACATTTTTATTATACAAATGCAAGGAATTATTCTATAAATGAAAAACCAATGTCTCTTGTCCAGACTGTGACATAAAGTTAAGTGGAATGTATAGAGTTTATCCATTCTATTCTTATATATTTTAAACGAAACACTAGAAATGGACAATTAATTGGGTCTAAAATCACATAGGCATTCTGAAGCCTGGGAGGTGAGCTGTATTGAATGGCAAGTGAGTTAAAATTCACCCAAACCATTATATTTAGCTGGTCACAAAGTAGACTTCACATGGTTACATCTAGATGAAACTAGAGTTTAACCAATGAAGACATCTTGCCATCTGCCCTGCCAGTATATATGTTCTGGGAACCTTTTGCTCCTGTCCTGAGGACAGCAATCAAATCTATGTAATCATTGCTATGGCAAAGGATGGAACCCCAATACGTCTTTCAACATCCCTAGGACTCCCAAAACCAAAACATCCTTCCCTGGACACCACTCTTCTCAGTGTGTTGCTTCCGCTTATTAGAATATAAGTTCCTTAAGGAAAGAGACTATCCTATTTTTTTTAACCTTTGCATCCCTAGTACCTCGCACACACTTTCTGACATATAACAAGCATTTAATGAATTGTTTTTATTCATTCATTCACAAAGTTCAGACAAATTTGTAGATACAAGGAAGAGAAAATTGAGAGTACTTATAAATGCAATGAGGCTCCAGCAGAGAAAGGGGAGGGATTTACATTGATAAGAGGAAGGGATATGTCTTGCTCTGAAAAAGGAGGGAAGAGAAAGATAGGTGAAGATAAATGTTGAGTTAGAGATATTAATCTGAAAAAATAAAGTACTAAAGAGTTCACAGTTATATGCAAAGTTATATGGTTATCTCATTGGGGGAGGGAAAATTAGACATGTGATGGTCTAGGACTGAAGAGACTCAAGGAGATGAGGCTAAGCCCTGATACATATAGATGAGGCAGGACAAAGAATGGCCATAATGTGGCAAATTTGCCTAGAAACAAGAAGTCTACTCAAGCAGGGCTTTATGACCATGGTTCCTGTAGATGCTTTCCCAACCTCAGGATCTCCTAGGACTCCTAGAACAATCCAGTTCTGTGGTCTAACTGCAGCACAGATCATCTAGTGTGAAAGCAGGAGAGTGGCAGTTTAATCTCAGTAAATTTAGCTTTTCCTCCTATAGAACACCTATTACACAAAGACAAATACAAATTGTGAACAAATGTATTTATCAAAGCAGTCAAGTAAAAACACTAATGTGGAAACCATGTAGGTTAGTTTAGGTGATACAATTTATAAGAGTCAGGGGGCTCGACAGCCTGGGAAAAAGGTGAAATTTCAGCTCAACCATGGTGATTAAAATGACTTCACCTACATCTATAATTATGTGACATGAGGATATTTTTAAGCATATAGGAAGGAGCTATTGGTCAGGGAGAGATTGAAAATATATGAAAGAGAACAGGGTTTTGGAGAAGGCATGAGAAAATAGAATCAAAGGAATGGGATTAAGCTCATAAATTTATATATTTATGCTTGTGAGGGGCTGTTTCATATAAAATTATGCAAAACATTTCTATGTTAGCCATGTTGCAAAAAAAGTAAGAAAAATAAAGTTAAAAACAGTATCATTAAAAATAGTAAAAACAGCTTCATCATTTCTCTAGAGATGGGTGGCGTTTTTCATTCTAAGTCCTTTGGAGCTGTCATGGATGACCGTCTCGGCCAGAATAGGTAAATCTTTCACAGTTGGTCATTGTTATGCTCTGACTGTGTAAAATGTTGCCCTGGCTCTTCTCATTTCACTTTGAATCAATTCATATAAGTCTTCTCAGGTTTTTATGAAACTGTCCCATGAAGGCTTTTAAAGAGCATAAACTGAGGCTCAGCAAGGTCAAGTGACATCACCCAGATAAAAGCTGACAAGATCAGGGTTTACATACAGGTACTTTGACTCCAAAACCAGAATTCTGTACCATACTGGGAGTAAAAATAGCTCTTTTTTGGTGATTAGAAGACAGAAGAGATGATGATGATGATGATGGTGATGATAGTGATGATGGGGTGATGATGATGGTGATGGTGATGGTGATGATGATGGTGATGATGGTGATGATGGTGATGATGATGATGATGATGATGATGATGATGTTGATGATGGTGGTGATGATGATGGTGATAATGGCGATGATGGTGATGATGGTGATGATGGTGATGATGGTGATGATGGTGATGATGATGATGGTGATGATGATGATGGTGATG
>CM053774.1:87888854-87920227 GCA_028658325.1 Potorous gilbertii | reverse complement strand
TGTGTGTACCTCTTAAACCAAGCTTGAGAGTTTAGGAATAAGTCCTTCTAGAACATGAAGAGGGTTTTCTGATGCAGCAAGTCTCTTTGACAAAGAAGATTGTGACCATAATTCCTACCTAAAGAGCAAAGTCTTTGGGTCAATCAAAGGTGCAGGTCCTATGAAAAGAAGATGATTTATTCAGCATCCTTGAAGTGTGCTTTCCTTCCAATGGGATTCTAACCCATGGGATGGCACAACAAGTCCTAGGAGGTTCTGTGGAAATGAAGGATTCACCAGAGCATCAAAAAGTTTACTCTGGTAAGAACCCCAGTTTCATTTCCCTTCTGAGGAGGATTGACAGACTATTTTAAAGATTTGAGTTACCTTATCTATTTATGGTTCCCAATAAGCATTTTCTGTGGAAGAAAATAAAGGCTGTCCTGTATATATGATTTGTATGTGCTACCTTAAATGCTTATATGGGAGATGAGGCTCTTACTCATCTTCGAGGAAAACCTATACAAGACCTATATAAGCATATTGTGAGATTTTCCTAAAGTAACTCCAGGTGGAATCAAAATGTCAAAGAAATAAAATTACCCTCTTAGTGGTCATACCCTAAGATTGATCCTGATCCACATGAACAAAAAGTTCTTAATGGGGGTTATAGGCTATGAGCTATATACCCAATATGGAGAATCTTTAGAACCCACAAAAGGTCTTTAGACTATATACTTTCTTTCTTTCCCAAGGTCATAACAGAAGACATATACTCTTCATCCTGATGGTCTGAGGCAATCTTATACCAGTGAAGGAACCGGAATAAAAGACAGAAATGAGAACATCTCATCTGCCCTCTTTCGTCTCTTTTCCCCTCCAACACACATTTAGGTATAAGATACTATTTACGGTTTAAGTGAGAATATTTAGGAGAATATTTACTTAAGCACTACTGAGAATTGGATGTGTCAGGAATTCTGCTAAGTCACATGGAAACTGATTGAGAATGCTGGCATCTTTTCTAAGTTTTTATCATTTGCTTAATGTCTACCTAGTTTATACCCAGGATGCCATCTACTCAGCAAATGTAGGAGCTTTGAGAGTTTCACCAACTTAATGAGTAGAGATGGGAACCCTTCATGAGCAGATTTTGGTAACTATCACTATGATGGGGGCTTCTGGAAGAATGTTCAGGGAGAATGAGTCACACTGAGAATTTGTCATATATTTTAGCTTGTATAGTTTTCATCTTGAAAGAGATTCAGAAGCATGGAGTGATTTTTTTTGATGGGGGGAGAAGGGGCACTGGATCTATGATTTTATTGGCCTAGAGACCTCCATAGGAGCAAACTACCATCTGTGAAAATCTGCTCTTTAAATAGTAGCTACAGAGAATTGTCTCTGGCACTGAGAGGAATTGTGGGGGTAGGACTTGAACTTAGGTCTTCTGACCCCAAAACTTATTTGATATCCACTAGGGAGGAGTGTGCTGGTCAATGTTTAACAACTGATTCTCTGCAGGGAAGGGAGGAAGGTGTATTAGATATACCTTTAAGTTTAATCACATTAACATTTTCTTGATCACTTTCTTAAGTCTAGACAATCAACTAAACAAATCAAACCATCATTTATTTGTAATTTTAATTTATAAATTTATAATTTGCTGGTTTCCATGGTGTGCACTAAACTTTTAACAATCAGCTCTCAAAAGTTGGTTTAAGCTAGAACTAGTGACTAGAAGTCACTCTTTATCCTGATTGAAAATTCTTCTATGATTCCCCCCCTTTTAAATCATTTTTTAAAATTCTGAACCCAAACCAAATAAAATTAACTCAGTAGAACATAACAGATTCTTTTTTATGTCCAATTAGCTTATTAAGCATATATAATATGCATAATAAAGATGTATTTGATATGTATACCTTGAATATGTACATATTTTGAACTTGCCCTTATCTGTGATTATTCCTGACTTTTTCTGTTTTCTTCCGTGTTAAAAAAATTCTTTAATGACCGTCTTTTATTTTTTCTTTATCTCTTTTTTGCTTAATTCCATATTCATATAACTCTATTCCTCTAATCTCCTGCCCCCAATTAGAAAAAAGAAAAAATTAGAAAAACAAAACCCTTATAATAAAAATTCATAGTTACGAAAAATCCCACATTGGTCATGTTCAAAAATAAGTCATTCTGTTCACCTCACTGTTGTGAAATGGTAGCATGTTTAATCACTGATCCTCTATAATTATGGTTGGTCTTTGCATGCAGTTGAGTGGCTCAGAGAATATAGGGCTAGACCAAGAGTCAGGAAGACCTGAGTTTAAATCTGACCTCAAATACTTACTAGCTATGTGACTCTGAGTAAGTCACGTAACTTCTATCTGCCACCTACAAGAAAAATATCACAGAATATCCAGACAAAAATATTTCCTCTGCATCTTTGGACACATAGAGCACTGTGAAAAATGAAAAGTTTAAAAGACATAGTTTCTGGATAATTAATAATCAATCATAGCTAGTAAATAATCAATAAAATTAAGTCAGTGGGCCTCTTGGAAGCCAAAGATTAACCTTGGAGAGCAACAGTATATTTAAATACCCTTAAAGTTTGGTGGCTCCTGACAGGTGGAAATCAACTCTGATTGTTTAACAATTTATGAGAGAATAAATATTATAATAAGAGCTAGGCTATTCAAATGAGGTGCTGGGTGATATGATTGAACTTGTCACTCTTGGAAAGAGACTCATCTTAAATCAGACCATTATACAAAAGAAACCCACCTCCACCCAGTCAATAAACAATGAACAATATTGGCGTAAGAAATCCACCCAGATAAGATGGTCTGGGCAGGGATGATCTCTTTGGACAGGGTCAGAAATGCCTTTGAGAGGCTGAACTTTGAATGAGGAAATGCAAAGGGAAAAAAGCCTGGATTCCCCAGCTTTAGTAATTGCTTATTAATACCTCAGCACCCAAACTTTTCTCACTGGATCACTTGACAATAGAACTACCAGGATGACTTAAAAAAGAAAGAAAACAAAATCAGATGAACTCCAAACACATATGGGACTGTCAAAAGGATTTTAGCACTCAAAGTTTATTGGAATTAGACCCCAAAAAGTAGACAAGGACTTCCAATCTAATATTTGGAAACCACTGCTGGCCCAGGTACACTATACCCTTTCCCTCCCTCACTGAGAATCAGATCTAGGGGAGAATGACTTCTAATTAGAAGAATCTAAGCTTCTCTTTCTCACCTCTTTGCTATGTTAAATAAACATGGCCCCAGAAGAAAATTTACTTATAGCTTAAGTTCTGGATCATGTCTAGAGTCTCCCCCAAAGGGCAAAGTATAAAGGTAATTCTTAGAGATCAAGCATAGGATAGGTATTTTCTGCATATGTAGCAGGCAGCTAGGTGGTACAGTGGATAGAGTACCAGTGCAGGAGTCAAGAGGACCTGAGTTCAAATCTCACCTTAGATACTTGACACTCACTAACTGCGTGACCTTGGGCAAATCACTTAACCCCAAATGCCTCATCCTGGATCATCTCCAGTCATTCTGATTAATATCTGGTCACTGGATTCAGATGACTCTGGAGGAGAAATGAGGCTGGTGACCTGCACAGACCTCCTTCATTGAAAACAAAGACAAGTGCAAGTCATATCATTATTTCTCTGATGGCATGATCTTCTTCAGCAAGCTCTACACACCCATAGGACATGATTAAAGATGCATAAGATTCATGGCAGTCAGGATGGAATGATTTAAAAACAAAATTCAATAACAACATATAATTACTGCCATGATCTCTTAAAACACTGATCATTAAACTTTACTACAACATAAAACAATTAGCAGGACTGCTGATTAGGTATTTTACATTTCTTCTCAGTTCTGCACAATCTCTCTCAGAGTCAGACCAGGAGATTGGTCTCCTCTTCTTAATAGGCCTCTTCTCCAATACTAAAGCTTATTGCCACCAATCAGCCCCACTCATTGTACTTAGGACCTCTGAATCTTTTGAAACCAAGGGAGTACCTCTAATCTTGGACTTTGAACCCCCAAGAACAATATTTGATCACCTACTCTAAAAAAGGAAATGACAGCCAAAGGTACAGATGAAAACTCAAATAGTTGAGTCCATGATTATATGTGTGTGTGTGTGTGTGTGTGTGTGTGTGTGTGTGTATGCGCGCGTGCGCATGCAGGATTGAATGAGGGAATGGTGGAAAGAGCACTCATTCCTTCACTGCCTTATAGGCACTATAGAAAACACTACATGATGTACAGTAGAGTTAAATAAGAGACCAAGATGGAAACTTAAAGGTCCATTAAGTCATTTGGCTCTTTGGGTTCTGCAGCCATTAAAGAAATTGCTTCACTTCTCTCCATCTCTAAGTTGTGCTAAAAAATAATAGCAACTATTGAATTTCTTAATTATAAAGGCAATTCTCTTTCCCAGGAATGGATAATCTCTTAACTGAAGCCTTCTGCCAGCTGACTGCTTCTCACTGTTACAGCTATGACATGAAAAATTTTTTAGTCCTCCTTCCAAGTCAAGTTGTTTTCTCAGGTTCCCATATTAGTTTACTATATATTCAGTAGGCTAAATTACAGGTTTCTGACTCTCAGTGACTTGCTTCTCACTTAAAAAATTATGGTTCCATAAATTTTCCCAATTTAATTTGTAGTCTTTTTTAAAATCCTACCTCAGCCTACCTCCAAATATTTGTTTTTCCTTTTTTTGTGTTTTATCTGATTTATTCATAAAATAGTTATATGCAAATGAACTGAGATACCACACTCCCTTGCAGTCCTAAAGTGTTCAATATGGTCTACCTATTCATTTGGTGTCCTCGAAACTATGTTTTATATGCTGATATGTTGACCACTTTTTTAAAATGAAAAGTTCTCTGCCTATATTCATTAAAAAAATAAAGGCATAACCCTTCATAATTCACAAGGTGATTTGAGCCTTTATATTTATACCACACTTCCTTTTCTGTCTAAAATTGCTGAAACCCTAATGGAAAGCTATACTTTTTTATTCATATATTAGCAGATTTTATTAAAATAAAGTCCTTTTCCTGCTCTCTTTAGGTATCAGTAATAACATCTTAATTCTTTGATAGTTCGTAACATATCCTCTTTTAACACCTCTTCCTTCACACATACACACACGAACTTTTTTGTGTCCATTTCAGCTCTAAACTGTTCCATTATCTTCAAGTTTCAGCATACCCTATATTTGTAACCAGCAGGTGGCACTGTTTGGCAGGATCTGCAGGTACAAGGTGGAAAAGAACCAAAATGGAAATATGTTCAGAAAGCCTCAAAGTGAGATCTGGTAAAGACAGTTGGCAGTGGGCAGTGGCTACCATGGAGCCAATAAGTGGTGCCAATTAGTACTCACGATGGGGTAGTCTAGGTCCAACTGTTCTAAGGTCCTTAAGCACTCTGAACCAAGATACCAAAGCGAGTCCTGAAGATTCAGTTCTCTGTGTCCCAAAGATTGAGGGGAGCTGGACTGCTGGAGGTGGAGCTCAGTATAAGAACCCAGGAAACCCAGGTTGAAACCAAGCAACAACTACCACCCTAATCAAAAATATAAGAGGAGATGCAACTTGGTCCTGATACAAAGCCCCAATTCAGGAACTCAAGCTGGGGAGATGAGTAAAGCAAAAAAAACACCATCTAATATATATATTAAAAAAAAAATTCTTGTAGATCAAACTCCATAACAACTGCAGGCAGAACCTCAAAGGGAAAAAATTTTTTTACCAGCTCTACATGAGCACTTAGAAAAAAAATGAAATAAACATTTTGGAATAAAGAATTAGTAGAAGAGATAGCTTAGTAGAGAAAATGGTAAATTTCACTTAAGTAACAGAACTGAAAACTTGAATTAATCAACCAGAAATAAATAACTCCATAAACCAGCAAGAAATGATTGGGGGAAAAAAATTAAAAGATTGAAACAGCAGAAGAAAACATAATGTATCTGATATAGAAAAAATGATCGAGAAAACAGATCAATGATGCATGATTTAAGAATCTGACTCCCTGAAAGCCACAATTAAAAAAAAAAAACTTGGACACTATATTTCAAAACAACAGAGATGGAAATTGTCCAAATCTATTAGAAATAGAAGTCATAGTGAAGATAGAAAGAATCTACCAGTTACCTCTTTAAAGGAAGTCTAAAAAGAAAAGCCCCAGGAATGTCATAGATTTTGATGTATACAGAAAGGAACTAGTTAATGACTAGAGATCACATAAGACCTGACAGTTCCTACTAAAAATCTGATGAGATCTTGGAATAAAATTTTCCAAAAGGCGAAAGAGATAGGCTTACACCTAAGCGTATCATCTTTAGGGTTCTGTATCCTTGACTGTTGTCCTTCCTTCTGAAGAGGACCAAGATGACATCACTATGATGAAGTGAAGTTTCAGCGTGTCTGACTGTGGCTGATCAGACCAATAGGAGCTGGGAATGCTCTGCCACAGGTTGGGCACAGATGATCCATGTGAACATTTGGGATGGATATACCAAATTTGTGCATCCTCCATTTACTTTGTGCTGTCTCAATTCTACTTTGCTCATAGAGCATAGCACTCTTTCTGATGTGGGCATGCCAGGCTGAGCGGTCCTGTGCCAGTGTCTCCCATGCTGCACAGTCAAATCCAAAGTTCTTGAGAGAGACCTTGAGAGCGTCCTTGTATTGCCTCTTCTGACCATCATATGATCACCTGCCCCATGCATGTTCTCTCTTTTTGGCAAGCACACATTTTGCATTTGAACATGGCCAGCCCATCAGAGTTGTGCTCTCTGAAGCATAGTTTGAATACTTGCCAGTTCAGCTCAAGCAAGGACTTCAGTGTCTGGTACCTTATCCAGCCAGGGGATCCTCAGAATTTTTCTAAGACAGTTCGAATGGAAATGATTCAGTTTCCTGGAATGGTACTGGTAGACTGTCCATGTTTCACAGGCATACAAAAATGAGGTCAGCACAAGGGCTCTGTAGATCTTCAGTTTGGTAGTCAGTCTAATACCCCCTGTCTCCCAAACTTTTCTTCAGAGCCTCCCAAACACTGAGCTAGCTCTAGCAACGTGTGCATCAACCTCGTTGTCAATGTGGACATCCCTGGAAAGTATACTATCAAGGTAAGTAAACTTAGCCACGGCATTCAAAACTTCTCTATTTGTTGTAATCGATGGTTCCATGGTGTGGTGTGGTGGTGGTTGATGGAGCACCTGTGTTTTCTTGGTGTAAATTATTAGGCCAAAGTTAGCACAAGCAGAAGAGAATTGATCCATACTTCGTTGCATCTCAGCTTCAGAGGCTGCATTGAGTATACAATCATCTGCAAACAGAAAATTGTGCACCAACACACCCTCCACTTTGGTCTTGGCTTGTAGCCTTTTCAAATTGAAGAACTTAGCATCAGTACAGTAGCTGACCTTGATGCCATGTTCATCCTCGTTGAAAGCATTTGACAACATGGCTGAAAACATCATACTAAAAAGCATGGGAGTAAGCACATAGCTCTGTTTTGCTCTACTGGTGCCTGGGAAGGCACAAGAACATTGTCTACTGTCCAGGACCTGGTCAAATATGTTATAATGAAAATGATGTACAATACTGATGAACTTCTCTGGGCAACCAAATTTTGACATAATTTTCCATAAGCCCTCACTAATAATAGTGTCAAAGGCCTTGGTCAGATCTACAACTGTTGTGTACAGACCTCTGTTCTGCTCCTGGCATTTCTCTTGGAGTTGTTGGGCAGCAAATACCATATTAATAGTTCCTTGGCCCTTTCTGAAGCCACACCAGCTCTCAGGTATATAACGATTCTCTAGGTGAAGGATCAGCCTATTAAGGAGGACTCTAGCAAGAATCTTGCCAGCAATGACTAAAGACTCTGCCCTGTGACTGTCACAGGACAATCTATTCCTTTTACCTTTATAGAGATGGACGATGGAGGCATCCTTGAACTCCTAAGGGATAACCTCCTCTTCACATACAACCTGAAAAATTTCAGTCAGCTTTTGTATGCACAATGGTCCCCCTACCTTGTAAATCTCAGCTGGAATAGAGTCAGCACCAGGTGCTTTGCCACATGAAAGGAGACTAATGGCCCTCAAAACCTCTTCTTCAGTTGGAAGTTCAGCTAAGGAGGGATTGACTTCAACCTGAAGTAAACAGTCAATGGCCTCAGCATTGATTGACGATGGTCTGTCGAGAACACTACAGAAGGCCATCTCTCTAGGATCATGTCCTTATCACTAATCAATGTGACTCCATCAACACTGAGTAGTTGTGATGCACCATAGGTGCATAGGTGCCCACAAATAGCTTTCAGGGAATCATAAAAGTGCTTTGGATTGTTACTATCAGCATAAAACTGAATTTCACCTGCCTTCTTACTGAACCAGGAATCCTGCATCTCTCTAAGTTTTGCTTGTACTTTACTTTCGATGGAATTAAATGTTGCCTTCTTAGAGATAGATGAACTATCCTGCTGGTAAACTCTGTGGAGTTCTTGTTTTTCATTTAGGAGCTTCTGGATTTCTCCATCATTTTCATCAAACCAGTCTTGGTGTTTGTGAGTGTTCTAACCCAGAGGAGCAAATGCAGTGCTGTACACCAAATCTCTGAAAGCTGCCCACTCCTTTTCTGTACCACTGTGACCAACTGTGTGTTGCCTCCACTTTCTCTCCAAGTTATTAACAAACTGTTCACACTCAGAGAAGAGCTCTAATTTGTTGACATTAATTCTTCTGGTAGTTATTTTCTCATGGAGAGGGTGGCATTTTTCATGAATGAGAAGATTTAGCTTGGAAAGGATAAGTGTATGATCAGTCCAGCACTCTACACTACACACTGCCTTTGTTACTCTCACATCCTGGCTGTCTCTTCTCCTTACAATCACATAGTCTATTAGATGCCAATATTTGCTATGAGGGGGCATCCATGGAGTTTTATTGTGTAGGTAAATGGAAAACAGTGTTGATGATGAGAAGGTCATGCAATACACAAGTCTTCAGCAATAAATGACCATTGCTGTTGCTGTTTCAAACTCCATTCCTCCCTAGGACTCCTTGCCAAGTCTGGTAGTCTGAGCCTACTCTAGCATTCAAGTCACCCAGAATTATGAGCTTGTCCTCTTCTAGCACATTGATGATAGGGGTCTCTAGGTCTTCATAAAACTTTTCTTTGACCTCATCATGGTTTGTCATGGTGGGAGCATAGGCACTGATGACGGTAGCTTGGCACTTTCCTGCAAGTGGCAATTGCATTGTCATGACCCTGTCATTCACTCCTTTTGACAGGCATACCAGCTTGTTGAGTAGATTGGTTTTGATTACAAAACCTACCCTAGCTTCACAGTGGCCCCCTGCGCTGCACCCACTTTAGAAAAATGTGTATCCAGCTCCAACTTCAGTAAGTTGGCCTTATTTACCAACCTTGTTTCACTCAGGGCTGCTATTTGGATGTAATACCTGTTGAGTTCTCTTCCAACAAGAGCAGTTCATCTTTCAGGTCTACTGGATATTGTGTTGTCTATAAGTGAGCATATGCTTCATGTGTAGATGGGGAGTGGAATCATCTTTGCAGATGTTTTCATACATTTTGTACCTTTTTCTGTGTTTCAACAGCAGAGTAGGATTTTCTGTCTGCCATTCCCTGTCTGCTGCAGTAATCAGGTCAGGATTGGGCAGGCAGACAATGTTTAGGGCATCTTTTCTAGATCCCTTCCTCGCACCAGGAGGTGAACAGTGTGATCCTTAAAAGGCTGCTCAGATACCCAGGAGGCTGCCAAGTCCCACTTTTGCTTCTAGTGAGAAACAACCTTATGGCCTGGGTCACCTGTGTTCAGGGTTGTGACTACATTTCCTTGTGTATCCGCATCTGCTACTTCATCATTTGCCTGTTGCCAAAGAACTTTGAGGTGTAATAGTAAAAAGTTATGGGTGATGCCTTTTGATTCACGCACAAATTGGATTTAAGTGAGATCGAGTTGCACAAAGTTACAAGCCTTGCTGTCTCCTCCATGGTCATCATAGCTCAGTGACAGGCTGGTGTCCACATGACTGGTCCAGATGACTGGTGATGGCTCAGCATGCAGTGGATGACCTTGGCATCTTTGATAACTAACCATACTCTAAGCACTACACATCGCTTTCTTTAGCTACCTTCATAGCCATTGGAACAAATTGTTCTCATCTACCAGGGGAAGTTTTCACATCCTTGGAGTAGACATCCCCCAACTCACCAATGGGTGTGAGACCCCTTGGTTGCCCTCAACTTGGTTTGGCTCGTCTGACGAACGGTTTTCTGGGGTATGGCTGCTGCACATTCTGCAGCTTCTTTCAGCCATAGGTGAGAGTTGGGTGGATCAGGTGGACACCAAAGGTGGAAAGAGGCTTGAAAAGGGCTTGGTAGCCATCACACAAAAGGTGTTGGTCCTCCTTGAACACACCCTACACCTCATCTGACCACTGACATCTTGAGCAGGGTGTAAGGGGTATTCAGGGCTTGTTGAACCTTTTTCAAGAATGCTCAACCACCTTTGTTTTCCACCTTCACCCAACTCTTACCTGTGGCTCCAAGAAGCTGTAGCATACCCAGTGGCCAAACCCCAGTAAAAGTATCTCAGCAGGTGGGCTAAACCAGGTTGAGGACAACCGACAAGCCTTAAACCCATCAATGAGTTAAGAGGATATTTACCCCAAACATGTAAAGACTTCCCCCAGCAGAATGATTAAAATTTGTTCCAACAGCTCCTGAAAGTGATGAAGCAGGCACTGTGGAGCACTTAGAGCTTGATCAAGGTCATCCACTACATCCCAGGCCATTAATCATATTGACTTTTGTCGTACTATTGGACTTCAATGACTCTGGGAGAGAGAGTTAGGCTGATGACTTTGCACAGCACTGCCTCATTTAAATCCAGTGAATGGGCAAGTCAAGATATCATCCATAATGTCTAAATGAAGGATAACAACAACATCCCTGGCTCCTTTAAACCCCAATTAAAATCTCACCTTCTATAGGAAGAATTCTCTAACTTCTCTTCATTCCAGTGCCTTCCCTCTGTTCACTATGTCATATTTATCCACTATACAGCTTCCTTTGTATGTATTTATGCAATAAATACATAAATATATGTTTATCATATTATTATGCCTTCTCCTCATTTAATTTTGATGAAGACTGGAGTTATCTTTTGCCTTTTCTTGCATCCCCAATATCTAGTACAGTGCTTGCTACATAGTAGGTATTTAATAAATGCTTATTGATTAATTGAAATTTTTGGTACTGAGCAGGTGGTGACATTTGAGGGAGGAATGCTAAATGAATAAAAAGTCTGATTCAGAAAAATGTTTAAACAAAATATTATGTTTTTCCAAAAGCATACTACAACAAAGACAATAAAATATTGCCAACTTCAGTAATAAGCATTCAGAAACAAGGAAGCAGAGTCTAGTACAAAAATCTCTAAAATTTTGCTTGTATGCCCTCTATCAGTTTAAAAAAACCTATGTACACTTCCACCACCAAGAATCACCTGCCCAGCAAAATGAGTATTCAGTGAAATAGACTTTCAAGCATTCTTGATGAAAAGAGCAGAACTGAATGGAAAATTTGACTTGCAAATACAAGACTCAAGAAAAGCATAAAAAGATAAACAGGAAAGGAAAATCATAAGAGACTTAATGAGGTTAAATTGTGTACATTCCTACATGGGAAGATGATACTTGCAACTTATAAGAACATTTTCATTGTTGGGGTAATTAGAAGGAGCATATATAGAAAGAGCACACAAGTGTGAGTTGAACATGAAGGGATGATATCTAAAAAATAAAATTAAGGGGTGAGAAAGGAGAATGTATTGGGAGAAAGAGAAAGAAAAAGGTAGAATTGGGTAAATTATCTCACACAAAAGGGGAAAGTGGAGGAGGAGGAGGGGAAAGTGAAGGGAAATGAGTGAACCTTAGTCACATCAGAATTGGCTCAAAGAGGAAATAACATACACACTCAATTGGGTCTAGAAATCTATCTTACCCTACAGGCAAGTAGGAGGGGCAAGGGACATAATGGGGGAGACAGAATTAAGAAGCAAAGCACTTTTGAGGAGAAACAGGATGAAAGGAGAAAGAGAATAGAATAAATGGGGGTGGGGAATAGAATAGAGGGAAATACATTTAGTAATCATGACTGGGAAAAAAATTGAAACAAGTTTCTCTGATGAAGACCTCATCTCTCAAATATATGGAGAACTCAGTCAATTTGATAAAAAGAAGAGCCAATTCTTAATTGATAAATGATCAAAAGATATGAACAGTTTTCAAATGAGCTAATCAAAGCTATCTATAGTAATATGAAAAAAAATGCTCTAATACACTATTCAATGGAGAGATACAAATTAAAACAATTCTTATTAGAATATAGAATTAGAATACTTATTAGAATGGCTAATAAGACAGAAAAGGAAAATGACAAATGTTGGAGGGGATGAAGGGGGAAATGAGGCATTAATGCACACTGTTGGTGGAGTTGTGAACTGATCCAATCATTCTGTAGAGCAATTTGTATCTATGCCCAAATATATAAAACCATGCATACCCTTTGACCTAGAAATACCACTACTAAGTCTGTATCCCAAAAAATATCTAAAAAACAAAAAAAGGACTTACAGGTACAAAATATTTGTAGAACCTCTTTCTGGTGGCAAAGAATTGGAAATTGAGGGGATGTCCATCACTGGGGAAGGGCTAAATGAGTTGTGTGTGTGATTATGATGGAATACTATTGAGCTATAAGAAATGATGAGCAGGAATCTCTCAGAAAAACCTGGAAAGACTTACATAAACTGATGCCAAATGAAGTGTACTGCATACAAAGTAATAACAATATTGTAAGATGATCAGTGGTGAATGACATTAGCTATTCTCAGTGATACAATGATCTAAGACAGCTCTGAAGGACTTGTGATGAAAAATGCTATCCATCCCCAGATAAAGAGCAGAGGGTGTCTGAATACAGATGGGAACATTTTTTTTTTACTTTCCTTATTTTTCTTGAGATTTTTCTTTCTTTCTTTCTTTTGATCTGTGTTTTCTTTCACAATATGATTAACCCAGAAATATGTTTTGAATGACATTACCTATCTTGAATTGCTTGCCTTCTCAATGGGGAGAGGGGATAGAGAGGGAAAAAGGGAGAGAATTTGGAACTCAAAGTTTAAAAACAAATGTTAAAAATGTCTTTTTACAACTGGGGAAAAATAAAATACTAAATTAAAAAGAAAGAATGGTGAAGAGTAGATCCCTATAAGAATAAAAGAACTGGTCTTTAACATATTAAAATATAACCGATTTGAAGGAGGAAGTGTTTCAAGGTTTCATGTTTGAAAATTGAATTTAACTCTTTGGGACAGGATAATTCTAAAATAATGTGGAGAAATGTTCATATTTTAAAAGAATGATGTGAGCAAATACAAAAATGAAAGAGAAATAATTAATTAACAACCCTTTATTAATCATCTCCTATATGCTAGGATACTGTCAGAGGCTAGAGAGAAAAATACAAAAAAATAAAGAAGTAGTTCCCATCCTCAAGGAACTTTCATTCTCTCAAGAGAAGCAACATGTACATATATACTACCTACAACTTATTTACCAAATAAATGCCAGTTAATTTTAGGAGGGAAGACTCTAGCATCTGGGGCATCCATAAACGCCTCATGAATGAGGTGGAGTTTGAGCTGTTATTTAAGAAGTGAGAGTGAAGAAGGAGCACCTTCTAAGCATGAGAGACAGTTTGTACAAAAACATAGGAAGAGATGATGCAATCTTCTGTGTGAGTACCATTCAAGAAGGCAAGTTTGACTAGACCATAAAGTCTATAAGGGCAGCTGGGTGGCACAGAGAATAGAGTACCAGGTATAGAGTCAGAAAGGTCAGAGTTCAAATTTCAGACATTCAACTAGCTGTGTGACACTGGATAAGTCACTTAACTTTATTTGCCTCAGTATTCTCATTTGTAAAATGAGCTGGGGAAGGAAATGACAAACCATTCCAGTATCTTTGCCAAGAAAACCTCAAATGGCTTCATGAAAGGTCGGACATGACTGAAATGACTAAACAATACAGTATACAAAGGGGAGGAGGGGGGAAAGCTTATAAAGTTAGGTTAAAGCCAAATTGTAAATATATTTAAAGACCAAACAGAAGGATTTATATTTGATCCAAAAAATAACAGAGGGCCATTAGAGTTTACTGGGCAGGGAAATGTCACGATCAGACCTGTGATTTAAGAATATCAATTTGGCAGCTGAGAGGAGGATTGATTCAGAGACTTAAGGCAGGAGTTCAATCATATAAGCTTCAGTTTGGGAAAGTATAAGGTAATGCTTATGAGGAAAACCTATTTCAAAGTATATTTATAGGATAATGGGCTGTGGGTTGATCTCAGAGAGCAATCTGAGAACATTGCTGAGTTTGGTGACTATATACCTTTTCATCAGCTACTTGCTCTGCTTGGTTAACTCAATGAATATCATGACGCTGCCATCGTCACCTCCCCAGGATAAGTTCATCACCTGAAATCTCTTCATCATTGAGACTGATTCAGTTTTGACACTCTACACCAGCATCAATGCCACATGTGGCCCTCTAGGTCCTTCAAGTGCAGCCCTTTGACTTCACAAAACTAATCCTTTTATTAAGGGGTAGAGTCTATGCCTTCTCTACATCTATCTATCTATCTATCTCTCTATCTACCATCTATCTATCTATCTATCTATCCGTCTGAGTGTCTGTCTATCTATAGATTAGATATGTTAGATGTTAGATATGTCTCTGGAAGACAGAGTAATAAACACATCCCAAAGTCTCTTCTCAGGATGGGCCTCCCCTACCCCTATTACAACTTCCATTTGTGTACTGTCTTCCCTCTTGAGGCTGTAAAGTCCTTGAGGACAGGGACTGCTATTTTTTTGCTTATTTATGTCTTCAGCTCTTAGTTTAAGTCTTGGCATGTTATATACGCTTAATAAATGTTGATTGACTACTGACTACTGACCATTGAGAAAAATAGACCAAGAAAGTTCTATGTATAGTCAGGAAGGTATGAAAAGGACTTTTGGTCTAAATCTTGCTGTAAACTTTGCTTCACCCTCACCTAAAGGGTTGTGCATTGATTTGTTTGCCACACCTAAGAAAGATAAAAATAAAGTTGGAAAAAAACAAGGGACCCTAAAATAATCAAGGAAATAGTCTGTTGCATGAAGACCCACAACATTCAACCTAAAAAGATGAATATTGAAGAGGTTATAGGAAGTCATATGGATTTAGGACAGGAAGGGACCTTAGAGACTAGTCCAGTCTCTTTACTTTTCAAATGAAGAAACCAAGGACCAGAGAGGGTAGGTGATTTGTCCATGATGACACAGGTAAAAAATGATGGAATGAAGATCTGAAGATAGATCCTCTGAATCCAAATAAAATTACAAAAACTGTGTTTGACTCTGCTACTAACTGGCTATAGGACCCTGAATAAGTTGCTTTAGGTCTCTGGTTTTCAATTTCTATCTTGATCAGAGATGTCAAACACATAGTGGTCTTATTGTAACCATCAACATTCCCAAGTGCTGGTTCTGATTAAAATGAAATTGGGAAATATTTAATATATTACATGTTACACATATAATATATGAAGTAATATACATGTATAATATATGATATTCAATACATATATGTAACAATGTAATATATCATATTATATATAGGCAAGTCATTTAACTCTGTTTGCCTCAAGTTCCTCATCTGTAAAATGAGCTGGGGAAGGAAATGGCAAACCACTCTAGTATCTTTGCCGAGAAAACCTCAGATGGGTTCACGAAAGGTTAGATATGACTGAAAAGACTAAACAATAGAGAATATAAAGGGGAGGAATGGAAAAAAGCCTGGAAAGTTAGAGTAAGCCAGATTGTGAAGACATTTAAGTGCCAAATTATTAATGCCATTTTGTGTGTATATATATATATATATATATATATATAATTGATGTATAATATATAGGCAATATGTTATATTAAATATTTAATATAATAAGTAAAAATGTAATAGAACACACATAAATATATAGTTTTCTAAGGCACTATGTGACCTGCAGGCCACATGGCCCCATTCCTCTTTGATCTGACACCATAGATCTTGATCATCTTTAATGCTATTTAACTTACTGAATTCTATAGTTCTAGGAGAGTCTTCTTTACCAAAGTCCCAGAATACTTAGAATGAGGAGACACCGCATTCAGTGCTTGAAACAGTTGTTAGTATAAATGAAAGAAAACATGCCTTTACATGCACGCGCCCACATACACACACAAATGAAACTCATTCCATGGAAAAGGCACAGAATTAAAAGGCCAATAAGTCTGAGAAAAGTTTGGACAAGTCCTTGTGACTTGCACGTAATAAACAATATTTGTTTAACTGAGTAGTATAGAATAGAATATACTAAATTGTTATAGGCAACTAGAAAAAAAATCACAACTATTTGTAAGTACAACATTAAACCTGTGAAGTTGGTGTCCCAGGAGGATATCTATATCATCCCACAAAACATCATCAAAGTTCATATTAAGATATAGGCTACATGGACCATGAGTTTGACATACTGTGAAAAATAATATAGTGTTATATCCAAATAATAAGAAAGAAAAGCTATAAATCTTCATGAGTAAGTTGATTCAAGGTTAGTTAAATTAAGGAACTGAATATTAATTGGATGGAGGAACTGCTTGAGGTCAACGACCTCAAGATTGCAAAATCACTTTTAAATTGCATAATCTATGCAGAAAGTTATACTGTTTAGTCACAAAATGTATTTTTCCTTCTTGCTAGTCTGGACAGAGGTCAGTATGATTATTATACCTGTAGTCATATTTCTCCTTTGTTCACTGAAAAATATAGATTTACCTCTATGAATATTTAAGAAAGTAACTGCCTCTGATGTTTAGCACATTTACAGAATTATCTCTGCAATTCTTGCCAGATTTAAACTGCCATATCTGTTTATACTGAACAGAAAAATTGTTTACTGATTGGCACAAATGTTACATTTGCATCTGTAACAAGAAAATGTGGGTAGCTCATGTTTACTAATGAAAGAAATTACACATCTCGGGAAATCACACCAGACAGAGTGGGACTTTCCCTTGTGCCTTTTGTATCAGAGTTGGAGTCTAGTACTATACTTTTTCTTAAAATCTCACCTCTGTGTACTAATGTGTTCACATATGTTGGAATAACATCAGTGAAGATGTACCTCTAGACTTCTTTTATCACCTTCAAGTAGTTGAGAAACTGTCAAATCTACCATTCATGTAGCATTATATTTTAAAAAGAAAAGACCAGTAATCAAGCATTTATTAAACATCTGCTATGGACTCAGGTAGGTACTGTGGATGAAAAAATATATATATAAAGCATAATCCCTGTCCTCAAGAAGTCTATGGAGGAGATAGAACTACTCTCTTCAAAACAAATAAAAATTAAGGGTTAAATTTAAATGAGGCTATAATAGCAAATGGCAGCATTATACCCAGTGATTCCTGTGTCCAAGGAAGAATCATATACAGAATCTCATGGTTGAACAGACCTCAGATCCTGTCCAGTCCAACCTGAAGTTGAGTAGATTCAAAAGTGAAATGGAAGGCAGTATCTTCCAAGGAAAATCATTCTATGTAATCCCTTAGGTCCCTAAAGATGATATTCACTATCTACTATTTAAAGCAAGGACCTCTAATTCCCTAGACTGAGGACCTAGCCACCCTGTCTGCCAAGCCCAGGTATATAAGGATTTTGTAGACTGTGCTATCATCAATTTAATTACTGAATTATTAGAGAGGCTGTATGATGTGTAAGAGATCTGTCTTTCCGTCAGGAAGATGTGAGTTCAATCTACCTCTGGCATATACTGACTACATAACTCTGGGCCAGTCACTTAACTCCCAGGACCCAAGTTTCTACAGCCATCCAACTTGGGATTGATATGGACTCTCTGACCTCAAAGACATCTTTCTGCTCTAAAGCTATAAACTCTTCTTTTTGGTATTTAAATCCCTTTACCACAAGCCCTTTCCTACTTTTCTAGACTTGTTCATTACATCTTTCTCCTCTCTATGAACTCTATGGTCATTCCATCCATATGGTGGGTTTTGTTGCATTGATTTTTTTCTCTCCCTTTTTAAACCTTCAGGGCCAATGTTACATGGGTATGGCACAAGCAGAGACCCCATTCGCTTGCTCGGCTGCTATAACTTCTCCATGTGGAGGAAACCAGGGAGTTGCTTCTGAGAGTGTCATGATAACACATAAGAGAGGTGCTGTAGAGATGCTGTGGACCATTAAATTCTGAAACTGTTTCCAATCAGCCAATTACAGCACACAGTAAAGGGGAAGCTTCCTCAATGGTTGTGGAGGCATTCAAAAAGACTTTCAATTTCAGCTGCTTACATTTTTGCCTTATTTGTTTCTAAGTGACTCCTTTCCTCATGGCATCTGCTAAAAGGAATGGAGTCTTGGCTATGTGGAGATTTGTAAGATGTTTGGGAGACTGAGGGGACTCAGTCCTGGGGAGCAAGGAGTGACCATGATAAGTATCTTTGACTCATCTGCCCAGTGAAAGATGAAATGAAGATTCATTTAGCAGCTATGCTGCATTTGGATGTGACTTTGATGGGATCAATGCTGCATAAGAATTGAGTTCCACTTGCATCGGAAAGTTGGGTCCCCAGAAACCACCTATGGCTCCCCTCTATGGTTTTAGGAGTGCCCTGACTGAGGGTTGAGATGTATTACTCTTTCAAAAAATGTAATTGTATTTTTTTCAATTAATAAACATCTGTTTTCTCTACTTCTCATTTTTCACACCATGGGGGGAAGGAAAGGCAAGAAAGAAAAAACTCAGAATGGCTATGCATAATCAAGAAAAAAACAAATTCTCAAATTAGCCATGTTCAAAAAATGTGTATTTTAATCTATATCTCAAGTCTGTCACTTCTGGATAGTCTTTTTAATTCAATAAGCTCAAACTCTACATCTCATATAAATTGTGATGCCAGTTAATATCTCCTCAATAGCATTGACTATCCCACTCTCAATGTAACCACTTAACATCAATTAGGTTGTTTTTTAAAAGGGATATTTACTCAGATAATGTAGCAAGAACAGGAGTAACAATTCCCCCAAATCTGGGGTATACTCTGCCTTCTGTCACTTTAATACCTCCAGAAAGAAGACTTTGGCTTAACATGGTTGCTACAAAGCATTCAGTCCTCTAAAGTCATTTCTGAATTCAGCGTGGCCACTGACCAAGTGACAAGTTGATCCCGTGCTGCCTCCGTTTCTTCATCTAGAAAATAAAAGGGTAAGAATAAATGATCTCTGTGGTCCTTTTCTGGTCTAGCTGCATAATTATACAGGCATACCTCATTTTATTGAAATTCATAGATACTGTATTTTTTACAAATCAAAGGTTTCTGGCAATCTGGCCTTGAGTGCATCTATAGGGGCCATTTTTCCAACAGCATATGCTCACATCATGTCTCTGGTTCACATCTTGAAAATTCTGACAATATTTCGAACTTTTTCATTATTATTTTATCTGTTGTGAGCTGTGATCAGTAATCTTTTGTGTACTATCATAATTATTTCGGGATATCATGAACTGTGCCCATATTAAACAGTAAACTTGATTGATCCATATTGTTTGATTGATTCATTGATCAGTATACTGATTGCGTGTCCACCAACCAACCATTTCTCCATCTCTTTCCTTCTCCTCTGGTCTTCCTATTCCCTGAAACACAATAATATTGAAGAAATTATGTAAACTAGGTTGATAAAGCAGTGACAGAGTTTAAGAGGATTGACTCCAATTTTGAAAGAAGTTCTACTGTAGGGAAAATACTATCAAACAACATTACATGCTACAGAAACAATCTTTCCTGAAAGGAAGAGTCAATCAATGCAGAAAACTTCATTGTTGTCCTATTTTAAGAAATTGCCCTAGCCTGTTCAACCTTCAATCACCACCACCTGCTCAGTCAACAGCCATCAACATTAAGGCGAAATCCTCCACCAGTAGAAAGATTACAACTTGCTAAGGGCTCAGATCATAGTTAGCATTTTTAGCAATAAAGTATTTTAAAATTAAGATTTGTGCACGTTTTAGACATAATACTGTAATATAGATAATACATGTAATAGTACATGTAATACTAATACATAATAGTTCATAATACTATTGCATATCTAATGAACTATATTATAGTGTAAACATAACTTTTATATGCACTGGGAAACAAAGCAATTTGTGTGATTCACTTCATTGAAGTGGTGTAGAACAGAACCCACAACATCTCCATACACCTACAGTAAATTATCCTAATTAACTATAAGACTCCTTCATTTTCTAGCTGTTCCTTCCCTGTCTGTAAGAGGTAGCAGCAGCTATGGATCAGATCAAGAGGGAACTGCAAACTGATACAGCAGCAGCAGACAATGGGGGCCCAAGGTCAAAGTGAAAGAGAAGCAGGAACTTTGATGATGGCATGGTTCCTTCTTAGAGATGGTACAGCTTCTACTCAACCTGCTCCATGAAATTTGCTACAGTCAGACCAGGTCAGAGGTCCCTACCACTCATGTCTGAGATAGATGAGATGGAGAAATGCCAAAATTTCAGATTTATTGTTTATCATCATGTCCATAGACTGAATGCACTGAGATCTTGATTCTAAAGTTTCTGAATCTGTGACAAATGGCCAGTCTCCTAAAGGAAGTGTGAATCAAACATCCACAAGAAGTGTGTTGTTCTTTTTCCTACTTGAGGGAGGCCTCAAAAAGAACCTTGTCTAGAATCCTTGGGTGTAGATCAACTGGGAGACCTCTAGGTTTTAGGAAAGAAGTAGGATGTTAACTCTTCATTAGAAGTTTATCTTTTCATTATTATACAATATTTCTTTATTATCAAATACCACCTATCTATTTATTCTTATACTAAAAATAAAAATTATTTTTGCAATATCCCAGCTTATATGTTTTTCCATGGAGAAGTAATTCCATTAATGCTATGGTCAGGAGAGGCTAGCCTTACTGAAATATATTGTTCTCAGAAGGGGATACAAAACAAAGTAAATAGAATCACAAAACTAGATATATGATAACTGTTGTTGATGTTTCATTCTTGAAGAGGACCAGTGACATTATAAGGGTGACATCTTGACTTGCAAGTGAATTGGATTTAAGCGAGGCAGAGCTATACAAAGTCATCAGGCTCTGGGAGGGGAAGAACCTCAGGGTTTCTGGCCAAAACAGAAACAGCTGCTCTTTACACTCACTCTGAGTCATCAAAACCCAAACAATGAGCAAGTAGGGGGCTGGGGCCTATTATTGGTCAGTTGGTGAAAGGCAGAGTGATTTGGATTTAAAGGCACAGTCAAAAATAGCTCCATTTGAATCACAATGGGCTTTATAAAAGTCTGGTTTTTCAGAGTTATATTTCAGGAAATCATAAAGGAAAACTATTTGAGCCACAAGACTTAATTGTCCTAGTTAAAAAAAAAAGTTATAGAATAAGTAGGGGGGAGAGGGGGAGAATCTAGCCTCCTAACCCTAAGGTATCTTGTAAAGTATAAGTGATCAAAATTTATATTTCTTTATAGTTATACACAGAACACCCACATGTAAGGACATGACTCTCCAAATGGACAGAGACAGAAGGAGAGTGAGAGGAAGAGAAAGAAATAGCAACATTGCCCAACTGGAACTGGTCAGTTGGGTCCCCATGGGGATACCTACTACTATTCATAGATTGCTATTTCTCCTTCATTCTCAAAGAGAACCAATGACATCAGGAGGACAATGTCTTGACTTGCAAGCGAACTGGATTTAAAGTGAGGCAGAGTTGTGCAGACTCATCAGTCTCATTCTCTCCTCCAGAGTCATCGAAGTCCAGTAGCAAGACATAGGTCAAGATGACCAGTGATGGCCATTTTTTTGATAACTATAGCAATTTTAAAACAATCAAAAGTTAATGATGTAAAATTATAATGCCTAAACATGGTCCCAGTAAGAGATATGAGATGGCACTTTCCCCTCTTTCGCAGAGATAAAGAATCAGGGGTCTAAAACATCACATATAATATCAGACTTTTTTTGTGCTACTTGGTTCTACTGAACCACTGTGGATTTTTTTTCTCTCTTTCTTACTCTTCATTATAAGGAATGGTTCTCTGGGAGTTGGGAGAAAGATCTACTGGGAAGTAAAGATGTAAAAAATGATGTAAAATGTATTTAAAATCAATAAAATATATTTAAAAATAAATAGGAATAGCGAGTGGATGAGATCTTAGAGATAAGTTCTGATTGGTAGATCCACCAATCCACATACCCCTAGACAACTTGTGGCACTTCTCTGTAGAGACAAATGTATCTGAGGAATGGAAAGACACTGATTCTCTTATAATCCTAAAGAACTCAGCATTTTTTCCCAGTCAGTGTCCTGAGCAAAATGCCAGGACTTTTAAAAGGTTTAAAAGGTGTCATGCTACTTTGAGAGAGTGAAGATACAGGAGGAAGGCAGGAGTATTAGGTATTAGGGGAGTCAGGAAAACTAGGGGCAGTGGAAGGATTGAGAAAAAACAACAGAGGTCCTTATTGGTTGGGTCTAGTAGCTTTCTGGTGATATAAGAATGACCCTTTGGGATAGGAATTGCTGGGAAAGCAGAAGGACCTCCATTTTCCATGAGACCCTGAGCCATGGCAACACATTGACTTTAAAGAATTGCTGTCCTCAATCCAGAAAGATTCACCAGAGATCCCATTTTTGGAGATCTAAAGCCAAGTCAACACTGATTTCTGCAGAGGAAGCTGTACTTTACCTTCAAGCAACCTATATATATAAAATCTTGACAAATAGCATGGTAAATTGGATTCTGCAACAGTATCAAAGAAACTGACTTCCACTATAACTTAAGAAATGTTTTCCAACAAAGAAAAATTTGTCTCAGATTTCAGATGGAAAATAATCACACTTGAAAATGCAATAAAATTGAAGATATTAAAAGAAGAAATTAACAAGAATACTCAGTAAGTCAAATATCCTGTTGACATTTCAACCCTAAACAGTATCTGAAAGTATGACTTGTTGACAAGATGGGACCTGGAAAAAGCTTTATCTCTTGGAGAAATCCTTGGGCCTTTTGAGAAAAAGAGACATTTAAAGTCACCTGCTTGAAAAAACTCCATTCCTGGTAGAATTCCCAATAGTTCTCTCATCCTCAGTAGCTTTTTTCTAAATCTCTTTAATTCAGTTTAACCAGCTGAAGTACTTCTTTCCACATCCCCATTCAAATCATTGCTACTCAGTAGAGCAGATGGCCAATGCATCTGCCTTCACTGGCGTTGATTGATTTGGCCACTGGGAGAGTAAACTGGAATAAGGACTGTTTTTCTTCCTTCTTTATATTGCTTTGGCAATGTTTTTCTTCCTTCTTCACTTTGCTTTGGATTTGTTTAGTTTAGGAATGTAGTTCCCTAGGGGAAAAACGTTTGCACAACACACTTATAATTTGCATTGTAAACATTTCCTCGATCACATTCGTGAATCTGGACAATTAAAACAATAAACCCAGTTCTGATTTGGAGCTGACCAATTTCTGAGGCATTAATTCTCACGATGAAAATTTAAAAATTGGTTCTCCTCGGCTGGTAAGAGCTGACTCTAGCATATTCCTGGTAATGCATTCCACGGGAAAACAGAAAAAGGAAAGAATCTCTTTTTCTAGAACCAATTAAACAAAACACTAGGAAAATAAGGTAATTAACTACCATGCCTTTATTCATGCTGTTTCCCCCTTCCAATTCTAGCTCCTTAGAATCTTTTCACTGTTCTTTACTTCTCTAGATCCTACATATCTTTCAAGGTCAAATTCCAAACCAATTTCCTCCATGAAGACTTGCCTACCAACTCCAGATGACTCTGAAGTTCTTTCTGGTCTGTGAACTATAGATTAGTAGAAGAGGCAACATAGAGAAATACATCTTGGGCGGGAAGCGTTTGTTATTCAGTCATCTCTCAGTCTTGTCCTACTTTTCATGAGTCCATTTGGGATCTTCTTGGCTATGATACTGGAGTGCTTGCCATTTCAATCTCCAGCTCATTTTACAGGTAAGGAACTTGCCCAGGATCATAAAGCTAGAAGGTGTCTGAGGGCAGATTTGAACTCAAGAGCTCCTGACTCCAGGGCCAGCACTCCATCCACTGTACCACCTAGCTGCCCCTAGAGGCAAGAAGATATGAGTTTAAATCGTACTTGAGAGCCCCTACCCTCAGTTTCCTTAGCTATAAAATGGGGTTAATAATATCACAATATGACTATTGAAAGGGATCAATGAAGTATGTGGAAAGAGCTTTGCAAACCTTAAACTACTGTATAAATATGAGCTACCTGGTCATCATATTTCATTGAATTCTTACTTTGGTATGTGTTTTAATCTACTGTTCTCTGACTAGACTTTGCCTATCTCCATGCACATACTTCTAGCCAAGATGGCTCCCAAACAGAGACAGATGGACCAACTCCCATAGACCTACTCTAGCAAAAGGTTAAAATTCATATTAGAGTGAATAACCATCAAGAAATCTTTGAACACGTTACTTCTTCTATCATAGAAATGAGAAGGAGCAGCGACAACATTAACAATAGTAATAAACTCAACCAGAAGCCCATGGGAAATAGGAAAGGGGCCAGTCAGGAAAGTCAGAGTAGGCACTAGCAAATAGTCCCACTGCAGGCTCCCAAAGGGACCCAAGAATGGGTAGAGACACCTTGTAGTCTATATGGCTCTGCATCAAGAGGCAGCAAGACTTCCTCCAAAAAGCCCCAGTGTGGTGAGGAAGTCCCAGGATAGGGACTTGCCCCACGGAGCAGCAGTAACCAGTGTATTTTGGAAGTACTCAAAACAGAGTACCCCAGAGCCAAGTCGTCTGAGTTTTCTCATACTGAATTATGAGATACAAGAGAGGACCTTCATGAGCCAGTGCTCTGACCTTCAAAGATCCAAGGTGGTCTAAGCCCAGACTTTTGAGATGAACACAGGATCTAGTTAGCACAGAGCAAAAGCACCTTACCCAAAGACCTAACTGAAAGTGAAACCTAGTTCTAGACCAAAGCCTCAATTCAAAAACTAAGGCTAGAGAAGTGTCAACCAAAGAAGGCATTGACCAGTACTGAAAATTATTGTAGAAATAGTGTAGAAATTAACTGAAGAAAAAACAACTCCATAACAATTGCAATCCCAGGTTCAAAAGAAAAATACTTGATTTTTTTCATGAAAACAGCATGAATTACCAAAGTAATAAGGTAAGAGACAAAAAATAATGAAATAAAAGTTGTAGAGGGAGAAATCAGAAGGAAAATAAGTTGCTGAGGAGAGAAACTGCTAAAAATTATCCAAGTAATGGATTCCCTTGAAACTAAAGTAGACCAAACAGAAATCAATGAATTCAGGATAAAGTAACTAATATTAGAGAGTAAAAAAATTAAAAGACTGAAAAAATCAAAGAAAATGTAAGACTTATTATAAAAAAAATAACTGATTTGGAAAATAAGGAAAAGAGCCAAGATGGTAGATTAGGGGTAAAGCCAATTAAATGCCATCAGTTGGAGAAATCAATGAATATATAAATAACATATAAATATAATGGAATATCATTGTTTTATAAAAATGACAATCTCAGCTTCCTCAATTTGACTTGGTTTCCTCATGTGTGAAATGAACTGGAGAAGGAAATGGAAAATCACACTAGTATCTTTGTCAAGAAAACCCCAAATGGGATTGTAAAAAGTCACACAGAATTGAAAAATGACTAAACAACAAGATGCATTTCCTTGACATATTTCTGTCAAGGATGGGGAAAAAGAAACATGGAAAATCTGTATGAAATGATAAAGAGCAAAGAATGAGGCCAGGAGAATTACAGACAATGAGTATAGCACTGTATATAAAAACAACACTAAAAGACATTTGAAATCAGGTTAAACACAACGACCAATATTGTCTTCAGAGGAAAAATGATGAGGCTGAACATTGTGGCAGAAGATTGGTGGCTCTGGAGTCTCAGTGTCTGTCATGCTTGTACCTTCTTTTCCTCATCTGCAAGATGAGAAGACCTCTGAAGTCCTTCCCACTCTCTCTTTCTAACTATGATCCTATGAAACATCACTCTTAGTAGATAAATGGGACACTATAGATGTCAAAACTGGTTCATGTTTGATATAATCATTGTGTTGCTTATTTTTCTTTGTGACAAATGAGGTTTTTATGAAAGTGGTAGGGAAGTATATCAGGAATGTCTATGCTATAAAATACAAAAGATACCAATAAAACTAATCAAATGATTAATAAACACTTAGTAAGCACCAACTATGTACCAGTCTGGGGCAGATGCAAGGGATATAAAGATAGAAATGAAAGAGTCTCTGTCCTCAAGGAGCTGAAATCCTATGGGGAGAAACAACTTGTACACAAAATAAATATATACATGTAGGACCCAATTAACGTGAAAAAAAAAATTCCCTATAGTGGTTGCATTGTTCAGATTCACAATGCTTACTTCCCTTGGGCTTGAAACAATGACCATATTTTACATAATTAAAACTTGTAGTAGAATGAATTCAAATACATTTGACTACTTTAGAGGAATCCATTTGTGTGTGTGTGATATTTGGGACCTAGTTGCATATAAATGTAATAAGGTGGAGGTGGTAAGACTTATCAATGAGAGCAAGTACCAGTGCACATGTAGGCCTATTTTTAGTCATGTCCAACTGTGCCTGTCCCCATCTGGAGGTTTTTTTGGCAAAGATGCTGAGTAGTTTGCCATTTCCTTCTCTAGATCATTTTACAGATGAGGAAACTGAGGAAAACAGCATGAAGTGACTTGCCCAGGATCACACAGC
This sequence comes from Potorous gilbertii, assembly GCA_028658325.1. Taxonomy (NCBI): domain Eukaryota; kingdom Metazoa; phylum Chordata; class Mammalia; order Diprotodontia; family Potoroidae; genus Potorous; species Potorous gilbertii. Next base: position 87,893,195 of record CM053774.1, on the reverse strand, counting down.
TAGTAAGTGTCTGAAGCCACATTTGAATTCATGAAGATGAGTCTTTCTGATTTCAGATGCAACTTCTCCATCCCCTGTGCCACCTAGCTCCTCAGTGAGCATCACAGTTCATGAATGAAGCTTAGTGAGCCTGATTCCACAAATTTCTCATGTGGGGGGAGGGGGTGGTTTCTCTTTTTGGATGTTTACTATTAGCTTACTGTGTAGTTACGAAAAAAACTTTTCAGTGATCACTTAACTAGAACTAAGTATACATACAAAATATTCAAGAGGGCAATCATTCATTCTCTTTTCTGAGTGAAAAAAGTGCAAAACGTCTGTGGGCCTCTGGGTGCAGAGTGGGGTAGAGAGTAGCTTGGGAGTAGGGGGAGAATTAGTGGTAGAAGCAGAGGTCTGCTGAAGCTGCCTTATCTCCCCACCCAGTTATCATGTAGCCATTAACTCATGAGGCCAACTCTTTGTTTTGTCTTGTGTTTGCTCTTTTCTGATCTTAGGTGAATGAGTGTTAGAGACAGAAAACAGCAGGTTACTTAAACTGGAAGGGAGACAGCCTCAGAGTAGAGAGCAGCCTAGGGTAGGTAGGGTGGCACAGCCTAAGACCTTAGTGAGACATCAGCATTCAGGAGTAACCTTCTGGACCCAGCCCAGCGGTGCATCTATTTAGTAGCCAAAATAAGGTGTCTAGAAAGCAAGGAGGTGACTCATCCATAAACTACGCCATATTCAAAATGGGTATGATGGCAACTTGGAGAAGGTAGGAAAGGACTCCTAGAGTGGGGAGGAAGAAGGAAAAAGCAATTCAGCACTATACTGCAGAATGGAAGTTCTTTGAGAGGAAAGGCACATTTCTTTTTGCTAGTGTTTCTGTCTCCAGCCTTCAGCATAATGCCTAGCATATAATAAGAATTTAATCAATGCTTATTGACTGACTGACTGACTGGTACAGTGGAAGGATCATGGGCTTTAAGAAGCTTTTAGAAACTCTAAGAAGACGGGGAACAAATCCAACTCCCGATGATACCACCTGAGTAATCATGGGCAAGACACTGCATTTTCTTGGGCTTTATTTTCCTCATCTATAAAATGAAAGAGTTGGATTGTATCAAGGATGCTTAACCTGGGGTCTGTGAACTTGTATTTCTAAAACAAATATTTTGATGAGTATTAAAATTTAGAGATTTTGATAACTACTATAACTGGTTTTCTTAACAATCTTTTGTATTTCATTTTATAAATTTGTAAATATGATTCTGAGAAGGGAACCACAGGCTTCACCAGACTGTCAAAGGGGTCATTAACACACCAAAAATGTTAAGAATTCTTGGACTAGATGGGCTCTAAGGTCCCTCGTAACTCTAGATTTATGTAATGCTATATAGGAATACCTCATTCTATTGTGCTTTGTTTTATGATGCTTCACAGATATTGCATTTTTCATAAATTGGAAGTTTATGGCAATGCTGTGTCAAGCAAGTTTATCATGCCATTTTTCCAACAACAGGTGTTCACCTTGTATCTCTGTGTCACATTTTGATAATTCTTACAACACTTCAAAGTTTTTTGTTATTATATCATATTATGTTATATTGTGTTGCATTATATTATGCTATATTATATTATACTTATCATATTTATTATATAATATTACATTACATTGATTATATACCTTATATAATGTATTATATTATATCAACATTATATTATATCTGTTATGGCGATCTGTGATCAATGATCTTTGATATTGCTATTGTAATTGTTTTGGGACAACACAAACTGTGCCCACATGAGACTGAACTTGATTGATAAATGTGTGTGTTCTGAATGCTCCACTCACCCCATCTATTATACCCAGTCTCTCTCCCTCTCCTTAGGCCTCCCCATTTTCTGGAGACACAATAGTGAAATTGGGCCAATTAATAACCGTACAATGGCCTCTAAGGGTTCAAGTGAAAGAAAGAGTCAATTAACGTGACAAACTTCATTATCGTCTTATTTTAAGAAATTGCCACAGCTACCTCATCCTTCGACAGTCACCACCCTGATCAGTCAGCAACCATCACCATCAAGGCAAAACCTTTTACCAGCAAAAATTGTTACTCGTTGAAGGCTCAGAAGACGGCACTTTTTTTTTTTTTTTAGCAATAAAGTGTATTTTAATTAAGGTACGTACTTTGTTTTTTAAACATAATACTATTGCACACTTCATAGACTACAGTATAATAAAAATATAACTTTTACATGTCCTAGGAAACCAACAAAATTGTATGATTCCCTTTATTATTCTGGTTGCTTTATTGTGGTGATTTGGAACCAAACCCACAATAGCTGTAACTGATTGAGTATGACATTATATAGAACGTTCCACTCTCAGAGACTAAGCTCAGGCCTCTGATCTCACTTGGCTAGTCCTAACACAACAGACACATAGTCTGTCTCTGGTTGGAATTTGAAGTGTCCCCTCCTTGGGAAGCCCCTCAGCTCATTCTCCACTAGTACATACAATGCTGGAGAATCTGTGGTCAGCTCCTTGCTAGGATGAGACACAGGGAGAACACCTTTTTTTAAAATTTTATTCTTAATTTATGGAATAAAACAAGGCTTTCCATAACATAATAAAATCAAAAAGACAATTGTACATGAAACTGCAAATCTACTATGCACAATTTGCTATTCCTTTCAAATATATGACAAAATTATTATGTAAATTTTTTTCATTTCTTCTTCCCTTCTCCTGCCCCCCACAAGAGGTGGCTATCATTAGATGCAAATAGGCATATATATGCAAAATTATTCTACACATACTTCTATTTATCAGTTATTTCTCTGAATGCAGACAGCATCTTTCTTCATATGCCCTTCATAGTTAATTTGAGCACTTATAATAGACAAATAACTTACTCAAAGTCATTTATAAAACAATATTGCGATTACTGTACATAATGTTCTCTTGGCTTTGCTCATTTTGGTCTGCTATTTCATGCAAGTCTATCCGTATTTTTCTTTATTTTGGTGATTTTTTTATTTTTAATTTAAATACAAAATAAGAAAGGAAAAAATATTGCCATGTATACAGTAGACCATAAAAGAGGATTCCATATAAAACAAATTTCCATTTCAAGAAAACCCATAAAATAAATACTACACATTCTTTTCAAAGCTGTCAAACTTTGCTTCCTTGTTGATTTTCTTTTGGTCTCTACTGTGCACTTTTTACTTTATTTTTTCCCCTCTCCTTGCCCCAAAGAAGGTTACAATTAAGCATGGAGATATACAGATATAGATATATGTGTGTGTATGATAGATATAGATATCTCTACCATATCTATAGCAAATACATATAAATATATAAATGGTATATATGTATGTATGTATATATACATATATAAACATACATATATATATATATACATATATATCTGTGGTAGATATGTAATCCATATATATGGTAAATATATATAGATAGATAGATAGATACCCAAATATGCAAGACTGTACTCCTCCTAAAATCTGTTTCCCTGATATCCATGTTTTTCCTAATATCATTAAGCTCATCATTTCTTCCAGCACAACAGCATTACATCACAATCATATAACACACTTGTTCAGCCTTTCCCCAAATGATCTTTAAAGATGATGAAGATCACTCTTTCAAACATTAATTTGATGGAGTCATGTAGAGTAGATTTTACTAGAGAAGAAGGAGAAGCCAGAGACTACCTTTATAAAAGATACAGTTAGTCTTAGGAAGAGATGGCTAATGGAACCACAACTAATAAATTTTCTACATATTCTTTCTTCATTCCAGACTGAGCTTTTTTTTTTTTTAGCATATTGTAAAGTAGATGAATTTCCCATTAAATGTTAATGCTTCGCCTAATGGGTAAGACTTAACATGCTAATATCAGTCATAAAGACTTATTAAAATGGCACTGATGAATTTACTCTGAATGATGTCTGGAGCCAGATATGCTGATTTTGCAGATATACCCCTATTTCCATTCTGGTAAAGGCAGGAGACATCTGATATAAAAACCCATTCTCAATGACAATATCATTAATGGAAAGTCTATGATTCTTAAAGGACCCTTTAATTATCTTATCCATAAGATTTAGGGATAAATTGTCTTAAAATCATTAGCTCTCAACATGCAACCCCATCAGTGACTTTGTATATATTAAAGGAATTAACAAAAAAAAAGCCACTCTTTATTTTATTTTTTTTTATTTTTTTAATTTTAAATAAATTTATTTAATTTTTTACATTCATTTTCACAGGATTTTGGGTTCCAAAATTTTCTCCCCATTTGTGCCCTCCCCCCTCCCCAATACACTGGACATTCT
>CM053774.1:87816989-87888354 GCA_028658325.1 Potorous gilbertii | reverse complement strand
ACTATCGATTTCAATGTACATATTATTTCTTGATAATTAGTCAATCAATATACGTTTTTATTAACCATTGACTGTGTCAAATGCACTAGACACTGAAGATTCAAGGACAAGAATTATAGTTTCTACACTCAGGGAGTTTACATTCTAATTTTGAAGGTGTGTGTGTGTGTGTGTGTGTGTGTGTGTGCCTGTGTGTGTGATAGATACAGAGAAAATAACAAGATGACTTTGGGGGGGATGGCAGGAGGGAGGGTCAGAGAAGACTTCGTAGAGAAGGCAAAATGTGAGCTGACTCCTGATTGAAGTTAGGAATACTGAAAGAGATGGAGACAGATGTGGGAAAGGAGGCAGCCACTACAACGGCGCAAAGATAGGAGATACAATGTTAAGGATGAGCAATGTTGTGTATAAGGCTAGCTTGGATCCAGTATAGTGTGTGTGGAGGAAATAATTTCTAATATGGATAGAAAGGTAGGTTGAGAAGGGCTTTAAATGTCAAATAGAGGAGTGTATAATTAGATTCTAGAGGAAATAGGTAGCCAAAAGATTATATTGCGTAGGATGGTGGCATCATACTGTCTGTTGTATTTTCAATCATGTAGGTGTTTAATGTTTTTTAATGCAAAGACAAAAAGGAGGAGAGTGTATAGAGGCAAAAGTAATGCATATTCAAAGGTGTACAGTGAAAGTCAGCCTTTTTTGTTAAGAGATTTAAAAAATTATTGGGGGCAGCTTGGTGGCTCAGTGAATAGAACATCAGCCCTGGAGTCAGGAGGACCTGAGTTCAAATTCAAACTCAGGCAACTGATACTTAGGCTAGCTGTGTGATGTAGGATGTCACTTAAACCCAACTACCTTGCCTTCCCCCACTCCAAAAAAATTATTGGATGCTAAAAACTAGTTTTTGGATCAATATAGGTGAAAACATATTTACTAAGTTGTTCATGATAATTCCAAAAATGGAATTTAATTGCTCATTTTGAATAATTGAAGTGATATGCATTTCATCCGCCTATGGCATAATTAAATGTATTGAGTTGATCTAAGCACAATTTTCTAACTCATCATTTTTGCATAACCAGTAATTAGGAGATTGATTTAAGTATCTTTCACCACTTATTCAAATTTCTCTTTGGGAAAGAAATTTTCCACAAATCCTGCAAAAAAAACAAAAACCCTTTATTTTAAGTAAAACTAACAATTGATTCAAATGAGGTCAATATCAACCTCTGTAACTTGCTGTTCGATCATTTTAGTCAGGTCTAGCTTTTCTTGACCCTTTTTTGGGGTTTTCTTGGCAAAGATATTGGAATGGTTTGCCATTTCTTTCTCCAGCTCATTTTACAGATGAGGAAATGGAGGCAAAAGGGATTAAATGGCTTGCCCAGGGTCACACAGCTAATAAATACTTGAGGTTGGATTTGAACTTAGGTCTTCTTGACTCTGGAGCCCTATCCACTGTGCCACCTGGCTGCCCACATATACACATACATATATGCACACACAAAATCTTACTTTTATTTTTAATTTTTTTTCTTTTCAAGTTTTATTTATGACTGGTTTCTATATGCTTTTTCTGATATACCCCCTTTCCTATTAGTCAATCAATCAATACAAAAATGTTGATTAAACACCCACTATGTGTCAAGAACTGTGTTAGAGGTTGAGTCATAAAGGGAAAAAAAAGAATCCTTGACCTAAAGGAGTTCATAGTGTGCTGAGCAAGACACCATACACACATATAAATATATACAAAACAGTATTTTAGGCTTCTAAGATAGGGTTAGGGAACATCAAATCTAATTCTCTCATTTCACAGATGAGAAAGTGGAGACTCAGAGAGATTAGGGGACTGTCCCAGAGCCACATAGCTAGTAAGTAGCTATGTAGTCCTTTCTTTTTTTCTTTTTTTTTTGGATAGGAGTTGGCCCTAGTTATTGGGAAGAAATTAGGAAACGCTTCATATGAAAAATAGTAATTGACCTGAGTTTTGACAGAAATTAGGGACTTGTAGAGGTAGAGGTAAAGGTGTATACTCCAGGCATGAGGAACAACAGGGCAAAGGTATAGAGGTAAGAGATGGAGTGTTCTGAGAGAACACGAAGAAAGTTAGTTTATAAATGGAATAATGTATAATTAAACTGGAAAGGTAAGTAGGGCTTTAAATGGGCAGCAGAGTTGCCAATCAGTGCCAGCTGTACATAGTGCCAGCAAATGTTCCTCTGACCATTCTGACCATTCCTCTGACCATTCCATTCTGACCAGCTGTCTGAATTCTGGACTAAGAACTCCCAAAGCTGCTGCTGCTGCTGCTGCTTTCAGCATCACCTATTTGTATTCAGAGTAGTAGAACTGATGACTTTCTTTTGGTCTGGGGTTCTTGGTCTGGATAAGAGATGCTAGAACTGGAACTTTGCTCTGCTTCTGAGGTCTAAGACGCACTCCTACCACTTGCTTCTGAACTTTCTTCTTTTTCAATGTCACCCAGGGCCTCTCTACCTGGGAACACTACCGTTGCATCAGGATTCCCTTCCTATTTTATCTGGATCTATGACTCCAAACTGGAATAAATAGCAAACAAAGTTATCAGTTGATACCTATCCTCACTGTGATGCCCCAATGCAGGTCTGATGGTGCCCTAATATTGATCTGTTGCTGCGCAGGTATTGTCTAGGGCACCCTGCCCTGTATTCTCTTCCTGGTTACTAGAGTGAATCATTGGCATCCTTCTGACTGGATCCAGGGCCTGAAGAGCCGCATTTATGTACCCAAGCTGACTTGGGCTGGACAAGGACTCACTGTCTTTTTTTCAGAATTCCCCATTAGCATTAGTTCTGATGCATTTTCTAGATCTGTTTCTCGAAGCTTTGTGGATAGAAATTTGAGTGATTCTTATGTCTCATGAAATTAGCTTCCACTTATCCAATTTGGATTCTTAAAAAGTTGCTTTCTTCAGTTACCTTTTCTCCTCCTTTTCCATTTGGCTAGTTCTACTTTTTAAGAAGTTATTTTTTTCAGTAAATTTTCATACATCTTTTTTCCATTTTTCTGGGCTTCCCTTATCAAGGAAATTATCAAGAATTCAATTTCTTGATTCTCATCTAGCATTCTCATTTCTTGCTCCAATTTTTCTTCTACCTCTCTTATTTGATTTTTAAAGTCCTTTTTGAGCTCTTCCAGGAATTCTTTTTGAGCCTGGGACCAATTCTTATTTTTCTTTGAGGCTTTGAATGTAGGACTTTTAATGTTGTCTTCTTCTGAGTTTGTGTTTTAATCTTCCTTATCCCCATAAAAATTTTCTATGGCCAGATTCATTTTGGGGTTTTGTTCATTTTTTTCCAGCCTATTTTTTTACTTTTAAAGTTGAGCTCTGCTTCTGAGGTGGAAGGGACATTATCCCAGGCTTCTTGTGCAGGAGATTGTAGGCCTTAGCAGCTAACTTGGTGTTGTACAGGGGCCACAGGGTTCCCTGATGTTTTGCCTGTTGCTGTATTAGGACTCAAGGGGGTCTTGGTGTTTCACCAAGGGCACTGAGGAGGCCTGATATTATGCTAGTCCCAGGGTGGGTAGGGGGGGCCCTGGCAACTCACCTAGTTCTGTGCTGAGACTATAGGGTCTCCCACTGACATTCTGAGGCAGGGCTTACTGGGACTAGATGGTGCTCCCCTCTTATCTGAGTGAGAGAGACTTTTCCTGCTGGTCTTTCAAGTTACCTTGGTCTGGAAAATTGTTTTGCCTCATCTTCTTGTTTGTTCTGCCTTTCCAGAATTTGTTTTGAGGTGCTATTTTATAGTTGGGGGAATCTTGACTACTCTGACATCTTGGTCCCCAGGGGACTTTCCTTGTCTAACTTTCGGTTTCCCAGGTTTCCTTGAATATTTAGCTCATATCCCACCTTCTACAAAAGATTTCCTGGACTTCCTTCATCACTCAGCTCATATCTCATTTTTTGCAGGAGTCCTTGTCTGGTCTGTCTTCCACCTCTGGCATTACTGTCTATCTACTCTATTCATATTTAGTTTTCTACATTCCACAAAAATGTGAGCTCCTTAAAGTCACCAAGGACTGGTTTTGCCTTTCTTTATACACCCAGATATAGGGCAGTAAGCATTTCATCATTCAAGTAATCCACTTATTAAGTTCTTATTAAGGGCCAGGCATTGTGCTAAGTATATGGGGTACAATGAATGTCAAAAACATGGTCCCTGATCTTAAGAAATCCACACTCTAATGGAAACTGTGTACATACAAGGCATATGCATGGTAAATTGGAGAGAGTCAACAAAGGGAAGGCACTGTGCCTAAAAATAGTTGTGTATCTGACAGCTATAATTATTCATTATGAATTTCCCTCCATCAAATGCTCTGATTTTTTTCCTGAAAAATTTGATGGAAAAAAAGATGATTAACACTACTGATCTATAATTGAAGCAATCTGCTTTGATTCCTCTCCACTCTTCTCTTCCTTCACTGAGACCTCATCACTGATTTTTATACTTTCCTTTCTTTTAATCTACTTTTTACAATATATCCTACAAAATGAAAGTCTCTTTTGCTTTTAACTGTTCCCTCCTTGACCAATGAGTAATAAATTTTGAAAATCAAATGCCTCATTAAACCCTCTATCAGGAAGGGAGGAGCAGTGATTGGTGGAGAGTGTACTTGAACCAAGGAAATCACAATCTTCTTGAAGTATTAAAACCTTTTGTTTCAGCCTGGAAAAATTTTCAGACTGGAAATATGATTTCATAAATCAAGAACTTCCTATGAGGAAACCCCCTTCACTAAACTTCTCTAGCAGAGCTAGAAATCCTGGAGAGTTCTCTGAGGGCACAAAAAAGATGACATGACTTGCCCAGGGTTACTCAGTCAGCATTTGTCAGATTTGTTACTCAGTCAGGATTTGTAAGGTCTGAAGATAGGTCTTTTTGATTTTGAGGTACTTTATCCCTGGGGTATGTCTCACTACCTCTCATCTAGAAAATACTCAGAATCCATTTGGAGGTAATTCAAATTTCCTCTCCTCCCAACTCAAATATAAACCCTCTTCAATGTGGCTTCAACAGAATCTGCTCTTTTTAAAACTACCAATGATTTCCTAATTGCTACTTCTAATGGCCTTTTCTCAGTCTTCCTCTTTCTGGATCCAAGTGCAACTTTTGACACCTTTAATCATTCTCTCTTCCTGGGAATTCTCTCTAGTTTTTTAAGCTCTCTTCATTCTCCTCCTACATCTCTGACCACTCTTCAGTCTCTTGCTGGATCTTCAATTCACTAATAATGGGTTTCTCCTAAGGCTAAGTCCCTTTTTCCTTTGCTCTCTACATAATCTTGTCTAGTGGTCCCACCACCAGATGAGACCAAGGATTCATTTTACATGATTCAGCTATCATCTCTATTCACAAGATCCTCAGACTTATTTGTCCAGCTCTAACCCTTTTGCTGACTCCCAGACTTGCATCCCTAAATGCCTATTGACCATCTTGAGCTAGGTGTCTCATAGATATCTTCAATTCAACATGTCCAAAACTGAACTCATTATCTTAACCTCAAATCCCTATCTCTTCCTTACTTTATTACTGTCAAGGATACCACTATCCTTTCAGTTACCCAAGCTCAAAACCTAGGTATCATTCTCAATTCTTCAGTCTCTTTCAGCCCTTTCCCCATATCCAATCTCTTACTGAGTCAAATCCTTCCTAACTAACCTTTATAACATCTTTCGTATATACCATCTTCTCTCCTCTTACAGTACCACCACTATGGTGCAGATCCTCATCATTGCAATAGACTACTAGTTGGTCTCCTTACCTTTCCCTCAACTCCAATCCATTTTCCACTCAGCTTTCAAATTGATTTTCCTAAAGTACCAATCTTACCATTCCTCCTCTTTATTCAATCTATTCAGTAGCTCACTATTGCCACCAGGACCAAATTACAAAATCCTCTGTTCAGATTTTAAAGCTCTTCATAAATTGACTTTTTCCTTTCTTTCCAGGTTTCTTACACTATACACCATACCTCCCACTGATTCAGTGACACATGCTTCCTCACTGTTCTTCACAAATTATACTTCATTCTTAACGGCTGTCCCCCATGCCTGGAATCCTTTCCTTCTTCATCTCTGCCTCCCAACTTCCCTGACTTGTTTCAGGTCTTCAAGCTGAAGTCCTACCTTCTACAAGAAGCCTTTCCCAATCTTCTTCTGGTCTTACAGTCTTACCTCTGAGATTTTCTTCAATTTATTGAATACATACATGTATATATACATGCATATGTGTGCATGTATGTGTGTATATATATATATGTGGCAGATGGCCTGCATCCCCACGTGGCTGAGGGATGTGGTGAAGAAGAAAGACATGGGCAGATGAGAGAAGATAGGGCAACTCTGTTTATTGACCCGAGGGTCAGGGTATTTATAGACAGAAACTGCAAGTCTATGTGACATTCTGCTCCTCTCCTGTCCTAGTGATTTAGCCAGTCTTATTGTCTTAAAGACTGTTAGCCTAGAGGGTATCTATTTTACATATCCTTTGTATTCTGTAGTTCTCTTGTTTGTCTCACGAAGACAGCAACATGGGTGGGTGGGGGGCATGGAGAGCCATTCTGGATAACGAGCGCAGTCTCAAAGAACTGTTTCCCCGAAGGTCTATCCTAAACTTGTCAACTGCACTCCATTCTGGCCCTCAACATATATACATATGTGCATGTATGTGGGTGTATGCATACATGTGTATGGATGAAAATATATGTACACGATGTATATATCATATACAGGGCTGTAGGGGTGCTCTTGTGCCTTCCCAGTGACCAATGGAGTGAAACAGGGCTATGTGCTTGCTCCCATGCTTTTTAGCATGATATTTTTAGCCAAATTGACAAATGCATTCAATGAGGATGAACATGGCATCAAAGTCAACTACCATACTGATGGTAAATTCTTTAATTTGAAAAGGCTACAAGCCAAGATGAAAGGGGACGGAGTATTGGTGCATGATTTTCTATTTGCAGATGATTGTGCACTCAATGCAGCCTATGAAGCTGAAATGCAACAAAATATGGATCAATTCTCTGCTGCCTGTGCTAATTTTGGCCTAACAATTAACATGAAGAAAACACAGGTGCTCCATCAGCCACCACCACACCATTCATACATGAAACCATTGGTTACAACAAATGGAGAAGTTCTGAATGCTGTGGATAAGTTCACTTACCTTGGCAGTGTACTTTCCAGGGATGTACACATTGACAATGAAGTTGGTGCACACATTGGCAGAGCTAGCTCAGTGTTTGAGGGGCTCTGAAGAAAAGTTTGGGAGAGAAGAGGCATTAGACTGACTATCAGACTGAAGGTCTACAGAGCCCCTGTGCTGACCTCATTGTTACATGCTTGTGAAACATGGACAGCGCCATTCCAGGAAACTGAATCATTTCCATTTGAACTGTCTTGGGAAGATTCTGAGGATCACCTGGCTGGATAAGGTACCAGACACTGAAGTCCTTGCTCGAGCTGAACTGGCAAGTATTCAAACTATGCTTCAGAGAGCGCAACTCTGATGGGCTGGCCATGTTCAAATGCAAAATGTATGCTTGCCAAAAAGACTATTTTATGGAGAACTTGCATGGGGCAAGACACTACAAGGACACTCTCAAGGTCTCTCTCAAGAACTTTGGATTTGACTGTGCAACATGGGAGACACTGGCACAGGACCACTCAGCATGGTGTGTCCACATCAGAAACGGTGCTGTGCTCTATGAGCAAAGCAGAATTGAGATAGCACAAAGTAAATGCAGAATGCACAAATATGGGGTATCCACCCCAAATATTCAAATGAACTATCTGTGCCCAACCTGTGGTAGAGCATTCCCAGCTCCTATTGGTCTGATCAGTCACAGTCAGACACACTGAAATTTCACTTTATCATGGTGACGTCATTTTGGTCCTCTTGAAGACAAAGGACAACCACCATCACCATCACCATATCATATACAATATCCATAGCTGTTTTTCCTATTGTCTCCTCGCTTAGACTCAGAGACCCTCGAGAGCAGGATGTATCATTCACCTTTCTCTGTACTCTCCAGCACTCAGTATAGTGCCTGGAACATAATAAGTGTTTAATAAATGCTAATTGATTGACCATCTCTCTCTCTCTTCCACCCCAAATATTCAAATGAACTATCTGTGCCCAACCTGTGGTAGAGCATTCCCAGCTCCTATTGGTCTGATCAGTCACAGTCAGACACACTGAAATTTCACTTTATCATGGTGACGTCATTTTGGTCCTCTTGAAGACAAAGGACAACCACCACCACCATCACCATATCATATACAATATCCATAGCTGTTTTTCCTATTGTCTCCTCGCTTAGACTCAGAGACCCTCGAGAGCAGGATGTATCATTCACCTTTCTCTGTACTCTCCAGCACTCAGTATAGTGCCTGGAACATAATAAGTGTTTAATAAATGCTAATTGATTGACCATCTCTCTCTCTCTCTCTCTCTCTCTCTCTCTCTCTTTCTATATATGTTTCTCTGTCTCTCTATTCCCCTTTCGCTCTCCTGTCTCTCCCTCCTCTCTCAATCTCTCTGTGTTTCTCTGTCTCTCTGTTTCTCTGTCTCTTTCTCTCTCCCTGTCCCCTCCTGTCTGTCTCTGTCTGTCTCTCTCACTCACATACACACACACACACACACACACACACACACACACACACACACACCCGCACACACGACTCAATAAACTCTAGTGGCTGCCTGTTTCCACCAAGATCAAATTTAAAATCCTCTCTGGTATTTAAAGTCCTTTACAACCCTTTCTTGCCACTCAAGTTTTTCCACATGTCATTCCCCTCCAGGCATTTTATGATTCAGGTCATTCTGATCTCCTTGCTGTTTCTCACACATAATATTAACTCCATCTCCCAACTTTGTACCTTTTTCTCAGAAGACCCCCAGACCTAGAATAGTCTCCCTTCTCACCTCTCCCTTCCCTAGCTTCCTTCAAGACTCAGCACACTACACTAGCTCAGCAGGCCCTCCCTTTGGTCCCTATCCCCTAGTCCTTTCTCCCTGAAGTTTCTTTCTATTTACAATGCATATATCTTGTGTGTGTGTGTGTGTGTGTGTGTGTGTGTGTGTAGTTATTTATATGCTGCCTTCCCTCCATCCCTTTAGAAAGTGTGCTCTCTGAAGACAAAGACCATAGTTTTACCTTTCTCTATCCCCCCAACCTTAGCTCAGTGTCTATTGTATAATAATCATTTTAAAAATGCTTGTTAACTGAATGACTGATCGATTAGCACTAACCTTTCCTCTCTTGAATCTGTATCATAGAACCTATAATTTTGGCAGATTTTGTAGCCACTAAAAAGATCCCAGGAAAGTTGGGGAAGGTCATCTACCCATTCCCATTCAGCTATATCCATGTCTTGCCCTGATCAATTCTAAAGACTCTGCAGGGTTATGTATAAGTCATTTTTTGGCTCTACTACTTCATATTGGTGATTTTTTTTCCTTTGCTTAGAATGCAGTCCTATATTGAATGATTTTTTTTTTATTTAAGCTGAGATTCCATAGAATTATACTATTACTTTGGATGGAACAGATTGGAAACTCCATTCTGCATAGAACTGAAAATCTTTGATAAGAAAGTCCATTTTGGAATTTTTATCAGCTTATCTCTACTGTCAGCAAAACTATCTAGAACATAGCAAAGTAGTTTGGGTGCATGAGATAAAGTTCAAGTCTTTAGGTGTTTCAGCAACAAGAAGATATTTATGTATTAAAGGGCACTACAATGGCTGGAAGAAAGAATGTTTCTAACCTGACATCTTTAGTAACCAAAGAATTCCCTACCTACCTCGGGTTATATTCTGAAATAAGACTAGTCCTAGAGTCTCTCTTTGATGCAAAGGACAAAAAAAGACTTTTCTAGTCAGATACAACACTATTTATAGGAATCACTTTGCTCACTACTGTAATGTAGACACCTCTAGGGTAGAAAGTAGCAGCTGTTTAAACACCGTCACAATGATACTCAGTACTTAGAATAGAACAAGGAGGACAGAATATCCAAATAAGGCTGCAGGGTGCATTGAGGTGGTTGGCATAAATAGAATTGAGACAGTACTTATCATTACCAAACCAGGCCTGGAAAAAGTTCGGTGGGACCTACAAGAATATGGCTGGAGTTGATATATTTCTTCTTGAAAAAGAAGTATCATGTACATGTGTGTGTGTGTATGTGTATGTATAATGTAACTACATATACATATATGTAAGGCTAGGTACCCCAAATCATTCTGGCTATCAATGATAGGTCCCAGGCCAAGCCCTATTGGCCATTGGTTGAGCCCTGATTGGCTCAGAGTCAATGTAAATAGTAATTGTTTCTGTTTTGGCCAGAAACCCCCATGGACTTCCCCTCCTGGACTGATTTTTTTTTTTTGGATCATTCCCAAGCAAACAGGGAAATAGGCTAAACATGGTTTCTGTGGTCTCCCCTTACTTTTAGCATCCCTAAAACTATATGACATAGTGAATAAAATGCTCATCTTGGAATCAGAAAGACCAAGTTATAATCTTGCCTCAGACACTTATTAGCTGTGTGACCCTGGAAAAATCATTCAATGTCTTTGAGTCTTAAGTTTCCTCATCTGTAAAGTGAAGGATTTGGGATGTGACAGATTCCAGGGTCCCTTTTGGATCTTCATCTATACTCCTAGGGGCTTTATCTATCTTTCCCTTATTAGCACCTTCTCAGAGAAAACCAGTTTTCTTAGTTGAACCATTACAACTGCTATTTTTCTCTAGCTTCAAAAGAACCTTCATTTCTACCCTGTTATTGACTTTCTAAATTTTCTTTACTCAGCACCCAGTTCTATCTCCACTTCCATCTCAAAATTCACCTCCTACTTCATTGATAAGATTGGCATCTAAAGATTTTCACATGCTTAGTTCCACACCTCCAGAATTCACTGTGTCGTGTCCTACTTTCTCCTCCGAGGGTCAAAGTATGAGGTTCATTCACTTCACTTTCCTTCTTACCAAAGCTAGTCTCTCTACTGTGAACTTGACCCCATGCCTTCCCAGCTTATGCTGCTCTTTTCTGCACTGATCATTCCTTTTTATTTTATTTTCACATTAGCTGGCTACTAGTCCTGTCTCTGTCACAAACATGCTTAGGTCTCTGCTACCATGCAAAGTCGTTTTTGGGTTTGGGGGGTTTGTTCTTCCATGACCACATAACCGTATCAGATTATTTTCTCATCTTTTTTTAAATGTTGCTTGATTGTTACTTTGCATGTTTTCTACCACCGTGACTTCTTAATAACTCTTTCATAGAAGCTTTTTCCATAAGCAATGAACGACGTTTCTGATTTGGATTTGGTTCTGGGCACCAAAACTAAAGAACATTGATAAGCCAGTCGATTGATAAGTCACTACTAACCATTTATTAAGTGATGATGAGGTACTAAGCACTGTGATAAACACAAAGAAAGGCTAAATACAATCCTTACTTTCGAGGAGTTCACAACTTAATGGAAAAGACAACATATAAGCAACTATGTTTACATAAAGAACAGGCTATAGTCAGAATAAAGTGAAGATATGTGTGTGTTTGTTCTTCATTGCTGAAGTAGACCATGCCATCAGAGAAATGATGACATGACTTGCACTTGACTTTGTTTTGAGTGAGGGAGGACTGTGTAGGTTACCAGCCTCATTCTCTTCCAGAGCCATCTGAGTTGAGTGATCAGATATTTTTCAGGATGATTGGAGATGACCCAGGATGAGACAATTGGGGTTAAGTGACTTGTCCAAGGTCACACAGCTAGTGGGTGTCAAGTGTCTGAGGTGAGATTTGAACTCAGGTCCTCCTGACTCCTGCACTGGTGCTCTACCCACTGCACCACCTAGCTGCCCCACAAAGTGAAGATAATTAACTTAAGGAAAGCACTAGGAAAAATTAAATGAAACAAACTGACATAGATATCATACAGGTCACAGACCTAGAGCTAGAAGAAGCCTTGGAAGCATTCTAAGCCCAGACCATCCACCAAATCAAGGGAAGAGAAATTACTGGCCCAAGGTCACCAGGATCAGAGCAACGCTTGGAATTCCTGATACTCTGACTTTAAGCCAAATGCACTTTTCCCTGAGCCATGGGTCCTGTCTCTCAAATTCCAATGATATTCCATCACACCCTGAGATATTCAATGTATCCTCAAAGGTTTCCCTTAAATGGTTATTTTTCTTAGTATCTAAAAGTCCCAGGAAATGATTTCAATCCAATCCAGCCAATATCTATTAAATGCCCACAATGTGTAAGGTACTAGAAGGGATACAAATGTGATGATAGTACCTTACCTACCTTCAAGAAACTTTCAGTCTTGTCAGGAAGATGAGACAAATACACAATAGACCTAGCACAAAGCCGGGAATATAGCCCATGCCATACATAACACATGTACAGAATTCTATGAGAGTCTAGAGGAGGGGGAGATCCCATTTCAGGCCAGGAAAATCAGAAAAGGGTACATGAACAATGTGGCTTCTGAACTAAGCCTTTGGAGCATTGCTAGATTTTGGCAGGTTCAAAAAGAGGGCATTCCTGATGGAGGGAGTGAAGGCAGCAAAGGCATGAAAGAGAGAGGTATCCATGCATATCTGTGTAATGGTGAGTCAGAGCTCACTTTAGTTGGAGTAGAGACTATTCTAGAAAAGAAACAGGAAATAAGGCAAGAAATATTAGTTGAGATCATGCTTTAAAAGGACAGAAATACAATGTTGAGGAATTCTGACTTTACAGTTCCAGCAATGGGGCACCATTAAATGTGTGCCCTTACAAAATGTTACTCAGGATAGCTAGTGGTGCAGTGGATAGAGTACCAGGTACTCTATCTTTCTGAGTTAAAATCCAGCCTCAAATACTTACTAGCTGTGTGACCTGGACTTAACTCTATTGACCTCAGTTTCCTCATCTGTAAAATGAACTGGAGAAGGACATAACAAACCATTGCTGTATCTCTGCCACAAAAATCTCAACGGTGTCAGAAGTCATAAACAAATAAAACAATTGAGCCGCAACAGCAAATGTTACTCATTCCTTACATTCTCAGCAAATAGCACACTGTACATATACTTAGCAAATAGTACACTGTATACATACTTAGCATTTAATAAATATTTATTGAAATAAATCTGGAGGTCACCTTCTTGCCAGTATTTCTGATGGGGTGCTTGGGTGCATGGGCTTGGGCCCTAATTTTAAAATCACATTTCTTTTTAAAAGTCACATTTCTCCCTAGCCTCAAAACACCATCCCAGGCAGTTTCTCCCTAGACCAAGGACACAGCCCACCCCAGCAACAACTCATATTATCTCCCTTCCTGCCGCAGCAGCCAAATGCACCTATAGAATTTACTAGTCTGAACCAACTGTGTACTGAGTGATCTGGCAGTGCATTGGGTCATAAAGACATTTACTACTCACTGACCAATCATATGTATCCTCCACTTAGACATACGTATACTCTCTTACATTTATCTTGTCTAACAAGACATTGATGAGAGCAACCTGATATTTCTGAGCCAGCCCTGACTATTGGTTGACTTAGTGATGTTTCAGGCCTAAAACTATACCTCCAGGTCGCCCCTCCTTGGGCTATTTCCCTATGAACTCTGGGTAAAATACCTGCACAGTAGATTCCAAAGGTGTTTGTTTCTTTAAGAACTGACCACTCCTTAATCACTCCCTTATCCCACCCCAAAACGCCTAGTTAGCATATTTGGCACATGTTTCCTAGAGAACATCCTATGCAAACTTTACCTATACCCCTCTAAGGTTGTAGGTTCCCTAAGAACTCTTGCCTGCTGAAAAGTATAATAAATCTTTACCTTGACCTCAACAATGATTAAGTCTGCGAATTCCTTCCAGGTAACCTGTCTCTGGTATTCTGGTCTTTGTGTGTGTCTCATCCCTTCCTTCCAGCCCTCATCATTTCCAACAGTCAAAACTAGTCTGTTTTTGAACTTCCGTTCTCCCAGTCTCCCCCAGCTCCCTAGGGCCCATAGTCCCACTCATGCCTTTTAGGGCCCATAGTCCCACTCATGCCTTTTCTTTAAGGTCAGCCACCTAATTACCATACCCCAATTCTTCACCCCTGTCCTTGATCTCGGGTGCCCAGGGTTAGGTTCATTGTTTAGAGAGAAACAGAGACAGAGGGAGAGAGGGACAGAGAACGAGAAAGACAGAGATAAAGATACAGAGAGACAGAGAGACAGAGACAGAGTCAGAAAGACAAAGAGAAACAGAGATAGAGAGAGAACAAGCTAGCCTCCTCTATACCAAGTCCCTCCTTCCCCTCCCAAGTTACATTTATGCCTTTTTAACAATGGACTTCTGGAACCGATCCCTAGGCTTTTGTTGTTTGACTCAAATGAGCGACTCATATATTAGTAATTTCAGGCCAGGTAGAAGAAAAAGTCAGCACTACAGTCAGTTGTGGGGGAAAATATTTTTGGAATTGAGTTATTTCTGAATCCCTGAAAGCCTATATGTGGGTGGCTTACTCTGAGGCTTAGTCTTATGAGGATATAATCATTCATCCATTCTTTTACTGACCTTTAAGAAAAAATAAAGTAGGTGTGCATGTGTGTGTGTGTTACCATATGCAAACCTAAGACTCTGACTTAAGCTTTGTTCTCATTGGAACTCTCCTATGTGCCAAATTATGAAACAATTTTTTTTCATATCACTTAAGAGGACCTTCTGCTTTTTAGCTGGGGGAAATTCTTCCTTTCAGCATTACCTTTACTTGGATGCCAAAAGGAAAAAAAGAAGAAATCTAATCTTAATCTCAAAGGCTCTGTAAGTAGGTGGTAGGGAAAGTGATATTTGCGGAAATGCAGAGCATTCTAGGACACACTCCCCCAATCACCTTTTTCATCCAAAATGTGTTTAATTAATAAACACCTAAATAATTGCATATATAATTGCATTTACTGAAAAGAGATAAAGGGAATGTGTAGGTGGTGCAAGGAGGGAAGAGGGGTGAGTCAGCCTGCTGCTTAGG
Organism: Potorous gilbertii; assembly: GCA_028658325.1. NCBI lineage: Eukaryota > Metazoa > Chordata > Mammalia > Diprotodontia > Potoroidae > Potorous > Potorous gilbertii. Next base: position 87,873,273 of record CM053774.1, on the reverse strand, counting down.
GGGAAAGTAACTTGGAAGAAAAAAAGGGAGTGAGGGGGTGCTATATGAGTTTTGAACCTCTTAGGACTGTAGAAGCAAAAACTATAAAGAGAATTTTTGTCACTCACACGGTATCAGTCAGACTAATTAGCAGCCAATTGGGCAGCAGAGACTCTAAATGTAACTTTTTCTTGTTTCCTTCTTATGTTTCCATCAAAGATGCTCCTTATTACATGATAGATTCTGCTAATGTAATGAGGATTGACCTCCACAAATGTGTGTAATACAGGCCAATGAAGGCATAGTCCTTAGAGAATACTCTCTTCCCATCAAAACGTATCTTTAAGAGAGTGTATCTCTTTTTCAATGATTTCCTAAACAACTCATTTACATGGTCTACAGTAGACCACCTCTCCTAGAGGAAGATAGAAAATAAAAAGACAGGCAATAAAAATACAAACGGGAAGGACACTGAGTACTCCATTTAAACCCTCTAAGACTCACTGAGAGATAGTGTGTGTTCATCCTTCATTGCAGAAGACCAAGCCATCAGAGAATCGATGACATGACTTGCACTTGACTTTGTTTTGAACGAGGGAGGGCTGTGCAGGTCGCCAACTTCACTTCTTCTCCAGAGCCATCTGAATCCAGTGACCAGATATTCTTCAGGATGACTCGACATGACCCAGGATGAGGCAATTGGGGCTAAGTGACTTGCCCAAGGTCATGCAGCTAGTGTGTGTGAAGTGTCTGAGATGAGATTTGAACTCAGGTCCTCCTGACTCCTGCACTGATGCTCTATGCACGGCACCACCTAGCTGCCCCATGAGAGATAGTAAGAAATATAGGAAGCCCATCACACGGGCACTAAGGGAGGGAGGAAGCAAATTTATGAATTTACTGTGATATAATTCAAGGCAGGAATAGAGAGGCTTTGGAGAAATGTGAATAGTAAATTTTCTTACAGCACCTAATCCTATCCTTTGTTTGTAGAATGGGATTCAGGTTTAAAAAGAGAATGTGCAAATTCTAAACCCAGAGGCACAAAAGAATTTTAATACTCTCAGAAATGTCGATGTATTCCACCTTGTTTAGGAGTTGGCATCATCTCCTTGGCACCCAGCCAAATATTGGAGAACAGAGAAGTGGAACTGAGGACAATGATGAGGACTCATAGTTCCCACTGGAAACAGAGCACAGCACTCTTTTGGGGTAGCAGGGTTCACAGTACCAGGGCAATGGGAAAGCACCAGGTTAAGCTCTGCCAAAGACAGTGATGTGATCAGTCCCTTCCAACTTTGATATCTCATCTGTAGCAAAACACCATACTCTCCTAGGACAGAAATAACACAATGCATGCATTTTCATGTACTTGGTTCAAGTTTTACTCAATGATACCCACAAAGATGCACATTCTACAACTGGCCAGTCTTAGTGAGGATGGTATTTGGCTATACTTTTTGCCAGTTTAGTTCTCCAGGGGGTAATGTGGATCTTGTTGGCCATTTCTATAATTTTTTTCTTTTTTTATTTGCATTTTATATAATATTTTATCTTTCCAATTACATGTAAATATAGGTTTCAATATTCACTTTTACAGGATTTTGAGTTCCAAATATTTTCCCTTCCCTCCCCAAGACAGCAAGTGATCTGATATAGGCTATACATGTACAATCATATTAAACGTATTTCCACATTAGTCAAGTTGTAAAAGAGGAATCAGAATAAAAGGGAAAAACCATGATAAAGAAAAAAAGAGAAAATAGTCTGCTTTGATCTGCATTCAGACTCCATAGCTATTTCTCTGCACATGGGTAGCATTTTCCATCATGAATCTTTTGAGATTGTCTTAGACCTTTGCATTCCTGAAAAGAGTTAAGTCTATCAAAGTTAGTCATCATACAAGGTAGTATAATATTTTCTGGTTTTGCTCACTTCACTCAGCATCAGTTCATATAAGTCTTTCCAGGTTTTTCTGAAATCTGCCTACTAATCATTTTTATAGCACAATAGTATTCCATTACATTCATATACCACAACTTCTTCAGCCATTCCCCAAATGATGGGCATCCCTGCATTTTCCAGTTCTTTGCCACCACAAAAAGAGCTACTATGAATATTTTTGTACATGTGGGCCCAGTCCCCTTTTATATGATCTCTTTGGGATACAGACCTAGTAGTGGTATTGCTGGATCAAAGGGTATGCACCATTTTATAGCCCTTTGGGCATAGTTCCAAATTGCTCTCCAGCATTTCTATCATTTCTTACTCCCATATAGAGTGCTTTTACTGAACCTTACTTCTCAGTTTCCATTTTGGCTTACTGGTGTTTTAATTGGTGGAGAAACAAGGTGCCATCTCTTGCTTCTCATTTCTGGGCTTTTCTTCTTTTACTCTTTTAGGAATCTTATTACTACAAAGTCAATTCTTCCCTATATTACTTAATTCTTACTACATAGTCTTCTTTGTGGGATAGTATCTTGATGGATAGATTAGATTTGTATAGCCTTAGGAAAAGTCATTATCTTACATGGGATGGGGCCTTTTCTGTTTTATTGCCAAGAAAGTGGAAATTTTACAGATTTATTTTACCCATATATACATTTTCTGGGGGATGAGAAATGGGAATTTCATCAATGGAAGTTCTGTCTTTAAGACTGCATCAGACAGAGTAAAGAGTTCTTAAATTGTAGTGGATAATGGAATATTTGTATAAGTGAGGTTTTGTGGAAATCCTAATGGATGTTTCTTCAGCAGAATATTAAATCTTGCATAGTTTGCAATCTATTGGGCTTTAATCAATATACTGAAAACATCCTTCTAGGGCAGAGCCACAGGTGGTAAGGGAAAGTACAGCTACAATGTTGGAACCAGAATGGTACACTGAGTCACAGGAATGACTCTGATCTCTAGAAAAAAGATAAATTAGACCCACTGGAAGGAGGAAAGAAGTTCCTTTGACTCTCTCTGGGTTCAGATGTGAGTTCTTTCTATGTGTTATTGTATAAATAAAAATCTGTTTTATATGTGATGACATGATCCTGAGTGCTTGTGTAAGACAGGTTCTGGGAGAATGACAGGTTCTGGTGTCCAAAAGGGGAGGAATATAAGAACAAGAGACATGAGAGTTCTCAAAATATTTTTGTTTACTTTTTTAATTGATAAATTTTGCTTTGACACATCAGTCACACCCCAGTAATCCCCCATCACTTCCTCCACACACAATCTGTTGAATACAATTTTCTAATATAATGGTAATAAACATTAGCATAACATCCTATTCTTGCTTTTTACTTGCTTTTTCCCATTTAAGAACATTAAAAAAAGAAGGGTTCAGTCATTTGGAACTAATGTCCACTGACTTTTACTGAATTCTATTGTCTTCATTTATATTATTGCAATTATAATGTGTCCTATTCTTCTGATTTTGCTTATACATATATGTAAGGAAGTACTGAAGCCAGCTTGAACTAAGCCAGTTGTTAAATTTTCAGTGGTAGCATTTATACCTTAGAAATTTGCAGATACTACAAATCAGGGCTTGATTTATTATTTTCTTGGTTGTATAGGCTTGGTAAAGTGATGGAGAAAATGTTAATAATGCAGATTAAACTTAAAAGTGTGTCATGCACTTCTTTTTCCTGGAGAGTCAATTGTTAAATATTTGTCAACACATACACTTGCATATGCATGTGTATGTATATAACAATCTCTCTGCATCTTTTCATAAAAATATCTCTGTACTGCTCTGAGTTCTTCATATTGTCCATCTATTATTTCAGATATTTATTTATACTATATGGCATAATTTATTCAGTCATGACCCAATGATTGAGGGAAAAATTTGTTTTCAATTTTTTCTATTACAAATAATGTTGTGATAGCTATATTGAAATACATGGGACCTTTTCTCCACCATCGATCTTTGTTTTACAAACCTAGAAGTGAACTGTATCAAAGAATATGAAGAATTTAATAATTTGTTTTCTAGAATATTTGGACAATTCATAGATACGCCAATAAAACACTAATGTCCCATAACCCCTTTAACATTCATTATTTCCACTTTTTACAACCTTTGATTATTTTATGGGAGTTAAATTAATTTATATTTCTTCTACTCTTCATGATTTGGGACATTTTAATATAATTACCAATAGTTCACATCTCTATTTAAAACCTAAATATTATTATTCTTTAGTAGTCACATATATTGGAGAATAGTTCTTACTCCTAGAGTTTTGTGGCAATTCCTTGTTAGCATTGTATGTGAAAATTTTATTAGAGATGCTTGATGCTGGAGTATATTCTAGTTAAGAATTTTTTTGTTACATTTTCAAAATAGATGACTTTGCATTTTCCTTGAGTTTTTTTATATCACTGGTCTTTTAGAAATGTATTATAGTATATAGTGTAAGATGTTGGTCTAAACGTACTTTCCACCAACCTCCTTTTCAGTTTTCATTTTTCTTTTTAGTTTTATTGATTCAATGTGTTCTTTTACACCCCATTTATTTTTCAGTGTAGGCTTACTCTTTAAATGGCAGCCACCTCCATGGAACCTTGTGTCAGCACAGGAAACATTTGGCATCTGTATGTAATCTTTGTAGACCACTATATGGAGAGGAGTTACAGTAGTTTCATGATCTGTCCTCTGAAGCCAATATTAGCCATTGGTATTTAATTTTAATTCAGTTGCCATTCATTTGGTGTTGTAATTTAGTATATTGTAGTCATTGTGTATATTCTCCTCATTCTGCTTCTTTTCACATTGTATCGGTTCCCGCATATCTTGCCACATCTCTCTGAGTTTCTCATATTATAAACTTTTAATCTTTAGTTAGTAATATTTTAATGCATTCACATACTACAATTTCTTCAAACATTTTGTCAACCCACTTTATTTCTAGTTTTTCATTACCACAAGATATAGTTTTCAGTATTTAAATAAATACATATGTATATATGCATATGTATATTTATATAAATATTGAAATATTCTAAGTTGCACAAGCAAATATGTGCATGTGTATATATAGTATACAAAATATGCTTACTATACTTGTAATATGTATCTAAAATAGATATTTAGATGATTGATAGACAAACAGATTAGATGAATAGAAAGACAGACAGAAAAATAGAGAGAGAGAGAGAGAAAGAGATGGATAGATGGATAGAAATACATATGTAATTTCTGCCTTTTACTTTCTTAGGGTAATTGTCCAATAATGGAATTACTATATCAAAAGACAAAAAGTTTAATCATTTTTCTCACATAATTCCAAACTGTTTTCCAGAACAATTGGAAGAATTAATAGCTCAAACACCTGTGTTTTAATGTGGCTATCTTTAAAGAGCTGTTCCTGAACTATTTCCATCTTCCAAAACTTTTGACAATTTGTTGAGTGGAAGGTGAACCTGAAATTTGTTTTCATTTGTATTTCTCATTATTATTAGTGATTTGGAATATTTCTTTGGCATAACTCTTGATTCTTTTCATTTCTTCTTTTGAAAGCTCTTTTTTTATATCTTTTGACCAAATTTATTTATTGGAATAATATTGAGATATCTCTTTGTCTTTTATACCTTCATTCCTTCCTTATATATCTATGTATCATGTTTATTGTTGAGCATATGGTGCAGATAATTTGGAGGGGTTTTCTTAATTACTATCCATTTCTCTTCTTATGCTGTTTGCATTGCTTTGGAACTTCATATAATTCAAATTGTCTGTTTTGTCCTTTATGATCATCTCTGTGTTTTGAATATGCAATTTTTCCCTAATCTTGGTTCTAAGGGACATCTCCTGTAATGATGGGACCTTTTAAAATTGGAATCAATTGTTAATTTGGAGTTTCCTGTGGTTTATTGTATAAGGTAACGATTTAAATCTATTTTTTCCCCATACTGCTTTGAATTTTCCCAGTAATTCTTTTTAAGTAACTCTTGTCAATTAGGAATTCCTTCCTTCCATAGTTTTTTTTATCTTGTCAAACATTAGGCTATTTTCTTCTAGGTCTTCCTTATCTAATGCTTTCCACTGATCTACTTTTCTAATTTTGCCTTGAATCAAATAATTTTAATAATTCTCCCTTTATCATATGAGGTCAAATAGAGCTGGACCCATCCTATTCCTTTTCATTTCCATTATTCCCCCTGAAAGTCTTAAATTTTTATTTTTCTAAATGAATTTTATTATTATGTTTAAATTTCCATGAGAAAGCTCAGTATTTTGATGAGAAGGGCACTAATCTAAAGCATCACCCTTTTTATTGTACCATGCAGCTTAATTATGAACATATTTTTGTAATTATTTAGATCTTCCTTTATTTTTCTGAAGACTGTTTCTTATTTGTATTTTTAGAAATGCTGTCTATATCTTGATATATTGATTTTGAAATATGTGTATGTATATTTGTTCATGCATGTATATATTTGTACTTTGTAGTTATTCAAAATGAACTCTTTCTCTGTTGAGGTCAGGGAACTATAATGTTGAAGTTTGGAGCGCTCCAAAATACCAACATACTGAGTGAGATGAGGAGATTGTGAAGACTTTTCATAATAAAAATATGGGGAATATTGAACTTTCTAAATAAAACTTCTCTTCCATGAGGCCTCTGTCCTTGGATACCTGAGTTTCAGGTATCCAGGGCTTGTGGACGGTCAGATGGTTCCCCCGCTCCCCCCGCCACCCCAGCTACCAGCTTTCTTTGTGAAAGTGCTGTGGGCTGTAGCCGAAACTTGGAAGTTACTCAGATCTCCCCATTATTTGTTGTACTGTTGCCACATCAACACTACTAGCTCCTGTTTCTCACCTTCCCCTCTTTTCTAAAACCACATCAGCAGTTAAGTTAGATGTTATATGAAGTAATTGTGTTGGGATAGGTGAATATTTCCTGGGGTTTGTCTAGTATTTCATGATTAGATTGTGAGCCTGTCTCCCAGCCAATGGAGAGGTGGGATAGTGGGGAGGTGGGATTCTCTGCATTAAGGTATAAAAATTGTGCTTCAGTTTCTGTAAGTTGCCTCCCTCTACCAGGTTCCCCAACCTGGTGGAAGGACGTCCCTTTCCTCAAGAATTGTAATAAATCCTTTTCTTTCTGTTCTTATTGAGAAGCCTCTTTATTCAAGATTTTGAGTAAGGGTCTTTTTATCCCACATAATACTGAGCCCTACCAAATGAATTCAACTCAAGCCTTTTTTTCAGCCAAAGTAAAACAAAGTTTATTAAAGATTTGCCACATTGGGTTGACTCTTAGAAGCCTAACCATTTGTGATGCTTGTATTGACAAGTGAGTCAGATAGAATCTCAGCTAGACAGAATCAGAGCTGAACTGAATCTGAGCTCCCTCATGGAGGGAGATGGAATTTATATACAGAAAGACTGTGGGAGGGAATTGGGGGTAGCAGTCTGGGAGGAGGGGGTCTAAGGAGGATCTGGATGAGATTAGGATAACTAGTGATGTAATTAAGGGTGGGAAACAGCTGGAGTAATTGGGAGGTATCTGACAATGGAGAGTTTAGGTGGGGAGTAAACAAGAAAGGGAATCGGCCAGAGGCAATCTGGAGGCAACAGATAATGGAGGGCCAGGTTGAGTCAAGGATAACAGATTTGGGTGTGAAAAGCCAGATTAAGTGGGAAGATTCAAGGAGAGCTAAAGGAGGATTCCAGAGTCTATACCCCCTCATCTCTATTTCTTTCTCCTAGTTCTTAGATAGAGTGATAGGACCTGGGCCCCTGAAAGGAAAAAAAACCATGTCTTTGAAAGCAACCCAGTCCCCAAATTCCCACACATTTCAGCAGCCCAGATCACTAGCAACCCATCCAAGGCATCTGACCCAGCCCAGCCCACCTAGATACTTGACAGTACTTTCACAGTTGCTGTTGGCCCACCCCTGATTACTCCTTTCACTATGGCATCTAGCCCACCCCAGGCTATTTATATAAACTCCTTAATCCCATCCAGACCTTTTCACTGTCCCTTTTCTGAAAGTTTTACCCCCATCAAGTTGCAGATGCACTAGGAATCTCTCATGCACTCTTGGCGTTACAATAAACCTTGTTACTTTGACTAGAAGAAGGTTTGAGGACTTGAATTCTTTCCAGCAACAAGTTGCCCTGTGAGATTCCCAGCAACCCCAAACCCCAAACCAGACCAGTACACAAATACTGAGGATTTGGCAATTGACCGTGTACCCTGATCCTTTGCAGACATTATTCATTGTTTTCATTAGTTTTTGCACTGATACCTCAGGGCTTTCTCAGGAAATTAACATTTTGTCTGCACATATGAGTAATTTTCACTTCTTTCTAATGTTTATTCCCTTAATTTTCTTTTCTTATCTTCTTGTAATAACTACCAATTCTGTACTGTATAAAAGAAAAGTGGAAGAGAAAAAAAGGGGCTTCTTTGCTTAACCTTGGGGAACTGGGAAAATTGTATTTTCTAATACGATACCAAAAGACCTTGTATTTTCTAAAACAAGTTACACTAGCTTTCAGTTTTATATAAATGCTTTTAAATATATTGATGAAACCTTTTTGAAAACCTATGCTTTTTCAAGTTTTTTTTTAAAACATACATCCAACTACTTAATGATAATGAATAATTGGAGGGAGGAAGGTTACAATGGTCTCTGTACCATTTTTTTAAAAAATTGACATACATAGATGTGAGTATATATTTACTGAAAATAAATAGATACAGTTCTTGGAGTTTGCAAAGTACATTTCATAACTAAATCTATTTGTTTTGCAACAACCCTGCCAGTTGAGTGTTCTTATTAGTCTCATTTTAAAAGTGAGAGGAAAAGAGGATCAGATCTGCTACATGATTTGCCCTGTCATATATCTATCAAGTACCCAAGATTTGAAGTTAATTGTCTTAATTCCAAGCTCAGCATTTAATCTGCTACAGCACATTGTCTTAGACTATGGTTTCCTTTATTTATTTCCAACCCATATATCCCATAGCACTCTAGTCCCCTACCTCCCCTCCCAACTTTACTCTGCATCTCAAAACTGTATTTCATGAAAGGAACTTGTTTTTGTTTTCAAAATGTCTTCGAATAATTTGTGTATCATAGAGATGTATTGTATTTTTTCTTCCTTTGGTAGCTCATGATGACTAGTTTGGGGTAGCCAGATACAGCATTAGATCTGAAGTCAGAAAGATTGGACTTCAAATCCCACCTCAGACACATACTAGCTACATGACTTTAGGTAAATCATTTAACCTCTGTTTGCCTCAGTTTCCTCCAGTGTAAGAGGGAGATCATCACACCTACTCCCAGGCTTGTTATGAGAATCAAATAACCTAATATTAATAAAGTGCTTAGCATAGCACCTGAATAGCGGGTACTATATGAATGTTATCTCTTGTTTTTGTTGCTTGATTTTTCTTTTTGAGATGAAGTTGTTTTGTATCTCTATTTCCTGTTTGAAGTTGAAAAATATTCATCCTTTTCTTTACTCTAACCCCATTTTAGGGAGCCATTCCTTATATTAAAGCAAAAAAGAGAAAAGAAAAAATTTAACAAAACTGACTCATATATCAGAAAATAGAATTTCATACATATGGTCGAGACAAAGTTAACTAAAACTGACTGAAGCTGCCTCAGCCTCCTTCCTGAGTTCACTAAATTACCTGGGGTTGACCAGACTCGGTCACTTCCAGTCTCTGATTACTTTGTAAATCTCCCAAATTCTCCCTTCCTGAGATTCCCAAGCTTTCTTTATGAACTTTTGCTTATTATGCAAAACATTATGCAAAACAACTTACCTTGTAAAGATGTGAGGTATCTAACCCCTCCTACCTGGAGCCTAGTCATTCTTTCTGCCTTTGTGTGCTATATAAACCCTGTTGCCGGCCCCCTCCTTGGGTTCTCCAATATTTGCCATGTGGCACCTTGAGTTGCTGTTCACTTGTGCCCATTAAAGATTTCAATTTTGTTGTATTGACTGCTTTCATTTATATTGAGGTTGAGAGTCCCGTCACCTCTGCAAAGAAATTGAATGGGTTGAGAGTCTCTTCTCATATCTCTTCTTTGGGTCCAGGTTTGGGCATTATAATTTTTCAGTATTCCATTTTATTTATTTTTTATCCATCTACCTTATTATAGGCACTGTGGATATTGTTTTCCTGACTCTGTTTGCTTTACTTTGCATCAGTTGCTATGTCTTTCTATCCTTCTCTGTAGTCATCACTTCTTGTACCATAGTAATAATCCATTACATTAATGTACCATATTTAGTTTAGCTCTTCCCAAATCAATGACCATCTACTTTGTTTCCAATTCTTTGCTACCTCAAAAAGTACTGCTATAAGTATTTTCTCATATATGAGTCTTCCTTTCCCTCATTGACTTCTTTTATGAACATATCTAACAGCAGAATTTCTGGTAAAGAAATTTTAGTGACTGTCTTCACAGGATTCCAAGGTGCTTGTTAGACCAATTCACAGTTCCACCAATAATGTATTAGTTTACTCTTCTTTCTACAACCCCACCAACGCTGACTATTCTCAACTTCTTCAGGATACAATATAATAAAAATAAGCACAGCTTACAGTCTAAACAGGATGTATAAATCTGAGTCATATCAGCATTCAGAAAATCTATAGTGAGTTTATCACATTCAGGGGTTGACCTATTTTTAAGTATTTTCCTAACAAAGGGGCTCCTTCCCATAACTGCTTAGGTCAAGTAATAAAACAGAAATGCCTTCTAGGGGGTCATTAAAGTAATGGTCTGTTAACTAAGAGAATTGGTGATGGTGTTAATTATGTGAAAAGGAGTGGTGGAAATGATGACAATTATAAAAGATGATTTGTAATAGGAATTACTAGTATAAAAGTGATTGACCCAACAATATTATTCAATTTTTTACAGTAATTACTTGTGTTGTTTTGCCTATAACAGGCTGTGAAGTTTCATGAGGGCAGGGTAATTTTTGTCTTAAGCTTCTCTCTTTCCAGAATGTTTAGTTCAGTACTCAAAGGGTACTTAATAAATGCTTTAATTGAATTGGCTTTTAAAATCAAAGGATCTAACCCTGTTCAATCACCCTCTGATAATAAACACTAGCTGTATAATCACCAAAAGTATTCACTCTGACAAGGATGAGACCCAGCGTAGAAAATTTCAGACAAACTTAGTTAAGACTTGTAAAAATCCATGCAGTAAAGTGACTAGAGAAGAATGTTTACAATAAACAATATCTAAACAACACGATTAAAACAACTTTGAAAGACTTAAGAACTCTGATCAAAATGCATAGATTAAACCACAATTATAAAAGGTGAATGATGAAGCGTGTTACTCACCTCCAGGCAGAAAGGTCATTTTCCTTAAAGGTTTAGAGGAGAGGAAGAGGAGGAAAGGTTTAGTATGCCCCCCACCAAAAAAAGAAAGAAAATACAGTCAATGAAGCATTTAAAAAAAAAATTCACACCAGGTATTGTAAGAAAGGCCAGGAGGAAATCCAGACATGTAAGATAGTTCTGCAAGCTAAAATTTTAAAATGTTGGGTTGTTTTTTTTACATATTTAAAAAGTAAATGCAAGCTGTGCATGTGAAAAAGAGAGATAAGGTTCACCAATGAGATGGCTCAAAACTCATTTTGATTGGTTATCTGTAAATTCATATATTCTTTAACATGAAGTTCATGAACTTTTGAAAATATGTTTTTTTTATCACTGTACTTCAATATTTGTACATCCATGTATTTTATTTTGTGCATTTGGGAAAAAAGATCATTCTGAGAAAGGGTACATTGGCTTCATCAGATTACCAAACAGGTCCATGACACACATAAAATATAGGAACCCTTGCCTTAATGACAAATTGACCCTGTACACTATAGAGAAGCAGAGAAGAGGAAAACAGTCACAGAAAGAAATGATAGAGTGTGCAGGAATACAAGGTCCCAGAAAGAAATAGAGTTTATAACACTGCAGTTTTACCTAGCTGGGCATGTGCCAATTTCTAGGGTGAACAGGGGATTCTCTAGTATGGCTATCAGTGCCACCTGCTGGCTAAACGATCAATCTTGTTTTGCCTTTCTGCTGGTTTTTACCACTTGATGCATAAATACTTAATTGTGATTTTGTTTATTTATTGTGCATTTAGCCATCATGTAGTTTCCCTGTTTTTCTCCTGACTATATCTCTCTTAACTACTGCATTATCAAAAATCATAATTCAATGGATTATTTGGAAGTATCTAAAGCAGTGGTCTCCAAACAAAGCATCACATCCACAGCAGTAAAACATTTTTTGAGCACAAATACCTGATACATATGTATATGTACATATTTTCAAATTATATGTGTATTCTAGTAATGATATACATCACAAAAGTTATGCAGAAACAGAAATTTTAAAACAATGAGATAATAGTGGATCTCTAGAACTGACAGGGGACTACTGGAATTTATGTAGTAGGGCACTGACCCAGTCAGACTTGAACTTCAGGAAAATCACTGCTAATGGTGTGGTAGAAAGATTGGAGGGGGGAGATAATTTGGAGGGGTTTTTTGCACATGAAAGTGCAAGTCTATTATGTACAACTTGGTATTCCATATATATATGCACATATATGTATATATGTGTATATGTATGTATATATGTATATTAAATATATAAAAGTTATCGTTCAACATTTTGTTTCCTTTTTTGTGTGCTTCTCCCCACCACCCCTGCCCTAGAGATGGCTACTACCATTAGACACAAATATACATATATATGAAACATACTTCTACCTACCAGTTTTTTCTCGGGATGCAGATAGCATCTTCTTTCAGAGGGAAGATATTTAAGGCACGGTGACCATCTGAAGGCTATGTAGTAGAAATGCAGGTGAGGGTTGATGAGGTCCTGAAGTAACATGGTGGCTCTTTGATTTAGAGAAAGGCACAGATTCAAGAGATACTGTTGGGGTAGAAATAACAAGATTTGGAACCTGGTTGAATAAATGAGTAAAGAGGGAGGAACTGAGAACACCAAAGTTGTCAACCTGGATGACTAGAAGGATTATGGTGTCTTCCACAGTAATAGAAAAGTTTAGAAGAAGGGGGTGGGGTTTGGAGGAGAAAATAATGTATTGAGATCTGTTTTGTAGATTGCAACTTGTCCATACCTGCTCATGTGTGACTCAGAGGGGTGCTTGCTACAACCACAAAGTGATCTAAGGTACAGGGTTCATAGAAGCTAAAAGGGGCGAATTTTCCTACCAGAAGCTGCTGATTGGCTAGTGTAGGCACCTGGGTCTTTACTTATAACAACCCAGAAGCACCCACAGAAGGACAGAAGGAGAGAGGCTGGGAGTTGGCATAACCACTAAACTAGACAGAAAGGTGGAAAAGTAGGCCAAAATGGATGAAAGGATGATATGGTTGGATGTGTTGAAGACTAGCCTCATCACTGACTTTTTACAAATTAGTGGAGCCACAATGCTTAATGAATACAAAACATTTACTGTCTTAAAATGGGAGCACTGTATTCCTTTTTGAATAAAATTTTAAGAGAAATTCCTTTTATCATATTACAGCAATTCATTACAAATGAAGATGCCATTTGGTTTGCTAAAAGATGCTTATTTCCCCTCTGGAATCTCAGCTGTTAACCAGTTATGAAATATAACAGGATGAATTAGAAAGGCAGTTTACCTAGTCCTTCTGTTATTAACATCTGTTAGACATAATCCCTATGAATATGCTTGTGTATGTAGTTTTACATATAATAATCTCTAAAAATAGGTGAGAGTGTATGAGAAAGGATAGATGTCAAGGATTGTTCATTTAACTGGTATAAATGGTTGTGACTGTTCTTTGACAGGGGAGATTATCTTGAGCAAACAGCATTGCCAATGAATTCAGGTTCCCCCATACTCACACCTCAACTTCACAGCCAATGCCATAGATAAAAGGTCTCAAGCAAGCTTGGCTCAGATGGTGTGTGTATCAATGGCAGATACATAGTCCATTACCAGGCTTCTGTTGGAAAGTTTTCCCCCTTGGTAAGACCTGTTAGAATTTGTATTCCATTGTATGGCCTTTGAGAATCCATAGTCAGTTCTGTTGCATAATAAAAGAACTTTCCAGAAGAATTAGAAAAGTTATTTGCACTAAGACTTCTGTACTGTAATTCAACAAACATTTATTAAGAATCTACAGTGGGTAGAACACTGTTTGGCACAATAGGAGTTCCTATACTATATAGCTCTGGGTCTCCTTGAAACTAGAGTCTGGTGAGAGAGGGAACATGATGCAAACAGATAGCTATAATTGAAAGAAAAATACATGATCAACACATATAATTTACCATATGCAGACATTCAAGAAAGAACTGAATTTTGGCATTCTGGCAGTTTACTGTTGGAACCAATGGAGCTACCCATTAAGTCTGAATGAGAAGTCTCTAAATAAAATTTCCCAAGCAACATCTACTTCCAAACTTCCATTACCCCAAATGCCTTCACAATGTTCCATAGAGGGCATCCTCTTTACATGATACCCATGTACTTACAGGGGCTTCTTGGACAGGAATGACATGTATAATCACAAGGAGAAAGGATATCATTATAGATGCATTGCCAGAGTAGTTTTGGAGTAGAGCCAATCTCTTTGCAGAGGGTGTCCAGTCATTGCTCATTTACTCTTGACCAGCTTTCCTCAGAAGACAACCATCACAATTGGGTTTTTCATTCCTGACACATGATGACAATGGTGTAGCCCAGTTGGCCCATTTCTGGAAACAGAGCTCACCTGCATAGTATTTCTCCACAAATTCATAATTGGGAATCAAGAAACCTTAACTATACCAACACAGAGACATTTATTTGCCAAGTGGCTACTTTTTGCTGACCTCAGAAGGTTTTCTTTGATGTTGGGGAGTGGTGAATGCCTCTACTTCAGTGTCTAAATGAAACTTTATAATGTTTTAAACAAATATTTTGCCCTTAGATCTAGTGGCATTTTCTTGTTTCCCCTGTAATGAGACTAATGCTCAACCTGTGGATTTCTTTAGGTTTTAACATTAAAATCTGTGGAGATCTCATAGTCTCTATAGGGAAAGAAATAACACCCTTGGGAATATCTATGAGGGTATTCTTTTTTTCACCTAGAGTTGTATCTAGAACTCTATGACTCCCCTCAATCAGAGCTGTTAGTTCTGATAATGTTAGAATTGTTTATGTTAATATCATTCCTAATGACTCTTCCTATTAATCTAACTGAAGCCAACTGTCCCACTCCCTCTATTGGTCAACAGAAAGATATAGGCAAGACATCTTACCCAACAACTGACCTCAGGGAAGCCCAAACCTAACTTGTATTGCCCAGGGTCACATAGCTAGTAAGTGTCTGAGGTGAAGAAGTAAGATGAGTCTTCCTGACTGCAGGCCCAGAACTCAATCCCCTGTACCACCTAACTGCCCCTGGAGCACTAGCTTTTCCCCATTCTTAGAAGGCACTCTCTTCACCTCTTCCTAAAAGAATCCCACACCTCCTTCAGGATACAGGTCAAGTACTGGATCATCTCCAGTCATCCTGATGAATATCCAGTCACTGGATTCAGATGGCTCTGGAGGAGAAGTGAGGCTGATGACCTGCACAGCCTTCCCTCATTCAAAAAAAAAAAAAAGTCAAGTAAAAGTCATATCATCATTTCTCTGATGGCATAGTCTTCTTCAGCAGGATGAACACATAAGTACTTCTGTATGAAGTTTTTCCTGTTCTCCCCGACTGCTAATGATCTCCTCCCCTACCTACCTTGTATTTCATTGCTTTGTATTGCTTGTATTTATTCTGTATAGATTTATTTTACACATACATGAGCATACATACAAGAGCATAATCTCATGAAAGCAGGAATTCTTTTTTGTTTTGTTTTGCTTTCAATTCATTGGATCTACCACAAAGCCTGGGCCATGGAATGTGCTTACATAAATGTCTGTTGATTAATTAACAAAGAAAGGACATGGACAACCTAGAGAATGTCCTGAGGAGGATAGCCAGAAAAGTGAAATATCAACATAGACTAAAGGAACTAGGAGGGCTGAGCGTGGAGAAAAGGAGACTAAAAGACAACATGATAAATCTGTTAAAGTATTTAAAGTGCTATCATGTGGAAGAGACACCATAATTCTTCCATTTGGTCCAGGAGGTCAGAAACCAGAATCCATGAATGGAGGTTGCAAATTTAAGCTTGATTCCAGGAAAAAAATTCTGACAGTTAGAGCTGTTTCAAATTGGTAGCCAGGTGGCCCAACGAATAGAACACTATGCCAGAAGTCAAGAAGACCTGAGTTCTAATTTGAACTTAGGCACTTACCAGCTATGTGACCCTGGGAAAATCACTTACCATGTTGGCTTCAGTATCCTCATCTGTAAAATTATCTGGAGAAAGAAATGGCAAACCATTCCATTATATTTACCAAGAAAACCCCAAAGGGGGTCATTAAGTCAGACATGACTGAACAACTACAAAAGAAGATTAGGCAATCCTAGGAAGAAGAAAGTTTCCCTTCATTGGAAGCCTTAAGCAAAGATTTGTTTATCACTTGAAAATATTGCAATGGGGCTTCTTTTTCAGATCTGGTTTGGACTCAATGGCCATCGAACTCCCTTTCAATTTTGAAATTCTGAGGCTCTATGACTTTTATTCATGAGAAAGACTTCTAGATAAACTCAAAGAATATTTAACAAATCAATGTCATTTTTTTTAAAGACTCTAATGGTTTGCCCTAAGGCTTTGTCCTTAGACATTTCCTGTTAACTTTTTATCAATTCAGTACAACAATTTGCTGAGGGGCTACTATGTACATGGCACTACAGGGATACAATGAGGAAAGCTCTCCCTTCAATCAAGAGGAGAATAAAACAATATCTTAGAAAGAAACAATATCTTAGAAAAATGAAGCAGAGCCGTCTAACTTATTCACAAGTTCCTTGAAAATTTCTCAAGGACATCCCCAAAAGCTCCAGGTCTGGGGTGCTCAGCTCTCACTCCACCATTCCTGGTAACTTAATACCTGAGATCCTGAGCCCAATGCTTCCAGATATTAAATACCACCCTCTCCCCTCCTGGGCATGTCCCAGGAATGCAAAGGAATTTGGAATCAAAAGGGGAAACGTCTTCAGTAACTCTGTGCTTACAGCATAAAGACTGCCAGATTTAGATTCAGAGGACCGGGCTCAAATCCCAGTTCTACCACTTACTATGCTATGTGACCTTGGAAAAGTCACATCTCCATAATCTCCATAAGCCTCAGTTTCTTCATCTGTATAATGAGAGGTTGAACTGAATGATCTCTAAACGTCTTTCCTAGCTCTAAATCAATGATGCTATGATGCCCTGTTTGGTGTGGCAAGACAGAGGGAAATTGCCCAAGACTTTCTAATATCAAACTTGGCTTCTTCAAAAACATGGTTCTCTTTAATTTGCTGTCTATCCATCACCATTCTAAAAAGTTCAGGAATGTTCCAAAACATTCCTCATATGAACAACTGTTGTGAATGTTGCATGACAGAGTAGCATAACATAACATTCCCCTTAGGCCATTCAACAAATGGCGTCTGGAGAACTATTTAGGATGCCAGTTTCCATTTATTAACCTGAATTGGGCAAAGAATCTTCCACATGAGTTACAGACTTTAGAGTATGGAAGGGAAAGTCTCTTTCAAAGATACCTGAGCATGAAAATTAGCAAACTAACTTTTAAAGAGGCTCTTTTAGAAATAGAACAGAAAAAAATTAAGAAAAGCAAAAAGGTCATTAAATCATATATCATTGTTGTTTATCCTTCATTCTCAAGGAAGACCACAACATCAGGAAGGTGATACCACGACTTGCAAGAGATTTGGATTTAAGTGAGGCAGGGCTGTGCAGATTCACCAGTCTCACTTTCTCCTCTACAGCCATCTGGGTCCAGAGGCCAGATATAGATCAGAACAACTAGAGATGGTAACAGGTGCAGTGGAAGAACATGGCCTTTTAAAGCTAAGGTCATTCCTAGGTCTCAGTTTGACTGAGGCAGTGCCCATTCAGTGATTAAGACTAGGTAAGAAATAAGGCAAAGTATAGCCTCCTTTATCTATTATATATACATTTATGAATATGTATGTACATATTCGTATGTATGCGTGTGTATGTGCATGTGTAGTCTGGGAGGAGAAGAACCTCAAGATTTCTGTCCAAAACAGAAATAATTGCTATTTACACTCACTCTAAACTATCAGGATCCAATGTCTATATGACATATGCCTATGTCATAACCCAACTGGCCAGAAGAGTCAGACCTTGTGAGTTGTGTTTGAATAATGAACTTGACAGTGAAATTTGTGTCCTGCGTTCATCCTGCATTCCCACATAGCTTTTCTTTACCCCCAAAGAGATTATGGATATGACAGGTTATTTTAAGATGTTGTACTTATAAATGGATATTATGTATCTTTGGTGTTCTAAATATTTTCTCTGGTGGAGGAAATAACAAGAATACTTTATCTGATATCCACATTATACGAGCACTTTGTTTTTTTAAAGCAGGGTCCTATTAACCACATATTGGGAAAAGTATAAACACAAGCCATTCTCTAAGGTATGCTGTAGATACCTCATCAGAGTTATTCTTGGGTGGAAGCAAAAGCCCAACTATAAGAGAATCCTGACAATTTTGTGGTCAGGCTAAACAATGAGTAAGTGGGACTTAGCCTGTGACTTATTGTTGGCCAATCAATGGGAACCAGAGTGATTTGGGTTTAAACTATAGTCCTTAAGAAACAAATTTAACCTGCAAACCCCTAGATATCTTTCAGTAATCAAAATTTACATTCCTTTGGGCAGAGCACCCACAGGTAAGGGCATAATACCGTATGTGGACAGAGGGAGAAGAAGGAAGAGAGGAGAGGAAAAGAGAGGAGAGGAGAGGAGAGGAGAGGAGAAGAGAGGAGAGGAGAGGAGAGGAGAGGAGAGGAGGGGAGGGGAGAGGAGAGGGAACAGGAGGGGAGGGGAAGGAAGGAAGAGAAAAGGAGGTGCACTGCCCCACTGCAAGTGCCCAGTTGGGTCCCCACTGGGGCAGCTCATACTCAAGAGATCATATATCAGAGAACCATCTAAAGAACACTTTTTCCTACCTACTGAGTTGAGACAATGAGAAGGAATGAAGTGGAACAGACTGCATGTTCCTTGGAGGGGGAATATATGACTATTAGCCGTACTGATCCCCTGCAAGTCCACTAAGAACTTGGGAAATGGAACTGCTTATGTGAAAGAAGGGATAACTCAGTGGATAGAGGGCCAGGCCTGGAGTGAGGAACACCACAGATACTTACTAGCTGTGTGACCCTGGGCAAATCAGTTAATCCTGTTGGCCTCCATTTCCTCATCTGTAAAAGGAGCTGGAGAAGGAAATGGCAAACCGCTGCAATATCTGCCAAGAAAACCCCTAATAGGGTCATGGAGAGTTGGACAGGACTGAAATGCCTAAATAACAAAAATAATAGAAGAGGAGAGTTCATGAAAAAGTACATTACTTTAATAATTTTCAGAATTCAGAAGTTCAGAATTTATCCTAAACCCTTTTCCTTTTAAACTCCAACAGATAGAGTCATTTATAGGAGATTAAGCCTGTAAACCATACAGTATGGGCTTGGTGCAATTTTTGTCTAAGGGGACCTTGACACTAAAGTCTTGGGAGCATCTTGACAGAAGAGCAATGGGCAAGTGAATTTGGACTTCTAAGGAAGAAACTTCTTTGAATAAGAATCAATAGGCTGATCAGGTGTCTGTCCACACAAATAAAGAAAAGCTAATATTAACTCTAACCTGTTTTCAAAATATTTTCAGGGAAAGTTGGGGGAAAGGGAGGGGGAAGAGATGGTCCTCCTCAGGTAGACATAGGGACTCCCTTCTTTTATCTTCCCAGTCAGACAACCTCCATTTCCGATGAATGGCTAAGTTTTTACAAACATTAAGAGGAAGGTGATTGAGACACCAAGGTTGAGAGAAATTCTCCTTTTTGTAAGCCATTAGGTTTCTCCAGATGGTTTGGTACTGCTGCCAGATGGAACAATAAGCTCTTATGTTGATTACAGGAACACTCACACTGTTACTAAACAAAATATTGAGCCCATTTTTGAGAACTGATGATTTTACAGAATCGATAGACCCTACTAAGATATCTCCTCCATAGATCTGTATAAGCAGTATTTGGAAATGGAAATAATCCCAGGACATAGGAAAAGCATCTTTCCTCACTAAAGGACCATATGAATGTTTTTAATTTAAATTATTATTAGTAACTTTTGGTTTTGCATCACCTTAATTCCCCATTAGATTCTCCCTTCCCCATCAGAAAATCAATCCTTAATAACAAAGAATTTAAAAGAAAAAAATCTGTTTAGCCGAAACAACCAATGCACTATACAAGTCAGGCAATTGGTATAGTATTTCATACCACAGTCCATCCCAGCCCCAACCCACTCTCTGTAAGAAAGGCAAGAATGTGCCTTATGTTTCTTCTTTGTTGCCAATGTTAGTCCCATTATAATTTTTTAATATTCAGTCTCTATTTTGTGTTGATGTTACTGTTTCCATCTACTTTGCTGAAAACATTGTGTGCACTTTTTTTCTGATTATTGCTTACTTCATCGGTACATCTAAGTCTTCCTATGTTTCTCTGTAGTCCTAATAATTTCTAACAGTTCAGCTATCATAATTTAAGATTCTATTATAGTCACATACAACAATGTGCATGACCATTCCACCATCATCTACCTCATTTCTAATTCTTTGCTGCTTCTATAAATGTGCTACTATAAATGAACCATTCTCTTTCAGGCATCTGCATAACACACTCCCCATGCTTTAGTGATCAATCTTAGCTCTTTTGTATTGGATATATCTCTGTATTTGCTTATTTTCTACTTACTTTCTTTCTCAAAATATTTATTTTTTTCTTTAAATAGTATTTTATTTTTTTTCCCACAGTTACATGTCAAGAAAATTTTTAGCATTCATTATTGCAAGATTTTGAGTTCCAAATTTTTCATATTGACGGTTTAGAGAGAGAGTCTCCAAAGTCTTGATGATTAGGACATAGTTAAGAGCCAGTTTGTTTTTCCAAACAAAGAAACTCTACTGGAGGGATGTAGGATGGATTCTTCCTAGACAGTCCCCTGAAGTTACAAAAGTGGAAAAATGTCTAGGGGTTTGTTTCCTCCTTTGTAAACTCTATTACATGATGTTCTGATGGTCAGAATAAAGAAGCTGCTGTCTTAGCCAAAAAAAAAAAAAAAAAAGGCTAGCAAAGGAGAGTTTCATCACTCGGTATTTATTATGTGCCTCCCATGGGCCAGGCACCATGCTAGACTCAAGGGACAAAAAGTGAAAAAGATAAAGATGAAGCAGACCTTGAATGTGAGGGAGTTGACACTGTCATTCTACTGGGGAATATCACATGGACATAAATAACTATGTGTATGCATACATGTGTATATGCGCACATATGTGTGCACAAACATATATAAATACAATGTGTCTATATGTTTACACGTATTTATATGTGCATGTATATTTGTTGTTCTTTTCTGTACCTATTGCCTGACTTGTATAATGCACTGGTTATTTTGGCTAAACAACTTTTCCTATAAGTTCTTTATTATAACAGGTGTTTCAATCATGTCTGACTCTTTATACCCCATCTAGGATTTTCTTGGTAAAGATACTGGGGTAGTTTACCATTTTCTTCTCCAGCTTGTTTGACAGATGTGGAAACTGAGGCAAACAAAGTTAAGTGACTTACCCAGGGTCACACAGTTAGTAAGTTCCTAAGGCCAGATTTGAACTCAGAAAGATGAGTCTTTCCGACTACGGGCATGGTTCATGGACTATTGAGAAGTCCTTTACAAAGAGTGAATGACTTTAGGATGTGACAAGGGACATACATACACATATATACATATACATATATATGCATATATTTTTGCATGCTGCCATTCTGAATACATCCATTGGTTTAACCAAAATATTTGTTATGAGAAATTTCTCTTTCTTTTCTTTTTTTTTAATGAGCTGAGGGTAAGAGGGAGAAAAAATAGATTTCTGTTCATCTTTGAAAGAGAGTGAGAGATGCTACAAATGTGAACTGTTACATACAATTTCTGATGAGATTCTCTAAACCTCTGTTTGCTGAGAAAGCTTAGGATCATAAGGTCACAGACTTAAACCAGTAGGAGACCTTCAAGGACTTCTAGTTTACTCCTCTCATTTAGGAGATAAAGAAACTAAAATGATAGTCACACACACACACACAGAGACACATACACACATAATCTTTCAGCAACAAAATGAGAGAATTAAGTCCAATGATCTAACTATAAGTACCTCTGCTCTCTAAAATGACATGTTTCTGTAACATTCTTTAAAAACATAGTTAGATGTGACTTGAATGAAGAAAAGTTTTTTTAAGTTACATGGCACAATGGATAGAGCACCAAGTTTGATGTCAGGGAGATCTGAGTTCAAATTTGATCTCAGACACTTTTTAACTGTTTGATGCTAGGCAAGTCACTTAACACTGTTAACAGTGTTAACACAACACTTAACACTCTTCATTTCTAAAATGAGCTGAAGAAGGAAATGACAAACCACTCCAGTATGCCCCAAGCCACATCCGAAAACCATTCACTCTCTGTAAAGGTAATTTTGCCTCAATTACCTTAATGGTAATTATATTAATCATTGTTTTCAAAATTATTTTTATAGTGTTGTTATTGTATAAATTGTTCTGTTGTACCTCCAGCAGTTTAATAAGTCATCAAAACTGTTAATTTTTATAAACAATATTGATGTCATTGTATAAACTGTTCCCTTGGCTCTGCTCATTTCATTGTGCATCAGTTCATATAAGACTTTCCAAGTTTCTTTGAAATCATCTATTTCTTCCTCTCTTAAGGCACAATAGTACTCTATCACATTCATATACCACAACTTATTCAATCACTCCTTCATTGATGGGCATCCCTTTAGTTTCCAATTTTTTACCACTGCAGAAAGAACTGGAATATTTTTTTTTTGGTACATGGAAGAACTTTTCCTCTTTCTTTGTTCTCTTGTTCCATTTTGTAACTTTTTGTGTGTAATTCCAAATTGCTTTCTGGAACAGTGGTACCCATTTACAGTTCTACCGGCACTACATCAGTTTTCCTATTTTCCACAGCAACCCTACCAATGATGATTTTCCTTCTTGATTATCTTTGATACTCTGTAATGCATACTCATAGAACACTGGGTCACTAAGAGGTTGTGGCTTACCCTGGGGTTGGTCATATGGCCATTAAGTGTAAGAAACAGGCCTTGAATTGAGGTCTTCCTGCTTCTGAGGTCTGCTACTTTTAATGAACCCCTCTGTCGCTTCTTTCGAACTGTATAAAAAATAATATGAAAGAAGGAATGATTGACTAAGGAGAAATAAATGATTAGGCAACAATTTTTTTAAATGTTCAAATTCTTATTTGATCATACTACTGTCTTAGCCAATCCTTTCTGAGACCATATTCTAATTTCTGTTTCTAATGATCAAAAGAAAATAATGCCCACAAAATCCCCTACATCCAAAAACTAGCAGAAACAATATTTGCTCACGACTAATGACAAAACACAGCAAATTACATAACACAGGAACATCAAAACGAAAGGGATCATGGGACAGTTTGAACAACTTTTGGTTTTCTTGCAGTCATGAAGAGTTGGACACCACTGCGTTCAATGCCAGAGTTACAAATCCAAAATCAGGACAGTCCCTACCCTCAAGGAGAGTACATTTTAACAGTACATGTAGGCGACTGGTAGCCAGGCTAGGGCTGTTTTGGATGAGTGGAGTCATTATGGAGTTGACTGACAAAGCTTTTTGGCATTGTTGTCAGTATTAATTGACTTACAGTTACAGCTAGAAATAGGAGGGAATAGGAAGAGGTTTGATGGTCCAGAGGATACAAAAGGAGGTATGATGAATAACAGAAAAATGACGGGGATGAAATGTGAAGCTTGCCATGCATAATGAACCATAATGACGTACTCGCCAATCAGGCTAACATGGACCACCTGACTGAGAGCTGCTTAAAGAAATAACATAGGAAGATGTGACCACAGTATGTGCTCAAGACATAAAGGGAACTGTGGATGGTGGGAAGTAGCTCTTCAACTTTTCTCCTTTGGCAAGAATGATGGAAGAGGAAGATTAAAGGGCAAAAAGAAAAACATACTCCAAATTAATTTCTTAAACAGTCAACTCAGATTCTAAAAACTACAGCCAAAGTCTCAAGAGACCTTCTGGAAGACATACATCTAATAGTTCACATTTCAACAATGCTTGAAGAAGTACATAGTGGTTTCCACATTACAGTTCTGTGTGGCATGTAGTGCAAGTATTGTTACTATTATAAGGCAGCTGGCACAATGGATAGAGTCATAGATGTGGCGTTAGGAAGACCTCAGTTCAAATCCTGCCTTAGACAGTTAGTAGCTGTATAAGCCCAGGCAATTGTCTTAAACTCTCACTTTACTCAGCAGTAAAATAAAGATGATAATGACAATATCTTATCAAATAAGTTTTTTGTAAATTTCAATACATTGTATCAAATCCAGCTGCTGATAACATTCATTTTATTCCTATGTTATCCATAAGGAAACGGAGGCTAAGAGCATAGACTTGGCCAAAATCACAAGTATGTGGTACAAGAAGAGACACAAATACAAACTGTAACACTTCAAGACCAGTATGATTTCTACACCATCACACTTCTCTAAGAGGAAACAGGTTGTGGGAGAGGAGATGGAGCTTTGATCCTGTCAAAGCATGTCTCAGTTGTTGATATGAAAGGAGAATAAAGGACAGAACACAATGGATAAATATTATGCCATGATGAATAGCCAAGTTAAACATCTTCCCAATGGAAAAGAAAAATAAATAAACCCTATAGAACTCCTCGAAATAACATGAAACTACAGAATTGTGTCAGAAGAGAATACAAAAGATTTAGAAGAAGCAAAAGAAAAAAAGGACAGAATTTCAGGTAAAAGTTGGAGTTCTCAGAAAGGGCAGTTACATGGCACAGTGGATAGAGTGCTGGGCTTGGAGTTGGGGAAGATCTGAATTCAAATCCAGCCTCAGATGATTACTAGCAGTGTGACACTGAGCAAACCATTTAACATTATTTGCCTTCATTCACTGGAGAAGGAAATGACAAACCACTCCAGTAATCTTTGCCAAGAAAACTCCATGGACACTATAGTCCATGGGGATTACAAAGAGTCAGACATGACTGAACAACAATAGTACTTTAAAGGTTGTAAAAAACTTTACACACATTAACTCATTTTATCCTCACAGTAATCCTGGGGTGGGGGTGCCATTACTACCCCTATTTTCCTGATGGAAAAATTGAGACTGACAGAGGTCTATTGATTTACCCAGGTCAAGTTACATATCTAGAAAATATCTGAGGCCAGATATAAACTCAAGTCTTCCAGAGTCAAGGTCTAGCACTTCATGTACGGGACAACCTATCTGCTTCCCACATAGAAAGTTTCATTGCATGACTTATGACCATGTCCCACCATTTAATGTTGCAAACTTAAGCTAAGACTCTTAACAACATACAAGAGCAAGCTAATCAGTGATGTATTATTTCCCTCCTCCACCTACTCATCCACCCTTGAGCAAACTGTCCTTTATTACTACTTCCAATTAAGTAATTTATATCCGATTTCCCATGTCAATAACAGTGGATGATAAAGAAATTTTGTTTACATTTTTAAAATTCAATATGTGAAAACACCAAGAAATTTTCATTGGACAAAAAAAATTTTTATTCACTGAGTCAACAAACATTTATGAAGCACCGACTACGTGCTGGAGATATAAAACTTGGCCAAAGCAGTCCCTGCCCTCAGGGAGTTTACCATCTAATGGAAGAGGCAATGTGTTTATAACTATATATAGCTATAGGTGAGCTATATAATGAATAAATTGGAGATTATCTCCAAGGAAAGGTGCTAGTACTAAAGGGAACTGGAACAGGCTTCTCTCAGAAGCTGTGCTGAACTGCGTAATTACTGACATCTTACTAACCCCTGTCATTCATCACTATCATGAGTCATGAGAAGGCATTATCTCATAATGTTTTACATTGAACTTCATGTTTCTCTAAGGTTTTCCTAAGCCTGTAGAGCCCTGCTTCAGTTTTGCCCTAGACCGAGAGTAAGTCATTTGGCTTTCTAGGGGTGGCATCCGCTCCCGTCTCCCAGAATAGATCAGGAAAGCTGACTTACATCAGAGCAGATTTGACATACACAGATTTTTACGCTGGCATGATTGAATTATGCCCTCATTAGCAACTAAGGTTCAGAAACAATAAATGAACTTCTGAAATTATTTTAAGAGTCAGGAGCACAGCAGGGTTTGGTGAAACTGCTCTATTCTTTTGCCTCTGATCACTTTTTCTCCCACCAAGGGCTTAAATTAAGAACATCTTTTTAAGCTATGGTCTTGGGATCCTATACCTTGGCACTTTTCTCTTCTATACATAGCCTCTCCTTTATAATATCATCAGCAATGAACCAAGTTATTTATAATAAAATATACATAATAAGAGAAGTTACTTTAATAACAAATGGGGAATTTGAGGCTACATATTAACATATATGAATAGACATATATATTGTATATGTATAAGTACACACACACACACACACACACCCACACACATATATATATATATATATGTTCAAACCAGTGATTTCAGTTATGTAGATATTGATTTCATTGGTGTATATATGTATGCATCTATAAAGCAAGAGGTCACATTAAGTATATACATGTATATATAATGTACATGTATGTACATGTTTATATTTTCTTCTTGCCTGTGAGACACTTGTCCTAACATGACATCATCCTTTGCGATATGCTATAATACCATTAACTGACAGTGTAAACAAAAAATGATAATGATACTAGTTGAGCAAAAAGTATTTATTAAGCACCTACTGTATACCAGGGACTATGTTAAATCCTGGAAATACAAAGAAAGAAAAAAAATTCCTTCACTCAAGGAGCTCAGCCTAATTGGGAAGACAATATGGAAATAACTATAGAAGATATATATACAGAATAAACTGGGGATGATCTCAGAGCAAAGGTACTGAGGACTGAGAAATGCTTCTTACAGAAAAGTAAGACTTCGTGTGAGACCTGAAGAAATCTAGGGAAGCCAGGAGGTAGAGATGAGGAGGGAAAGAATGGAAGACAGCCAGTGAAAATGCCTGGAGTTGGATGAAATGTCAAAGCAAGGACACCAATGTCACTGAGTCACAGAAGAAGGAGGTATTAAAAAAGTGTTGAAAAATAGCAAGTTATAAAGGGTTTTAAAAGTCAGAAGATTTCATATCTGCTGTCAAAGGTAATAGGGAACCATTAGAACTTCTTAAATTGGGGGAAGGGGCACAATGTGATCAAATCAACACTTTAAGAAGATCATTTCGACAGTTGAGTAATCGGAGAGCCATGAGCAAGTTATAGCAATAGTCTAAGTAATAGTGGAAGTCATCTTCCAATGTTATATAATTATCACTGTTGTTGTTATTGTTGCCATTCACTCTTCATTTTCAAAGAGGGCCAATGATATCATGGATGGTGGTTTGACTTGCACCATCACCAGTCTCTTGAGTTTTGTTGATTTTGGAAGAGAAAAAGATGCTGAGACCTTGTGCAATTTTGTTCAACTTTGTCCCACGTAAAGCCAATTTGTCACTACTGAATGGTGTCAGGTAAAGAAGGGGGGAGAAGGGGCTCAATTTTTTTCATAATATGATTTAAGGTTCAGATGAGAGAGTGGGGGCAGGGGTCAAGGCTTGAAGATGAATGAAAAAGTTTCTGAAAGTTGCTACAGCAAACAGGATAGTGAATTGGTTCAGAAAATGTAAATGGACTTGCTGACTTGAGGTCTCAGTTGAGATTATGTATCTCTGGTGGAGCCAATCAGCACAGTTTTAGGATTTTCTCTAATTTTATCCAGTGGTTCATTAGTAAGATGACAGTATAGGATGCTGGGAATAATTCAAGGTAAGAATTTGGCAGGTTGGGCCAGATCTGTAATAAGATAAAGAGGCAGGAGAACAGAAAACAGTATAAAGTTGAACTGGTTCACCAGAGAACCATGATAAGTAAGAAAAGAGAATAACCAGCGTGAGAAAGAACTGAAGCAAGGAGATTTGTTGTGACAACAAAAAAGGAGGTCTGGGGTTGCAAGGCAGAGAAATGGAATGACAAGAAATGAGTTCATTAATGTGGATTCAGAACACTTGTGGATGGTGGCAAGATAACAGTCTAAATCCCAGCAATTATTTTGATCTTTTTTTAAACCAGATTACTGATTATAACCAGAACATGATTATTGATTTAAGGAACTTTTCATGAGGAGCCTTTTCCTGCCAAAGCAGATGTGCAACTGTTCCATAACTTTTCATCTTATGGAGGTACCTAGGACACCATGAGTTATGGTGACTTGTCTAGGATTATATACCCAGCATGTGTCAAAGAACTTAAGCTCAGGTCTTACCGATTGTGAAACAGACTCTATATTATTCGATGCTGCCTTCAGAGAGAGAAAGAGAGAGAGAGAGAGAGGGAGAGAGAGAGAGAGAGAGACAGAGAGAGACAGAGACAGAGAGAGAGAGACAGAGAGAGAGAGAAGCAGATAGTTAATAGACTGGATATAGAGTCAGGGAAGCAAGACTTATAGTGTAGTCCAGTCCAAGCTTTCAAAATCATGAATCACATTTATATAACATTGAGATCTGCAACGCTTTCCCAATGTCATGAAGCCAGTAAGTACTGTTACCTTTATTTTTTGAAGAAGGAAACAGAAACTCAGAGAGGTAACTTTCCTAGGGTCATTTATCAATAATGTGAGTAGAAGGAATTGAAACTGAAGTAGGGGCTCTAAGCTTAGTGAATTAATGGAGAAATATGTGGAATTTTAGAAATTAATGAGGAAATAGCCAAAAATATTCCCTGGATTAATAACAATACTTGTTGTTCAGTCATGTCCAACTCTTTGTGACCCCATTTGGGGTTTTCTTGGCAAAGATGCTGGATTGGTTTGCCCTTTTCTTCTCCAGATTATTTTATACATGAGGAAACTGAGGCAAATAAGTTTAAATGACTTCTCCAGGGTCACACAGCTAGAAAGTGTCTGAGTCCAAATCTGAACTTTCCGACTCCAGGCTTGGTGACTTATTCACTGCACCACCTAGTGGTCAACAATAGTTAGCATTTATAGAGAATTTATTATGTTCCAGGTTAAATGTTTTACTTGATCCTCACAACCCTGAGAGATAGATGCCTTTATTATTTTCATTTTACAGTTGAAGCAACTGAGGCAGCCAGAGGGTAAGTAACTTAGCGAGGGTTACACAATTGATAAGTGTCAGAGACTAGATTTGAACTCGTCTTCCTGACTCCAGGTCCAATGTTCTATCCAATGGGCTGCCATACTGCCTCTACCCTAGAATTTAGGATGATAAGATGAAAGATGAGTAGTTAGGTATCAATCTGAGAGGTGACAGACAAATGAAGCCAGAGGATCCTTGTAACACATTATATGTGGTGCAAAACCCCTTCTCCCTATTATTCTGTCTTTGTATTATCTATTAATTGCATTTACATAATCAGCCTTTCAAAATTTCATTATAAGCATATTTTTTCCATTTTCCCCCCCAGGTATGACTAATGTGGAAATATATTTTTCAGGCACAAAACTTTCCAGTCTTTTTACACCTTACTCCATGACATGTATTCTTCAATCTAGGTGACACTGACTGCCCGCCCATTCCATAACCAAGAGACTATCAGTTCCTACTATTCTCCCTGGCTGTCCCCCATTTCTGTAATACTCTCTTTCCTCCTCTCTGGCTACCGACCTCCCTGGCTTCCTTTAAGTTCCAACTAAAATCCTCCCTTCTACTGGAACCCTTCCCCAACTTCTCTTACTCCCAGTGCCTTCTCTCTCTTAAATAAATTGTAGAATCTGTGAGAGCAGGGGGCTTTATTATGCCTCTTCTTATAACCCCAGTACTTAGCACAGCATCTGGCATACAGTAGGCACTTAATAAAAATTTATTAACTAATTGGCTTCATATGTATAATAGGTATCATATTTTTTGCCTTCACAATAGTTCAGGGAAGGGTACAGGGAGGGAGAGAATTTGGAACTGAAATTTTTTATATAAAAAATAAATGAGGGGAAGAATTCCACTTTATTCCTATTTCCCTTTCAAAATCACTGAGGGAAGCATTTTTCCCATTCATTTCATTATTATATGAGGCTTTGGAATTTGTGTTAAAAGTAAGTCTTTAATTCCTTAGGGTTCTTCAGCTTTTTCTTCTTCAGATTTAAGTAATTCCTCAAATTTTCCCTTTTATTTTATCCAATCTACTCTGAGAAATCAAGTCATTTCTTATAGTTGCCTTGAATTGATCTACAATTCACTGTGGTATAATGTCAGACTGGGAGCATCAGTAACCAAAAGCAGTAAGATTGCCCGTCCTGGTGCCTAATAAAAATATTCCTTCCATTTCATTCTCACTCTTAGTTTGCTCACCTTAATGGACTATCTGCAGAGAAACATTTCCAACAAGTGGGATATTAATAGGTCGGATTTGTTACCTTCTTGAGGCATTAGAACCTAAAAGAGGGCTACCTTTTTCTTTTCCTGTTCATCCAAGTTCCAGATAGAGTCAGTTTGTAGTCCTATTATTTTTACAATTGAGGAAACTGAGACAGGCAGCGGTGAAATGATCTACTCAAGGTCCTACAGCTAGTATTTCATAGCATTATAGGAGCAATTTATATGCTTTCCATTTCTTAAGCACTCACCCTATGATCTTAGAAGAACCTCAAATGGGTTCTCTTCTAACTTTTATGAGTAAACCTATTTCTAATAACTTTACAGGAAGAAATGACTGCAGAAAAGAATCGTTTATTAAGAGCCCTATATACTGGGTAATTCCCTCCCATGAAGTATAAAGATTAGAACTAGGAAAGCAACCTATTTCTTTTAAGTACATGGGTTTATTTAGGGGCAAGTGCTAAATTTCCTCCGACAGGTCTTTAAGTGATTTTGTGTAGGTTAATTTATGTTTTTAATTAAAAGTATGAAAACTACACAAACATCCTGAAGAAAATGTTGTCATGTATTCTATGCAATTATTGGAAATATTTCCCTATTTTAAAATACAATCAATCCGACATAGAAGAATCATTGCAGAAAAATATCAATACTAGTTTGGTAGCTTAGATGAGAAAGAATGACTGCAGGAAGGAAACTCTGAACTTTCCCTAAAAACAATATTTTCATTAACAGTCTCTAAAAAAAGAGCATCCCTGACCTTCATATCCTGGGTATTTTTTTTTACTTTTCTATTTCTTTTGCCTATTTTTTTTTCATGGTAGCCATTTTTAAAATTTGCTTATAGAAATTCAGGTCATTTCAGGAATGTCACAGCTGCTTCCAGATCTTTGCTTAAAAGAACTCTGTTTAAATTCCAGACATACTCTTGTACATATTTCAAGCCTGCTGGGGACTAGGGATAGAGGAGTATGTGTACATAGGCTGCATCAGAAAACATCTCCAAACATATATTAACTCTTTAAGGTTGCTTTCACTGTGAGGCATGAGCTATGGGAGATCAAGGGTTGGGAAATTAAACCCATCCTGTAGTTTGGCATATGAAAGTCAAAATAGAGGGAAGAAGGCATAGCTTGGCCCAGAATTTAGGGCAGCTCTCAAGATATCAGGGTATGGAATTTTTAGTCATCCATGGCAATTTCCAAATTTTAGAAACCTACAGGGTAAAGTTTTACACTGGAGTACATATCACCATATTAATCATGATATCATCTTCCTTAGCCTTTCAAAACTCATCACACGCCTATTCTGTACAAGGCAGTAGGCTAGGTAGAAGGAATAAAATGATGAAATAAACACCATCCCTTCTCTCAAGCAGCACACAGTTCACTAGAGAAAAATAACATGTACAAGTGATGAAAGGGAGAGCACAATAGGGGGAAAGGTGAGGAGGGACAAAAGACTTTGAGCTGAGAGTGATCAAGGCAATTTTCCCATAGGCATCAACCTGAGTTTAGACTTGAAGAAAGAGGATTCTAACGTTGTGTTTGTCCTTTGTTTTCAAAGAGGACCATGACATCAAGGAGATGATGACGTGACTTACAGTTGACTTTGATTTAAGTGAAGGAGGGCTGTGCAAGGTCACCAGCCTCACTTTCTCCTCCAGAACCATCTGGGTCCAGTGACCAGATATTCATCAGAATGACTGGAGATGACCCTGGATGCAATGGAAGACTCTGGCCATTTTAAGCTAAGATCTTTTCGGTTCTCAATTTGAGCAAGATAACACCCCTTCTGTGAATAGAGCTCTTTAAGCAATTATTCAAGGGATGACCCCTTTAATGAAAAAAAAGTCAAACTGGGAGGGGAAGACCCTCTGAGCAGAGATGGGGAAGAAATATGTTGCCCTAGGAGATATAATAAACTCCTTGGTGGAGGGACTGTTTTGTTATTGTATTTTCAGCATCCAGTTCACTGCCTGACACACCATTGTCACAATATAAATTCTTATTCCAGTTGGTTTTTGTTGGGGAGAATATAGGTTGAGATCTGGAATATCCATTAATAATACAGTTTGACTGTAATAAGGCCTATGAAAGGTAGTAGTATGAAATAATGTGGGAAAATTAGGTTGGAACCATATTGTGGATGGCCTTAAAATACCATGTTCTTCAATTGCAGTGGGGAGCAATTACAGGCTTGGAGCTGAGGTGTTCCATAGTCAAACCTGGGTCTTTGGAAGATAATTTGGACACTGGGATAAAGACAAAAACTGAAAACATGGAGATAGGTTGGGAGAGTAACCCCAAAATAAACTTCTGGACTTCTACAGTTAAAAACCTCAATTCCCAATTCCACTAGACATTATTTCAATTGGATAGATATGATACTGTAAGAACTTCATTGTGGTACCGTGAAAGCTGTAGATATGAATATGAACCTTACATATGTATCTGTCATAAGTTGGCAAAGAATGGAAAATTTCCTAAATACTAAAATTTCTTTTTAGACTAATTTAAAATACCTTATTTGTAACACATTATTCAGATTTTCCTTATTGTGATTTTTAAACTTTGGGTTGCTTTTATACTGTTCATTTTTTTTTACTACTTTCCTTTACTTTAGGGAGGGGACATCAATTTCTAAGGTTAATGAACTTACTGGTAACTGTAATTAGCTTGACCTTTCTGTGTTTTTATGCTTTCAGTAATTCTAGCTGGCCCTCTAGCATCCCCTCGCATAATTCCACTCACTGGATCAGTACCAAATTCTAAAACCCTGTTTACTTTGACCATGGCAATACTGTCTACTTGTGTCCTTTCCTAAATCGGATTCAATAAATACATTTTTGTTTCTAGCATCATGTTTTCCCTTGAGGTCTCCAGACACTCCCTTACTGTTCAAAGAAATTTCCAAATGAAGTAGAATTACTTCTGACCTTTTATCTTATTGTGCCCAGGATGTCATGTGAGAGAAGATTGACTCTTCTTGACATTTGTGATACAAATATATTTAGAGATGAATAGGCCCTATGTCATTTTTCAGGGTACATCACTCTGCCAGGAGCATTTCCACAAATGACTAACATTCAGATCAAAACTCGATTCTCAAACACCTAAATAAGACATCAAAGAGACATCTCTTCAGATGGAAAAAAACATGAAATAGATACATCAAGTATACATGTTTAGGAAAAAGAGAAACAGACAATATTTTTTTAACTTCAAAGGGAAAATGTATTTAGAACTGTGAGCATTGTGTATTAGGTAATTCTTTATGTCTCCATAAAAATATTAACTGAAGAAAATACCATAAGAGCAAAAAATGACTTCTCATTAGATATCTTCTCCATTATAAGTTTCTAGAATGTTTAATTTTATCTTTGTATCCTTAGGAGTTAATTTTTTAAACTGTATATTGTATTTCGTTTTTCCCAGTTACATATAAAACAATTTTTATCATGCATTTAAAAAAAAATTTGAGTTCCAAATTTTCTCCTTTCCTCCCTTATCTCCCCTCTCCTTAAGATGGTAAGAAATTTTATATATATATATATATATGTATATATATATATATATATACATATACATACATGTGCAATCATGAAAAACATTTCTGTACTAGTCATGTTGTGAAAGAAAAAACAGATCAAAAGAAAAATGACACAAAAAAGAAAAAGTGAAACTAATATGTTTTGATCTATATTCAGACTCCATCAGTTCTTTCTCTGGAAGCGGACAGAATTTTTCATCAGAAATCCTTTGGAATTATCTTGGGTCATTGTGTTCCTGAGAATAGCTAATTATTCACAGTTACTCATCATACAGTTTTGCTGTTATTGCATGCAATGTTCTCACTGTGTTCACTTTGTATCAGTTCATAGAGGTCTTTCCAGTTTTTCTGAAACCTACCTATTCATCATTTCTTACAGCACAACAGCATTCCATTACATTCATATACCACAACTTGTTCGGCCATTTCCCCAATTGATGGGCATTCCCTCAATTTCCAATACTTTGCCGTAACAAAAAAGAACTGTAATAAGTATTCTTGTACATATAGGTGGTCCCTCCCCTTTCTTTTTGATTCTCAGTACTTAATACAGTGTCTGCCACATAAATGCTTAATAAATATTTGTTGATTGATTAGAATTATTTACCATTCATTGGAAGAAATACTTTGGAACTCAGAGTTCAGAAAATCAGAGAATCATATGTTCACAGATTTACAATTCATAGGTCCTTCAAAATAATTAAGTACAATTCCCATATTTGACAAATAAAGAAACAGAAGTACAGAAAGGATAAATTACTTTCCTAGGGTCACACAAGGAGTAACTATCTCAGAAGAAATTTTAATTGAAGACATTCCTAGGTCCAACCCTCTAGTTCTAGCAAAGAAATGTCACTATGTATTTTCAACAGAACTTTTAAAATCCCTTTTGCTCCTGGGCAATAAATTAGCCTCTGCTATAGCTAAAACAGCAACAAAAATAACCTTCTTCTCTTCCTTTGTGTTCCTCACACTTCCTGAGCTTAAGTGCTCCTGACACCATGCTTTTTTTTTAGAATTGCAGAACACTTTTTTTTATTTTCAAAATATTTATTTATTTATTTTTAGTTTACAATATTCAGTTCCACAAGCTTTTGAGTTCCAAATTTTCTCCCCCTCCTTCCCGCCTCCCACCCCAAGATGACATGCATTCTAATACAGGTTCTACATATACATTTCCATTAAATATATTTTCACATTAGTCATGCTGCAAAGAAGAATTATAACCAATGGAATGAACCATGAGAAGGAAGATACAAAATCAAAGAAGAGAGAGTGAGCAAATAGTCTGCCTCAATCTGCACTCAGACTTCATAGTTCTTTCTCTGGATGTGGTTAGCGTTTTCCATCATGAGTCTTTTGGAGTTGTTCTGACACTATTGTTAAAGAACATCTCTTTAGAAATCTAAGATAACCCGTAAGACACTGTTCTATTGAGGTAGGTCCTCAGTCCCACCTTTTTCTTTCCTGATCGGAATTGTTTGTGTTCACTACTTTAGAATTTCATTTGGGGGGGGGGGGTATCCCATGGATTACCTTCTGCTGTAAACTTTTAGTTTATAGAATTCTAACTCTTCTTTCTCCCATCTTCTTGAAATCTACTCTCTCCAAATCTAAGGTGAAGAATTTCAGACTCAATTTGACAGTATCTATTTCTGTATCATGAAAACTAAGATGCATTTCTCCCCAAGGTTTCCATCATTTCTGCTTCAGTTTCCTCCTTATTAGTCACAATCAGGTCTAAAATAGAAATTTCCCTCCTCACTCCTGCCACTTTTGAAGAATGAAATTTTAATTAAAGTAAGTCAAGAATTGGTTATCTATTTAGGTTTTGTATGAAAGAGCTTATTATATCTGCACAGTTAAACTAATACTGGATCATATTTCAATGCCAAATTTGTAATATATTGTATGAACTCATCATTTACTTCCTCATCCTGTCCAGGTGATCCAATCACTATTATATAATGTTCTTGTTGCCTTCGATTCTCGTACAAACGACCCGAG
Organism: Potorous gilbertii; assembly: GCA_028658325.1. NCBI lineage: Eukaryota > Metazoa > Chordata > Mammalia > Diprotodontia > Potoroidae > Potorous > Potorous gilbertii. The sequence goes on along the minus strand of CM053774.1, from coordinate 87,837,040 downwards.
CATTTCTCCGTCATATAATAGATTTCCTTGCATGAACTCCCTAATGTAAAAAAAATTGTGCAAATAAACCCAATAAACCTACTATTAAAAGGAAATAAGTAGGAAAAATCTTTGCTGCAAGTTTTTCTGATAAAGGTCTCATTTCTGAAATATGCAAGAAACTGATTCAAATTTATAAGAATAAGGTACATTCCCCAGTTGCTAAATAATCTAAGAATGTGAAGACTCTGTTCTCAAGGGAAAAAATCCTGAGTATCTCTGATCATACTTTTAAAAAAGTGCTCCAAACCACAACTAAGTAGAGAAATGCAAATTAAAGTTATTCTGATATTCTATCTCACATTATTAGAATGTCAAAGATGACAAAGATGGAAAATGCTAAAACTGATGCACTGGTAAACCTATAAAATAGCTATAATTATTGTAGAAAGTAATTTGAGATTAATTATACACAAACATTATTGAACATTGTTGATCTTGCACCCACTTCTTCCACTGTTAGGTTTATGCCTAAAAGAGATCAAAGAATAGGAAAAGGTCCTGTATGTACAAAAATATTTATCGCAGCTATTTTGTGGGGGTAAAAAACCCTGAAAACCAAAAGGATGATTATCAATTGAGGAAAAGTTGAATAAATGGCGGTATGTAAAAGTGATGAAATACTATTGTGTTGGAAGAAATGAGGAAATAGATGGTTTCAAAGAGATGTTAGAAGAATGATGAAGTGAGCACAGCCAGAACAATTTGTATAACAATATAAAGATAAACAACTCTGAAAGCTACAAGAATTATAATCAACACCACAACCATTCATTATTTCAGAGGACTAATGATATAGAGGTAATAGATCCAATGTACAGGATTTATTTTTGTACAAAACCAATGAGGGAATTTGTTTTGCCTGTGGATATTTGTTATAAAGAATCTGGGTTTCTTTTCTCTTTCTTTAAATGGGGTAGGTCATCACAGAGAGAAAATATATTTCTATTAATTAAAAAAATATTTTTTCAAAAAGAAAGGTTGAGGAGGCTACAGGGATAGAATTTTCCATGTATTTTCAGATGACATCATTTGTACTGTTAGTTTTGCTTAATTTGTTTTACTTTATTACAGGAGAGCTCTCATGGGGTGAGGATGATCTGGAGTGTAAAAATAATGTAATGTAAAAATAGGCATTTTAGTAAAACTTTAAGAGAAAGGAAGAAAGAGATAAGCAAACACAATATAAGAACATATCAATTACACAAGATGGTACCCAACAGTCATCACCTTTGTTCTGCTTCTCATTTCCTTTTACGTAGACTAATGCAATAGCCTTCTGACTGATTCCATTCTCTTTCCTCTCCAATTTATATTACTTATAACTGGAAAAATAATGTAATATCCTGTTAACAATGATTGTCTCATTTAAAGTTTAGGAAATCCACATGGTTCCTTCCTCTTCAGCTTTACAGAGTTTGTTTTTGATAAAAAATTAAAAGATTCATTATAACAGCTCCAACCCCCAGGTTAGGAAAATTTCTAACACTCAGATAAAGGTTGTACTCTCCATCATCTTAAATTCATGGACTCTTTGTAGTTGAAACAAAATTCATTTTACAGTACTAGAAACTTTTGGGTAATGAAGCAGCAGATTATATCAGTGCTTATGTAAAGAAAGACACATGAAGGTCAATTTGAGGAAAGGGCCTTCTACTGTGGGACAGCTGTAGAGCCAATGAGTCTCATTGATATCTCCTCTCCCTGCTACAGTTCTTTCCTACCTTTGCTCCTCTGAGCTGTGTTAGAAAAGGGCTTCTTAAACTTCTTCCACTTTTCAACCCCTTTTGAAAAATTTTTACATGATCCTGATTATAAGTATATAAACTAGGTATGCAAATTAAACACTTACTGATAATAAATCATAAAAAAATTATTTTAAAATAATTCCTTGGTATATATGTAATTTTACCATTTATTAAAAAGAAAGCAAATTTGTACAGTAATAAAACAAATGTCCTTGTTTATTTTTAGAGTAGGAAAACATTGGAAGTCTTTATTTTCTGTAACCTATTATGTTTCTGTAAGAACAGAAAATTTTGTGTGTTCAGTAAAAACACTGCAATTCATAGAATATGACAGTCTCAAATTTGAGCTGATGTGTTTCTGGCAGCGTTGTGGGACATGATGGCATGCAAAGTGCAAAATGAGCATGTTGTGTGTTTGGAACCAAGCCTGCAGTAAAGTCATATTATACAACACCAGCAAGTACTACTAGAAATACCTTGGATTCATCACATTTTTGATTTTGAATTAATTTTGGTAACTGCATCTTCAGACACCTTTTGCTGTTGCCAAACTGTTCATGACTCCCACCTGACCCTAGATGTGGTTATTTAAGAAGCACTTTTTAGAAAGTCAAATGCTACAGTTTCTATCCTTTCTCAACTGGTTTGATATTTTACAGATAATCCCTGGACAGCAGGATGTGCTGGTATCAGCTCATATGAACTCTCAAAAGCCAATTGTTAAAATTTTAATGTGAGCATTTACCCCTCAGAAATCAGCAAACACCACATACTATAACTTAAAATATTGTTTTGTGTATTATCTATACTTTAAAAAGTGAAGAAAAGTGTGTTGTGCATAATTTTTTTTCAAGTCAGTTATTAAACATTTCCCAGAATCTCCCTGCCTGGAAGTTTGACTAAGTTTCCCAGCTTATATAGAATAAACTTTCTATCTGACCTCATTTCACTCCATCCAATGACTTTCAAAAATTTTTTCACATTTAGTCTAAGATCCTTTAACTGATTGATTAAAACTTGTTCTCAGCTAAAGAACCAGAGCTAAAAATTAGGCAGGCATGATTTGAATTTCACCTTTACAATAATCTTGCTGAAGTCATACTACATACTCCCTGGCTCCATAAGGAACAGCAACACTCTTGCCTTTAGGATAAAATATAAACTTTATCATTTGGAGTTTAAGGCCCTTTACAATCTAGCAATAGCCTGCTTTTTTCCAGGCTGATTGTACATGATTTCCTCTCATATGCTTCAGTGAAAGTGACCTAACTGAGGTTTCTTATGGAATCAGGAAGATCTGAGTTCAAATTTGACCTCAGGTACTTATTAGCCATATGACAGAAATAGGCAAATCACTTGATCTGTTTGCCTTAATTCACTAGACAAGGAAATGGCAAACCACTCCAGTATCTTTGCCGATGAGGTCCATGGGATCATGAAGAGTCAGATGTGACTAGAAAACAGCAGCGATACACAATGGTCCCTCTCATTCCTTTACCTTTGCAGAGGCTTCGCCGCTTGCCAAGAATATGCTCCCTCCTTACTTGCACCTCTTAGAGTCATTAGCTTTTGCTAAGGTTCAGCTCAGGTATTGATTTTCTGCCTACTTATTAGTGTGTTCATCCTTCGTTGCTGAAAAAGACCATGCCATCAGAGAAATAATGACATGACTTGCACTTGGCTTTGTTTTGAGGGAGGGAGGGTTATGCAGGTCACCAGCCTCACTTCTCCTCGAGAGCCATCTGAATCCAGTAACTAGATATTCATCAGGATGACTGAAGCTGACTCAGGATGAGGCAATTGGGGTTAAGTGACTTGCCCAAGGTCACACAGCTAGTGATTGTCAAGTGTCTGAGGTGAGATTTGGACTCAGGTCCTTCTGACTCTTGCACTGGTGCTCTATCCACTGCACCACCTAGCTTCCCCCCACTTATTAGTACCTGCCACTCAAATTACCTTGTATGCATTTTGTATTTACTCATCTGTGCTCATGCAGTATCTAACCAGAAGAATGTATGGCCTTGTTGGAAGGAATTGTTTCACCTTTGGTTTGGTATGCTCAGAATGTTACTGAATACTTGTTACGTTGTTGCTCTTGAATCAATTCAGTTTGTGTCTGACTCTCTGTGACTCCATGGGCCATACTGTCCGTGAGATTTTCTTGGCATGAGTGGTTTGTCTTTTCTTTCTCCAGTGTATTAAGGCAAACAGAGGTTAAATGACTTGCCCAGGGTCACACAGCTAGCAAGTGTCTGATGCTGAATTTGAGCTCAGGTCTTCCTGGCTCTAGTACCACCTGTCTATCCACCGAGTCATCTAGCTGCCTGTTACATACGAAGTACTTAATAAATACTTGTAAAATTGAATTAAATTCTATGATTGTTGTCATCTACTTTAGGTTACTGGTTTGCATACCCCTTCACCCCATGAAAAAGGGCACAGATGACTTGTCAAGTTTAAAAATTAGATGACATATCATGGAGGGATAGCTAACATACTATGTAATAGGGTCCAGATCCAAGATTATCTCAAAGGCATATAATTGTGGCATTAATTAAAATGAAAATTAATAAATTAATTAACATTAATTTTTATTCATTGACATCAATAAAATCAGTTAAATACAATTAAAATTAATAAAATTAAGTGTAAAATCCTGCATTATGATTCCCCAAAAATAAATTTCACCAATATAGAATGGAGAAGGTATGGCTAGACATCAGTTTATCTGAAAAACTCCTGGGAATTTTAGTGGATGACAAGTAGGATGTGTGCCAACAATGTGAAATGATGTTTAAAAACATGAATGCTTTCCTCTGTTGCATTAAGAAAAGCCTTGTGTCAAATTCAAGTGAGATGATAGCTCTGATGTACTCTGCCCTAGTCAAATAATATTTGGAACATGATTCTCAGTACTGAGAATAAGGTTTTTAAGAAAAGTAAGTCAAACATTTTTCCAGAAAGAGTTCATCAGGATGGTGATAGGGCTATGGAACTTGCCATGTGAGGACTGGTTAAAAGACACAAAAAGAAGAAGGGAAAGGGGCAGGGGGAGGGAAGGGATTAAAATTGTATGCTACCTACAGTCAATGGAGAAAGACATAAGCAAGCTGCCACACATTAAAAATGAGGAATTGCAAAGGAGAAGTCCAGTGAAGGATGTCATCAGAGAAACACATGATTAAAAAGAAAATGGGCTAGTCATGTGACAAGAGTCCTTGTAATGTGAAGAGATAATGGCACCCAGGATTTTGGTTGGATCCCCTACAAGGAATAGAGGAAAGAATACAGACAAGAGTCACACAGGACAGGTTAAAATATGCATCATTAGAGGAAATATCCATGTTGCTAATCTTACAGCTCCATTTAAGTATTTTTAGATTTTTCCAGTGATGCTATATGGCTCAAAGTCAAGTCAACAAGATTTATTGAGTACCACAACAGTAGCGAGAATTAAAGTTGAAGGTCATTCAAAGGGTAATGGAGAGGCACAGAAGAAGCGTTATAACGGATGCTGCCAGAAAAATACATGACTAGAAAAAAGATGGATCTTTCACTTAGTAAGAGCAAACAAGCAATGTATGATGCTCATGCTTCAGTGGTATCCATATGTCAAGAGATCTGAAGCACACATAAGTGAATCACCTGTAGAAGACTTATAGAAATCTATAAACAACAAATACAGAAGATAGGAAGACATGGTTGGTTTTTAATTCCACTTAAACAACATCACCAATTCTGCTTTGAGATAGTCTTATGGTGACACAAAATATCTATAAAACATAGTTTCTGCTTACAAAAAGAAAAACTTAGTCTAAACTAGATTACAAGATTAATACATATATTTTGCGTATTAAGAAGCAAGGCAAAATCTCAGCATTTCTGTAGTTTTAAAGAAGAATGATGAAACAAGAATATGTTAAGGATATTATTTTATACAGTTGAAAGATTTACTATTTTGTCTCTCTTGATTATGTTGGGTGGGACATAATTAAGGGGAAATAAATACTTGGGGTAGATAAGTCTGAAGAGTGAAAATAATAGCTAACATCTATATAGAATTTTAAAACTTACAAAGTTTTTTTAATCCAGGTTATATCACTTGATTGCCTAGCAAACATGATGATGCCAGAAGCATCCTTCTCCTCTGTGTTCCCCACCAAAAATGGAAGATACATTATCTTCTTGCACACACGAGGTCTCTGGGAAAATTGAATTCAAATTCGAACTACAAATATTATGAGACATACAAGTGTGGCAAAAGATTAAATTCAGTTTTCTTAGCACATTCCTCCTGGGAAAGAGAGAAGCAAGAGGGAGAAGAAAGAGAAGGTAGCACCATAATCTTTCCCCAAGAGAGATTCCTTCTTGGGAGCCTGGATTCTTCAGCTCTAGCTTTTGGAATCTACTCCCATTTGAACTGGCTTTCTCTGAACTAGCCTGTGATTTTTATACATAGATTTACCATGTCTGATTGAGTCTCTTCAACCAATATTTTCTTTGTGACATTACTTAATTTTTTCTAATGACCCAAGGCTTCTTTGATTCTTTCAAAATAATTAAGGATGTATTCAGACCTAGTCTACTTTTGAATGATGCCGCCTGCCATTAACTAGAGTAAGGGTGGATCCACACCCTTATGTTGAAAAGAGGTTATTGTTGGAATGAGGTCCCTGAGGAGGCAGGAAAAGATGGCATTGGAAGGAGAGAAGAACTGAGAGAACTCATACCTATGAGAAAGATGGGAAGGAAAAGAAAATATATAAAGATATGGGAAAAGTTTGAGAGAGATAAGCAGGGAAAAAACACGGTACAGTGGAAATAGTCATTGGCTGTAAAGTCCTTGAACCTAGGTTCAAATCCTACTTCTAATTTCTACTCACTTTTAGCCCCAGTTTCCTCAAATGTCAAATGAGGACATCAGAATAAATGGCTTCTGAGGTCCCTTCTAGTGCTCCGTCTATGATCTTAGAATTCAAAATGTCAGTCAGTCAATAAACATGTATTAAGTGCCTAGTTGGCATGGTGCTAAGCTCTGGTGATACAAAGAAAGGCAAAAAAAAGTATGTGCTCTCAAGAATCTCATGATGTCATCTCAATGCAGCCAAAGATTTCATTAGGATAGGTGAATATGGCCGCTAACCTGCCCACACTGTTTGTACAGGAGGTAAATATTGCACCACACTTAGCCTAAATATTATCCTTTAACTCCTCTTTCTAATAGTACAATTAGTACTGTAATGTACAGTTGACTCACACAGCCTAATCCCAACAATCTACAAGAGTCCTAGTCTCCTCTCAATATAGCTGAGGATATTATGTGGCACAGCTGTAAGATATTACTGGCCTACATGACATCAGAACCCCCTTCCCAGTGCCATTATTATTTGGGCATGGTCATTTAACATTTAAAATAGTGAATGCTGAAACATGACTTTGAGCTAGGTGACTTGGTTGTGTAATTCATTCTATTCTAGGAGTCTCAAAGCTAGTCAAGATATCCATTTGTTGAAATTGACAAAGATGGCAGCTCTGTTTGACTTTTTTGGAAAGGAACCAGATGAAAGAGTCCATCCAGAACCCCAGCACTATTCACTCCAAAGAAAAATGGGAAACTGAATCTCTTCCATAATTTTAGAGCCATAAATACCATTACTTTCAAGTTCACTATTCCCTACTTTTTTCCTTTTTTGTCGCTTATTTTTAAATTAACTTTTCTTTTTTATTGTTAACTTTACCATCTACAAACACAATATTTCAATATTCAAAGAAAAATAGGAAAAATGTTTGTTTAAACAACTGTGAAGTCTGTTATTTGCTGTATATATATATATATATATATATATATATATATATATATATATATATATATCAATGTTAAATTTAACAAGGTAGTAAAAAAAAATAACTCCATGTTCCCTTCTGCCCTTTTATTCTTCTGTATATTTTTAAAAAATTATTAATGCTCTTTTGTTTATATATCTAGTACTACTAACTAACCTATCCTCCACCCTCCCTTACTCCTTTGTGACAAATACATTTGGACCAGCAAAATAAAGCAACACAATCTATATCTGAAAACATCTATTTCATTCAGCCTGTCCTGATTCCCCAATAAATGAACCAGTTGGCTAAGACCGTGACAGTCACCATATTGGACTTTCAGGGTCCAGATTCAAAGAAGGCTGTATAAATGCTGGGTTTTGCTGTTTAGATTGCATACACCTAAAGAAATTCATAAATCTGGTACTGCAAGACTTGCTGACCAGTGGGTGGTGGGTTATCTAAATAATAACTACACTCAGTCATATGCTAATGAATATTTAACAACCAGCTCTCTGGGAGGCAAATGCACACACAACACACTTGTAAGTTTAAGCAGCAGCATCTGACATTCTCTCCAACACTGTCTTAAGTGTTGAGTAAGAATCAGGACAGGCTGAATGAAATAGATGTTTTCAGATATAGGTTGTGTTGCTTTATTTTGCTGGTCCAAATGTATTAGTCACAAACGAGAGCAAAGAACAATACAACTAACTCTGATTTGAAGTGTTTGTCAGTTTCAGTGATATAAATGTGCACACTGAAAATTTAACAATAAAGTCTCATGAGCCAGTACAATCTGGCTTCAGTACGACACCGAATGAATCTATTTCCTAGTTCCTGACCAGGAAGTCAGCAAGCCAGTAACATTGCCAAAAGCTAGTGATTCATCAAATTAAAGAAATACTGGTTTTAGAAGTAGGAAATGGAATTCCTGGTGGATCAAGAGCATGTGTATCCATGTGTAGCAAGAAGAATTCGAAGCAAGGGATGATTTGTTCAGGTTACCAGATGCTGGCAACTGCTACAAAGAGCTAACCTCAACTTCATCAACAGACTTGTGGCTAAGAATACGTTCTGTGGTACCAATTGTGTCTGGAAGCAGAAAAGATAACTGAGGTCACACCTTTGCCTCTTTTGGATAATAGCAACTAAGTGGAAAAACATATAGCTTGAGAAGGACAAGATGAAGGAATCCTTCTCAACTGAGCACACAATCATGTTTTTATATGCAAGAAAATATAGCAGGGACAGAGACTTGTTCTTCATCAGTGATTGACCTTGGGAGCATGGAACAGTGGAATGAGATGTGCTCAAATTCCAAGAACTATATTTGGTTGTTACTGTTGGTTTTTGAGGCTTTTCAGTCATGTTCAACTCTTCATGATCCCATCTGGGTTTTACTTGGCAAAGATATTGGAGTGGTTTGCCATTTCATTCTCGAGCTCATTTTACAGATGAGGAAAGTGAGGCAAACAGAGTTACGTGACTTTCCCAGGATCACACAGCTAGGAAGTATCTGAGGCCAGATTTGAACTCAGGAAGATGAGTCCTCCTGACTCCAGGCCTGGCACTCTATCTACTGTATCAGCTAGCTAATTTTGCTTGAACTAGACCCTAATTCTAAAATGGAGTCATTCTCTCAAGGCCTTCCTCTCTGGGTCCAGCACTGAGAACAGTTCTTGGCACATAAGGAACACTTTATAAATGCTTATTGATTGAGATGCCACATTCCAAGCCAGTGCTTGAGAAAGGAGGATATCTAAAACATGTTATTCCCAGCTCAGATCTTCTGATATGTCATGAAATTCTCAGATTTTTAAAAAATTAACTAAATATGCATGAGAGCATAGCTTACATTTTAAGGGGTTTCATTCATGACTTGTCTTAACTACCCATCAAGAAAGCTCTGAAAATCTCAAGAATGCTAATAACTTACTACTTTCTAGTGTCTGGGCCATAATTATAGCAAAAAGCTTTGTGAAAATGAAAAATATTATACAATATATAGCAAATAAATTATAATAATTTCAAGTTCTATAAGATACAACACTGAAAATTACCCACTATCACATGCAATCCCTAGATTTTTCACTAGGTAAAGTCATTAAACTCAGGTATCCAGTTGTTTCATGCTATGCTTTCCTCTATATCTCTAAGCTGGTGACTCTTCCAAGTTGTCCTTTGCAATGCTCTATTGTAACTTTGTGGGCCCCCAACAGGTGAATCCTCTCTCCATACTGGTCATGTTAAGAAATGTCGCCTGACAGTTTAACTTCAGGTTACAACCCATTCCCATAGAGCTTGTTACTCTAGCAGTGAGTTAGTAAATCAAAGATCTGACTTTGTTGAGGCTTACTCTCTCTATATTGTTTTATATCCTTTGAACCAATGACATCACAATGATGGGGTGATGTCTTGATTCCTACATGAGCTGGATTTAAGTGAGGCAGAGTTGCAAAAAGTCCTTAGCCTCAGTCTCTCTTCCAGAGCCATCGAAGTCCAGTGGCAAGATAAAAGTCAAGAGGGCTGCCAATGGCCCAGGATTCTGTGGATGACCTTTGCATCTTTGATGTCTGACCAAGCTCTGAGCCAGGGGTGGGGAACCTGAGGCCACCTCTAGGTTTTCTAGTGTGAATCCAAACTGGATTCAAAGGGCCACACTAGAGGAAGTAGAGAGCCCACATGTGGCCTCAAGATTGCAAGTTTCCTACCCGTGCAATCTAAGCAATCCATAGCATCTACTTCAGCCACCTTCGGTGGGGGGGGGCGGGGTTGGCACCAATTATTCTCACTTACCCATTTAGCTGAGAAAGTCTTCCCCCTTGGAGTAAACATCCCCCTACCTCGCTGATGGGTTGTTTGAGGTCTGTCGGTTACCCTCAACCATCTGCTGCTTTACAGATGCCAGTTGGGTACCAGGGAGACACCAAAGTGAATAAGCAGCCCTGAAAAGGCTCACTCAGCAAGCCCTCATATCAGGCTGGTCCTCCTTAAACACCCCCTACTCAATATACATTGAGATTCATCAACTGCAGCTCCTGGTGAGGATCAAATTAAATAATACAAGTAAATTACTCTGCAAACCTAAAGTGCTACTTGAAAGTGATTTTGTCATATTCTTTTTCTTATTCTTTTACACAGGAGTTCTACTTCAGGAACCTTTAGCTAAATGGGGTTTGGTAATATTGACCATATTATAAACACTGTAATTCTTTTCATCAATATTATTTATTTAATTTTATATAAATAAATAATAAACATTATTATAAATATTCAGAGAGAATGATATGCCTCACTCCAACTTCTACACTCTTCTGCTTTGCATATATTAGATATGGGCATATTTCCCCAAAGAGACAATTCCCTACTGATGTAAGGTCTAACGACGAGGCATCAAGACTGCATTCTAATGCATTCTCCTTAAGCAACTGGGTGGGGGTCATTCCAATCATCCAAGGCAATTTAGAAATCTGTAAGAGCAGGTGGTGTGGATTACACATATACTTAGTAGTGCTCAGTATTGCTGTTCATTCTCCTGCTTCCTTCAACCTACAGAAAAGCATATTGTTGATTAATTAGTTGACAAATTAACCATCTGGGAAGCACAGTAGATCATTTCGTCCTACCTGCAAGCCAGGTGAATTTTGTCCAGGATGCCAAGGATGTGCTGATAAATATTTAGCAACCAACTCTCCACAGGAACAAAAGTGCTCGTATGACAAACTTTTAAACTGAATCTACATTACTAATATTTTCTCTATCATTTACCTTCCTCTAGACAATTAAAAAAACCCAATAAATCAAGCCCTGATGATAGCATTTGCCAATTTATGATGTTAAACTGCTTGTATTGAAAACCTTAACAGTCAGATCTTATGAACTGGTCTGAGCTGTTTCTAGCACACCCCCGTTTAAAGTTTACATACCAACTTCCCACAAGGCCATAGTATTTTTACTGCCCAGCAGAAGATTTCAGTCTACCAATTCTTAGCTTCATCTATCACCCACTGCTTCCCTGAGCAAACTCAATATAGATAGGTAGTTTTTTAATCATATTAAAAACCATCTATTCCTTTACTAATTTATAGAGCTTTTGACATAAATGAGCGCTGTACTTCGTCTAAGACTTTTTCTGCATTTATTGAAATAATCATGTGGTTTAGGTGCTTTTATTTTTAATATGATTAATTATATTGGTTGTTTCCCTAATGTTGGACCATCGTTGTATTTCTGATATAAATCCAGTTTGGTCAAAATAGATGATTTCTTACATGAAATGCAGTAGTCTGACCAGATTATATTTTAAATTCTTGGATTGACATCCACTAATTACATTGGCCTATGTTTCTTTCTTCGCTTTATAATTCCCTGGTTTGGGTACTAGAACAATATTTGTTTTGCTGAGATGGGTAAATTACCTTCTTTTTCAATTTTTGAGAATAATTTGGTGTAAAATTGACATTTGTCATTCTTCCTAGGCTTAAAGAATTCCCCTGTCCAAACTGAGAAGTTCATTTATTTTTAATCTTTGGTGGTTCCTCTATAGTTAAATTCTTCTTTTTCTGAGATAAGATGATTTAATATTTCTTACTTGGCCTTCTGTTACTTTGAGTAATTTATATTTCTGAAGGAACTCTACTCTTCTCTGTTTTCAATGCACTGTGAATTTGATGAAAAGTAGCATGATCACTGACCTTCCCAAGCTTGGTTTTTATCTAGTCAACAGAACTCAGACTTTGCTCTGGGTGGAGTTTCAGTAGATCATTCCCAGGCCCTGTCATCTAACTGAAAGGTTCTGCGGATTCAGTGTGACAATGCAACCTGCTCACCCTGTTCCTTTCTAGGAGCTGACTCTGCAAATCCCCTTTCTTGAGTTAGTGCAACCGTTCTGAGTACCCTAAGGCCATAGGATGAATCTACCATCTCTTCTCTAACTCAGAGACTATTTTCTGTGTCCTGCTACTGGGTCCTCGATCTCCGCCCTGAAGGCATCTTGACAGTACTATGGCCCTGTTTTCCCAGGGTCTGATTCTTGTTCCACAGTTCCTGTCCTGGTTGTGACTGTGCTAGAAAAATGACCTACTATGGTTTCTCCTTAGATTTCCTAATCACTTTTTGGCCTGGTACTCTTCTTAGATTTTTGTTGAGTAGTTGTGTCAAAAAACCAGGCTCTACGGCTTCCCTTACTCCACCATTTTGACTGATTTCATTTCTTTTAAAAAAATGTTTTATTGATGCCTTTTATTTTTACATTTAAGCCACTGATGAATATACCCTCCCATCCTCTATACTTATGAGCTGTAAAACCTTAGGCAAGTCATTTAATCTCTATTGGTCTCAGTTTCCTCATCTGTAAATGTAGATAATAGCACCTATCTCCCAGGGATATTGTGAGGCCCAGATGACATACTATTTTTACATATTTTGTGACCCTTAACCTGCTATATAGATGCTTGTAACACTAAAAGCAATACTTAGTATCAAAATTACTCAGGGTTGGACTTCCTTTTAACATACTTTTTCTTATCATTATATACCTCATATATTGTATGTTTTAACTCTTTGCTTTTTCAGTTCATACAAGTTTGGCCCTTTGTAATTTGTACCCACTTCTCTTGGTTCTATCCTCTGGGGCCAAAAGGATTCTCCCTGAGACAGCCTACCAAATTCTTAAAAAAAATAAAAATTAAAAAAGCTATCTCATCATCACTCAATCTCTAGGCAAAAATCTCCAGTTCTTTCTGCCAAATCTCAGATGACATGAAGTCATAACGTAATCCATAGGAGCTGTGTATCATCTCGTGCTAAGAAGCCCTGATCATTCGAAGGGCTTGTCATGTGGATTAAATTGAGCAAGGACTCTCTAGGGTGAACCAAAGGGGGCATGATTTTTTTCCTCTATCCTCTGGCTCGTATTTCTGACTCTGATAAATACATCTAGTAACAACAATGTTCAAGATTTTGGCTACTAATTTGGGTAGCAGGAAATCTCCCTGTCTTTATGTGGGTGTCAAGATTTATGGGAAAATATAGACAACAATCACACAGAATGTGAAGGCATGAATCGACTGCAACCTTCAATAGTGGAAGGAGAAAAGTAGACCCTGCTGAGGATGCTGAGGGCTTATGGAGAATATGACATAAAAATTGACAAAAGCAAAGAATACAATGAGATTTAGAATTTCTTATTCAAAACAATTAACAGCAAAGAAAGTGAAATCAGAACAGTACACAGATGAAATCATGTACACAGATGAAAAAGATATCAAAGGCAGGAAGACCAGAAGCAAAATATTGTTGCAATCATTTTTTCTACAAATACTTTTTTTGGTTATTTTAAATGGTTTAGAGATTAGATAGGTTTTAATATTTTATTGGAATATTTTATTTTGTTGATTTTTATTGAAATTATTTCATAGTAGGAGAGTAAAGGATGTTATCAGGAAAATGTATGACATAAAAAGAAGATGGGTTTGCTATATAGAAGAAGGAAGGATTACAGGTAGAGAGTCTAGGTGCAACTGATATCCTCATGATGTTCAGAGAAATCTAAGAAGGAATGCTTCACCTTAGGAGGACCCCCTGGGGATGAACACATAGGAGGACACAGAAAAAAATTGCTCGGAGCGGGCAGGTACAGGAGGGTGGTGGGCTTAAGCAGTCAGGAGACACTAGACTTAAAATCATGATAATCTGAGTTTAACTCCTGCCTCAGATATTTCATAGATGTGTAATCATTAGCAAGTCAATTAACTTCACTCAGCCTCAGTTTCCTCATCTGTAAAATGAATGGGGTTGGACTTAATGGTCTCTAAATTCTTTTCTAGCTAGAACCCATGTTTGCAACTTGCATTGTTGGGGGAATATCCAGAAGGATGAGATGAAATATCTATGAGTATCAAGACTGTTCGTTATTGTTTTGTTTACAGAAAAATTTATCTCTCTTATTTCTGCTCACAGAAACCTATGGGAATAAAGAATATGTCTTTTCCAATGAAATAGGCATCTTTCAAAGGCTTTAATTGAATTGTGATATACCTCCAGGTGACTTTAGAAAACTGCAGATATAGACAGTCTTTACCAACGAACTACACAATAAAAGGTTGTACTGACAGTGAGAGCTTACCTTTACTCTCTATACTGTATCAACGCAGCAAGAATAACAATTATTTATGTCCTATAGGTTGACTGGTGTCAGCACCTTAAACATAGAATATAAGCTCCTTGAAGACAGACTTTTCATTTTTTTTGTTGTCGTACCCTCTGCTCCAAGCCCAGTGCCTGTTGAATACAAAGCATTGAATAAATGCTTATTGTTTAAGCATTTGTCTATCATTCTTTCAGGAAATAGTACTCTACTTCTCGGTTGTTACTGTTTTCTGTCCGACTCTTTGCGACCTCATTTGGGGTTTTCTTGGAAAGGATATTAGATTAGGTTTTCCATTTCCTTCTCTAGCTCATTTTACAGGCAAGTGAGGCAAACAGAGTTAAGTGACTTGCCCAGGGTTACACAGTTATTGTGTCTAAGGTCACATTTGAACTTAGGTCCTCTTGACTCCAGGGAAAACACTCTATCTACTGCCACCTAGCTGCCAGTTCTACTTCTTAAAGATCTTAAATGTGATTAAATGATTTACATATTATATATTTACATATCATACAAAGTACTTTCTCATACAGATAATCCTCTAGTCTACAATAATTCTGTGAGATAAGAACAATCTGGATTTGATGCATGGTCAGATCACCTAAAATAGAAGAATTTACATGACTGTAGAAGAATGACAAGGTTATGGAGTGATATCTTGACTCGTGCTTGAAGTGGATTTAAATGAGGCAGAGTTACACAAAGTTGTCAACTTCATTCTCTTTTCCACAGTCATCAAGGTCCAGGGATAAGACAAAAATCAAGATGGCTGCCAGTGGCCCAGGATGCAGTGGGTGACCTTGGTATTTCCGATGTCTGACCAAGCTTTAGCAACTCCAAGCTTCAGCCATCTTCACAGCCACTGGAACAAATTGTTCTCATCTGCCCCTTTCTCCAGAATAAGTCTTCATGTGCTTGGAGTAGACACCTTCCTAATTCCTATAGGTCTGTTACTCTAACCTGGTTCAGCCCATCTACTGAAATGGTTTACTGGATTGTGGCTGCTGTGCATGCTATAGCTTCTTGGCAACACAGGTGAGAACTGGGTAAAGGTAGACACCAAAAGTGAATGGGTAACCCTGAAAAGGTAAGTAAGTCCCCCCTGAACATCCCATACATGTCACCTATCTGATAGGCAAAACACAGAATATCTTCTTCCAGAAGCAGGTTTCTGACATCTCCCATATGGGTGCATTTGTATTAAGTGATCTGAGCATACCCTAAGGCCCAGTTACATAAATCAGGTGTTACCACTAACTGCCCAACACTTTCCTAACCTGAACGAGGAGATGGATAAGTCCTACAATTTATTGTTTCCAAGAAGAGAGCCAAACCACTCAGATAGGTGAAACATATTGCTGGAAGTTGTAGGATTTAACCTAATTAGAAATCCCCTTCCTTTCACCTTGTTTCTTTCATATCACCATATTGTAATCCTTTACTCCAGAGCCCTGACTTAGCCTGAGCCCCTCCTGAATGTGATTTATTGCATCATGACTGAACCTTCACTTGATACATAACAATTTCCATATGAGCTCTGGTTGTTCTCCTAATGGGACTTGCCCAAGTCCTCTCCACCTGGAGAACCAAAGGCAGTTAGGATCTTTGCCCAGTATCCCTGGCATCTGGACCTGGGCAGAAGCAGGTGGCACAGGATAAGCATTCCTCTTTCACGGATGAGGAAATAAGCTCAGAGTAGTTAAGTGATGGTCAAAGGAGTTCATAAGTTGCAGAGACAGTCTTCGTCTTTTGACTCCAAGGATTATTTCTATTATACTCAATGCTTTCCTGACCTTACTGATGTAGTTCATGTGATCTAGTAGAAAAAGTGACAATATCAATGTAAAGGAGATATAAAACGCTTATAAAAATGTTTTTAATGAAAGCAATGGGCCAACAAAATAGCATAAAAATGTCAGGACAAAGGCTAGTGGTTTTTCCCCCAGAGCTTTAAAAAATAATAAATAAATATACTTAGAATAAAAATAACAACAAAGAAACGATATTAGAAAAATCAGCTGGCTTTAGCTTGTAGCACATATTGAAGTGACTGTTTTATTTGAAATGTGGGTTAACATGGAAAAGAATCAGCTATGGAGAAATATGTGCATATTTCAATCAGCCACATTTCTTTTTTTCTTCCAATTTTTTAACATTTTTATTTAAAGTTTTGAGTTCCAAATTCTGTTTCTCCCTTCCTTCCACCCTTCTTGCCTCCGTGAGATGGGAATCAATCAGATATAGATTATACATGTGCAATTATGTAAAACATTTCCATATTAGTCATTCTGTACAAGAAGATTCAAATAAAAGAAAAAATGAAAAAAAATCAGTCTGTATTCAATCAATATCAGTTCTTTCTCTGGAGGCAGATAGTAAGCTTCATGATTAGTCCTTTAGAATTATCTTGGATCATTGTATTACTGAGAATAGCTAAGTCTTTCACATTTCGTCATGTAATATTGCTATCGCTATGTAGAACATTCTTCTGGTTCTGTTCACTTCACTATGTTCATATAAGTCTTTCCAGGTTTTCCTGAAATCATCCTGTTTGTCATTTCTTATAGCAAAATAACATTCCATCACAATCATATACTACAAGTTATTTAGCCATTCCCAGTTAACAGACATCCCTTTGATTTTCCAATTGGCCACATTTCAACCAGACGTTTGGTAGCAATGTTTACAAACTTGTGATAAAACTTGATTCTAATTGAAGTAGTTTTCAACTGGCATCATCTACTGCAGCAATGTTGTCAACTGGAGGTATAGCAGGCATTCTGTAAAGTACACGCACAGAAATGCCATGGGCATTTTCTGAGACACAAGATATAGCTGCTTTCTGAGATTTTCCAAAGGGACCCCCAGATGGGGGCAAAATGAACCAAAGAGAGAATTATTTGATAAGATAGCCTTTAATCAAAGATGTAAACAAAGAATTCGGGGGAACTACATTTCGTTGAATAACTTACACTCCTAAATATGAAAGCTCCCCTAGTACAATTCTCTTCCCAGAAGATCCAATTTATTCTACCTCTTTCTTTTTTACTAGTCTTATTCAAAACTCTGAATATAGCTTTTAGGGTAAAATTTTATTTTCCTCATGATTTCAAAATGAAAAAGGGAAGAAATGATTACATTTTATGGCTTGGAACTCCTAGCTTTCCTTATGAAATACATTTCATTTCTTTGGTCCCAACTTCCTTAATGTAACTTGGAATTCCTATGTGTTTAATACAACAAGGAGCTAATAACAAATGCTTATCAAACACTATCAGGGAAGGACAAATCATGGGAGAGAACAGAATAAATGGAGGGCAGGATAGCACAGAGGGAAATGTGGTTAGTCTTTCACAACTTACCCATTATGGAAGCGTTTTGCATGGCTACATAAGTGTGACCTATAGTGAATTGCTTGCTTTCTCAATGAAGGCAGGTGTGGGGGAGGAAGGGAGAGAATATGAAACGCAAAGCTTTAATAATGAATGTTAAAAATTGTTTTAACATATAACTGGAAAATAAAATGTACAGACAATGGGGTATAGAAATATATTTTGCCCTACAGGAAAATAGAGGGGAGGGGAATGCAAGAAGCGGGGGAGGTAACAGAAGGGAGGACAGACTGGAAGAAAGGGTTGATGAGGTAACGTTGTCCTGGGGTAGGGAGAGATGGGGAGAAAATCTTGAATTCAAGTTCTTGTGGAAATGAATGTTGAGAACTGAAAAATAAATAAATTATATTTTTTAGAAATAATAAATGCTTGTTGAATGATTATTGATTGATTTCTATCTTTCCTAGTATGATAATTCCATGCTATTTGATTCTCTAGTTTGACCTTTGCCCAGAATTCTGACTGCTCCATTGTTTCTCTGCATTTTCACCCTTGACAAACAGCATCGTTCCCTCAACCCCAACTTTCGACGCACCAGACGGCCACCTGTCTACTGATGTTTGGTCATATAATCACTGTTTTGGGTTTTTTTGTTGTTGATGTTGTATAAAAAGTAAAATGAAAAGTTTCCAGCATTGCATGCCCCCCACGCAAAAGCACTACATTCCTTGCAAACTATTCCTTGTCTCACACTGACATTGAGAGATTAACAATTACTCTATAGCATCCCTCAAAGACCTTTCCTCTTTTGAGACCATCCATGTGTTCCTTTATTGTTGTTTTTCAGTCATTTTCAGTCACCTTTGTGACCCTATTTGGGGTTTTCTTGGCAAACATACTGCAGTGGTTTTCCATTTTCTTCTCCAGTTCTTTTTACAGATGCAGAAACACAAGCAAAAGGGCTTAAGTTACTTTCTCAGGGTCACATAGCTGGTAAATATCTGAGGTAAGATTTGAACTCAGGAAGATGAATCTTCCGGACCAGTAGGCCCAGCATGCTACTCCCTGTGCCACCTAGCTGTCCCTCCATTATAACTACCTTCATCTTTATTGCTATAATATATCTTGAAGTCATTTGCCCAGCTTTCACAAAATTTTCAATTCCTGGTTCATGAGGTTCCTCTCCATTCTGCTTTCTGCCATCATCCTTGGGGACATTAGTATTACTGTGGACAATCCCACAGTCAACTAGACCATACAATTTCTCAAATTCCTCAACTGCAACATACTCATTTCATTCTGTGTCAGCCTCATGCCGTAATGGCCATACTTTCTGCTCAACCTCTTTTGAAATTGTACTACCACCAAGATCCTGAGTTTGGAAACTCACCCTCATCCTGGCCTTGCTCCATCTCTTATTCACCCAATATATCTCCACCATTTGTAGTTCGCCATACGCAGCTTTGGCCACATGATCTACCAATATAATGTTTCTCTACTTTCTACAGCAGAATCCTTTGCTCCTTGAACGTTTGCCATTCTGAAAATGCTAAGCCTCATTTCTTGGTAAACCCATCTATCTGATTTTTTTTTATTCCTGATCCAAGACTGCTTAGATACATACAAAAAGTGACAAAAATCAAGCTTATTTTACCCTTTTCAAATTTATGGTACACAAACTCAATCGGGTTCCTGATAACCCTTCTCTACCTTTAGTGACTTTTCTATCTCATTACTTAGTTAGTTTTCCAAATCTTTGTTTCTTTCCTAACAGCTCTCAACTGCACACCTGCCTGCCAAACTTATAATAGATGACCTAGCCTTTTATTAAGGCAATCTGTTTCCCTCAGTTCTTCATCATCATCATCACCATCATCATCACCATCATCACCATCATCACCATCATCACCATCACCATCATCACCATCATCATCATCACCATCATCATCATCATCATCA
>CM053774.1:87792045-87816489 GCA_028658325.1 Potorous gilbertii | reverse complement strand
AGAGTCTGAACCCCATCTGCAGTTGTGTATGGGATGGGACCCAAGATCTTTTGGGGTAAGGGATGAAGGTCTCAGCTTCTGAAATTTCTTCCTGCTGAGATTGAATGTAGAGCTGTCCCTTTCTTGAAAGGTCTTATTCAAGGGATACATAGCTTGAGCAGTTATCTGGAAGTTGCTGGCTTGCACTCTGGAAAAGACAAACCTGGCATGGAGGGTAGACAAAGACCAAACAGGCACAAAAGGAATGTAAATAAAGGACAATTTCCCTGGTGTAGCGGACGGCCCGCATCCCTATACAGCTCGGTGATGTGGTTGAAGAAAACAGTCATAGGACGGGAAAACATAGACCAATTCCATTTATTGATCCAAGGGTTAGGGTATATATAGACAGAAACCAAGTCTCCTGTCCCAGTGATTTGGCCAGTCTTATTGTCTTTAAAGACTGTTAGCTTAGAGGGCATCTATTTTACATATCCCTTGTTTTCTGTAGTTCCCATATTTGTCTCCTGGAGACAGCAATACCTGGGGGGCATGGAGAGCCATTCTGGATGATAATGAGCACAGTCTCGAAGAACAGTTTCCCCAAAGGTCTTTCCTGATCTTGTCAACAGCACTCCACCCTGGCCCTCAACACCCTGGCACAACAGACAAAGGAAGGCCAGGCTAGACCAACGGCAACAGATTTGAATATGAAAGGCCAGATTAAGTAGGAAGATTCAGGAAGACCTGGCTACAAATTTTGAGTATGAAAAGCCAGGTTAAGTGGCAAGATTACCATAGACTAGATAGCTCACAAGTTATCACTCTTCGTTAGCATAACTGTATTTTCTTAAACAAAAGAGATTTCAAACTTGAACCTTACATGTACATCATGTATGAATATATGTACATCATTATTTCACAGGCTAGTTTCTCCTTCTTTGATTACATTTACTCTGAAAGAAAAACTTTTAGAAATCAAGTTGTTAATACAAACATTAATTTTAACTTTTGCTTAGGCCATGGAATGGCTACAATTCAGATTAAAAGAGCAAGATCTTTTCTGCTTTATGGATCGTTACATATTAATTTACCAATACATTGCCTTGAAAATGAAAATTTAGTAGACTTTACAAGAGATTGTTTTAAAATATTTCTTCTAAAAGTGTTTTGTTTTAAAACAGTTTAAAATTTTTCCTGATGTTAACAGTCACTATGCTTTTATAAAGAAAATAGTTGAAAACCTTTAAAATGCTAGTTCTCTTTTTACTTTGAAACAAAAATAAACCTTTAAAATTAAAATCCATTAAAGCTTAGTTGGTATGAAAACGTCCTTAAGTGATATCAATGCCCAAAGTATTATAACGAATCAAATTCTTAATTATCACAGAATTCCTAGATAATACAAAATGCTTTAGTCAAAAAGGTGCAATATATACTCACATTGATAACAGTAAGAGATTGAGTTCACAAAAACACTACTGCTTATAAAATTCTTTTAAACAATGGGGACATCTCAGGTGAGTTTACTTAGGTTGCTGAACATGTTCTAATTTCAGATAAAAACAATATTAGATTTCCCAGTAAGATTACACAAAAGGGGCTCACATGTTTTGTTGGTCACTTGCTATTGATCACAGAAATTTGCTACAGAAAACAGGGACATGTGACATAGCAAAAATGACAGAATAAAACATCCTTGACTTTGTTTGAATTCAGATAAGAGTAAAATTCTCCAATTATGTAGTATCTGTTTCATAGCCAGACTCAAGAATAGTCAGGTGGGAAATATTCCCTTTGAGTAGCTTGTGGTATTTCTCTCAGATACTGATTGCAAACAACCACGCACCCAAATTCAGACTTAAAACCAAAATATTTATGATCTCAAATGTCTTTCACCTTCAACAGCAAAATTCACTCATCAGCTCAGAGCCAGATAGTCATTCCTATTCTCACGGAGTTGGTACAGTAAGCAATAAAGATTTACCAGGACTCATGCATAAGGGAATTCTATTAAGATCTTTCCTTTTCAAGTTTAAAACTTGTCCAGATGTAAAAGCCAATTGCCAAAAATCCTCTCAACTTCTGTGCCTATTCATATGCTTTGACCATTTATCAATTAGAGAATGACTTGTATTCTTATGAATTTGACTCAGTTCTCTATACATTTGCAAAATGAGACCTTTTTCAGAAATACTTATTGCAAAAAATTTCCTCCAGTTTTTTGTTGGTTGCATTGGTTTTGTTTGTGCAAAAACTTTTTAATTTCATATAATTTAAATTATCTACTTTACATTTCAAAATGTTCTCTATGTCTGTTTGGTTTTAAATTCTTCCCTTAGTCATAGATTTGACAGCTAAACTATTCCGTACTCTCCTAATTTACATTTAAATCATATGGCCATTTTAACTTTTACATATGATGTTAGTCTATCCCTAGTTTTTACTCTTCTCCAAGTTTTCCCAGAAGTTTTTTTGTCAAATAATGAGTTTTTGTCTCCAAAGCTTGGATTTTGGGGTTTATCAAACACTAGGTCACCATGAAAATTTACTGCAATGCATTATGTACCTAATCTATTCCACAGATCCACCAAGCTATTTCTTAGCCAGTACCAGCTTGTTTAGATAATTACTGCTTCATTGTACAGTTTGAGATCTGGTATGGTTAGGTTACTTCCCTCCACATTTTTTCCACTGAATGCCTTGATATTTCTGACCTTTTGTTCTTCCAGATGAATTTTGTTCTTATTTTTTCTAGCTCCATAAAATAATTTTTCAGTAGTTTTGATTGGAATAGCACTGAATAAATAGATTAATTTAGGTAAGATTGTCATTTTTACCATGTTGATTTGGTCTGCACATGAGCATACAATCCATAATATTTTTCCAATTGTTTAGATCTGACTTTATTTACATGAAAAATGTTTTGTAATCGTTCTCATATAATTCCTAAGTCTGAATTGGCAGGTAAACTCCCAAGTATTTTATATAGTCTACAGTTATTTTAAATGGAATTTCTCCTTCTACCTCTTGCTACTGGACTTTAACATCTTTTTTAAGAGAACAAAAATTGTAAGAGCAGCTGGACAAACTGAAGTATGTGTAGTGAAAATCAATGTTGGAAACAAGATAATTTTGAGAATATTGATGGATTAAATCTTAAGACATCTGAAAGACCAGAGAATGCCATATGCTTGTGTGGAAAAAGCCGCCAAAAAAAGTAGTCAAGAGAATGTCAATGACTCCCAACTCCTATGTTACTATTTCATTCTTTTTGAGAACAAGTTATGCCTATTATAAGTGTAAATGCAATAGCAAGCTTTCACAAATGACACAGTCTACACTAGATCACATCTTTACAGTCACCTAATTCACTGAAGGGCAAAGAGGACACAGAACTCCATTATACTTATTGATTATTGACTATATAAAAAAAAGGAATTTATTTGGCAGAATGAAAGTGCCACCTCCCAAAAGGTCTCCCCATTGTATATTTTAAAATAATATGAGATTCTTTATAAAAGTAACAACATACAACTGAGTTCAACGATTCTCTATTAGGTATAAGTGAGGCACAAGACAGAATTCAGTGTATTTCCACCCAAGGTGGACTCAGTAGACTCAGAATGATGTTGCTTCTAGCACTGACTCTTTCTATGCATATCAAATCGGCTCCCTCTGTTCTTTCTTCCCATTTAATTTGTTTTTCAATGAACTATTTAATTTTTTTAAAAAATTCAAATTTTCCCAATTCTTTATTCTCTCTCCCACCTCTTTCTCCCTTACTCATTGAGGAAGAAAAAGAAAACCCATTACACATATGTACAGTCAAACAAAACAAATTATTTCATGTAAAAATTGCTTCAGTTAAGCAATTATTTTTCACTTCCTCGCATAGCATTGACATGACATCAGAGAAACGATAACATGAGTTGCACCTGACTTTGTTTTGAGTGAGAGAGGGCTGGGTAAGGTCATCAGCCTCACTTTCTCCTCCTGAGCCATTTGGGTCCAGAGACCAGATATTCATCAGGAAGACTGGAGATAGCCCAGGGTGCCATGGAAGACCTTGGCCTTAGGTTAAGGCCTTTTCTGATACTCACTTAAAGTGAGATAATGCCCATTCAGTGAATAGGTCTCTTTAAGAAGTAGTCAGGGGATGGCCCCTTTAATGAGAAAAGAAAAACTATAAATCAAGCTAGGAGGAGCAGGAGACTCAGGACTCTCAGGGTTGTTGTTTCAAAGAGAGACAGTTACTATTGACATTCACTCTAAGCTAGGAGGGTCCAAAAAATCATTCACTGAGTGGAGCTTGGGCAGGGACCCATTGTTGTTCAATCTATACACTTCTGAGTGCACTAGATTTTAGAAAAGACAAGAAATGAAAGAATTAATTGAATACCCTTCCAAAGTGAGCTCTGATTGTTGAATAATACAAGTCCCATGACAGAGATGAGTATTTAAAACAAAGATATTAAATACATAGAAAGTTCCCTGGCATATATGTCCATTGATGAACACATCATAAATGAAGTGACTCAAGTTTCAGAAAATGGGGAAAAAAAAACAATTCCATTTTTTCAAGAAATAGCCTCATGCTACTTAGAGTTATACTATTTATCAACTATAAACAGATTAAAATTATAGTCTTTAAATCAGAAATAAATGCATATCTTAAAGTGATAAATGTAAGGAGTGGCTCTATTGAAAGCATGAGGAGTCATTTCATATCGGAGTTCACTGAAGAAATCATGTAGCACAGAGGTGTTGCCATGGATTGTCTAGTGGGGTAATAATGAAGAGTTTTACATATGTCTATGCTCTAAAGAATACAACTAGGATCCTTAACTGTACACTCAGAGAAACATAATTGGGTAGAAAAGAAGGAACATCAGCACCTCAACCATCACTGCCATCACCACCATCATCGTCATCATTAGAAGCTAAAGCTGAGAGAGGATAAGTGACTTGCTCAGGGTCACATAACTAGAGTTTGGGGTCAAATATGACTTCAGATCTTCTTGACTCCAGGGCCAGAACTTTATCTGTTGTACCATCTAGATGCCTTTCATTTTCCTCCAGAGTTAGGATTCTGTTTTTCCTCATTTCACAGATTCTGTCCTTTGCTGAATTTGTAAATGTCATTGAGAAAGAAGTAGGGCATAGTGGATAAGAAGGCAGCCTGGGTACCTGAAAGACCTGAGACATCCATCATGAGGTATCATCTGACATGTACTAGTTGAGCAACCCTTGATAATTCCTCAATGCTCCAACCCTTTAGGGCAAGAAGGTGAGGAGGAAGGGAGGAAGAAATACTCCACTGAGACAATGTAAAGGAAAAAAAAAACAACACCCAGTAACACAGAAATGTAAAAGACCACAAGCAGGAAACCCAATTGAATGAATGACTTGGTACATTTTAATACAGTAAAAAACTACACACTTCTAAGAAACACAGATCCAAGACAACTTAATTTATTATAGTAAATGTAATAAAGGAGAACTAAACCAAATAGATTGAGTTCACAAATTGCAATTGGGGAAATCTAAGCCATTTCCTTAAAAGAACTGATCATTTCAGAATATTAATGACCTGAGGTGGTGACAAGGCTTGTCATAAATTCTATGGGTAATGAAATTCAAAACCACAATACTCTGATAACTTCCATATGCACTGTGTGGAGGAAAAGTGCATCAAGGTTTAATATTTTCCCCAGTTATCCCTTCAGACAAAACAGAATAGGAAGTTAGAAGTACATATTTCTAAGAATCCTGAGGACATCAAGTAAATGATTTCAATGACTTCATCCAACAAACCCTCATTAAGCACTTTTGTAAAGTTATTTTTACTTTCTCAGTATACTAAGACATGATTTAGTGCTACAAATGAATTTAGAAAAAAAGAAAAAGGTAGAATATATTATAATTATTCATTTTCCATTCTTTTTAGCATTGTACCACTTCTAGTTTATAAATTGTTCTTTAAGGGATAGAGTATAGTATAGAGATATATAAAGGTATATAAAGTGTAGAGGTAGGGGAAAAATAACTTGTGAAAAAAAAGAAAAATTAATCCTTTGTTACTTTCTTTTTTGTGATTTTTTTTCTATCACCAAAGACCCCAAGAATGGGTTTGCATTTATATTCTTGAATGGTTTCATTTCATTTTAATTTCCAAGTCTTGCAAGTGTGGGCCTAGCACCCCAGTCCATGTGGCCCTGCATAGGTGACCCTAATTGTTCTGGGGTCTACTCAAGCAATTTCTATCAAGGACATCTGGGGTAAAGGCAGTGAGTTTTGCCTAGCAGCCATAAGCTAATAGTACAGGAAGGAGATGCTGGTGGTCACCTCCTGTGTCCTAGCAAAACTCTCAAGTATTGTCAGATTGTCCAGAAAAGGAATTAAAAGTTAGTGAAATCACCTGGTTTTTGGCTTCATTGATTTTCATTGTTTACTGAGCCATTCTTGGGTGTTTGGGACATTTCAGGGGGGTAGAGGTGAAGGGATGGGTATTCTCCGTGGCGCTGATCACTTTAGCCCACTATCTACCATACTACCTTGATCCACAGAGACCAGGAAATTTAGTTACTTATCCTGTCTCTATGGTATCTAGTTGTGTTGATGTTGGGCAGATCATTTTACTTCTCTGGGATTCATTTTCTTTCTCATTGAAATAAGAGGGTTGAACTGGATTCATTTCATCAAACATGCATTAACCACTGTGTTAGGTGTTATGGGAGCTGTGGAGTTTGATAAGACATAGTTCCTGTCTTTATGGAGATTACAGTCTAAAAAAGGCATTTGACACAATGACAATTGTAAAACATGGAAATACACAATATACATGTAAAAGAGGTACAAAACTAAGCACTGTGCGAAGTCCAAGGATATATATACTGCTATTGACAAGGGGGAAGGGAATCAAAGATGGATTAAAGAACTAGGTGGTATGTGAATTGGACTTCAAAGGATGGGAGAAACAACTTGGGTGGAGAAGGGGAGAAAGAACATTCCTGAAATAGGAAAGAATGTAAGTGGAAGGCATTAGGGTGGGGAAACATAGGGTGTGGGAAGGGGAAAGGTAACAGTCCAGTTCATAGTAGGAGATAAGGGTTAATAAGATAGATTGGATTATGAAGAGTCTAAATAATGTCAGGTAAGGGAGTTTGAACTTTATTGGGTAGGCAATAGGGAACTGTTGGAGATCTTTGAACAGATAAGGGACATCATTAGATCTTAGTGGGAAGGACAGTAGTCTGGCAATGGTGTAAAATACGATTGAACAGGGGAGCATTTGTTAAAAAAAAAAAAAAAAAAGAAAAAGCAATTGCAATAGCCTAGGCACCTGGTAGATAGCTAGGTGGCTCAGTGGATAGCACATTGGGTCTGGAGTGAGGAAGGTTTAAATCCAGTATTAGATACTCACTAGCTCTGTGACCCTGGGCAAATCACTTAACCTCTGCCTTAGAAGTCCACTGGAGAAGGAAATGGAAAACCACTCCAGTATCTTTGCCAAGAAAACTCCATGGACTGAACAACAAGTAAGGTCAGGGATCTGGCCTTTCCCATTGATATCTCTCATTGATCTTGTTTTGACTGATCTGAAATGTGATTATGACAGTCAGTCAAGAAACATTTATTAAAAGGGCCTACTATGTATAATTGCTGGGAAAAGACAAAAGTACAGTCCCTACTCTCAAGGAACTTACAGTCTAAGGCTTAGGTTGGTAAGGTAAGTCATAGGCATAAGTTGGTGATACCACCCCCTGGGGGGTGCTGGAATGATGGGAGTGGTAGAAACCTCAGGTGCAATTGGGGGGCAGGGTTGAATAAAAATATGAGGAAAGAAGAAAAGACAAGAAAACTTTGAAAAGCCATTCATACACGTTTAGAATTGTGTAACAGGGTTAAAGTTATAGCAATTATATTATTTTCCAAATAAACACACAGCATGCAAGTTATAACTGATCAGTGGTCAAGTCCAATATCAGGTCTTAACAAGTAAGTGTGGGTGGGTGAGCATGGGCTCATTGTGGGCAAGTACAGCATGCATCAGCAGGAATATGTGCATATAATGACTTGTTTACAATATGACACTATACAGTTATATGCCACAACACTGCATCATCAAAATTTCAATGGAGGAAATAACTCACAAATTTATAATAAATTGTAAAAATACGTAATTTAAAAATTACATTTTTTAAAATGATGCAAATTTCAAAAAAACATTAAAGGGTTAAAGAAAGTATATTAGGGGAGGGACTGAGTAATTTTTTTTTTTGAAAAGGGGGTGGCAAGCCAAATAAGTTTGGGACCTCTGGTCTAAGGCGTGAGGGGAAGTCAACATTCAGACAACTCTGTACAAACAAGCCGTAGACAGAATCAATTTCAGGGGGGAAAATCAACAGAGCTATGGCACATATAAGAAGACTGAGTTGTTATTACCTGGAAGGTCTTGTGGACAGAAACAGTTAATAAATCTCCCCAAGGCAAATGATTTCCAACAAGTAACTTGCAAGATCCTAGGATCATTGCTCTAGAACTGGAAGGGGGACCTTAGAGCTATTCATATTATGGGTGAGGAAACTAAGGTCACATGGATAGTAATCATGGAATATTAGAACCCTAACTATAAACCTAGGAAGGATCACAGAACCCCAGGCTAACCCCACATTCTACAGATAAGGAAATAGAGGTCTAAGAAATTAAGTGACTTGTCTTATGTCACACAAGCGTCAAAGTGGAATTTGGATGCAAGTCCTTTGAGTTCCGCAATATTTCCACAATATGATTGTCGGCAGAATATGAGTGATTCTATGATATGGAAAAAAGAAAACTATTGTTTTGCTTTCAAAGCTTTTGGGGAAAAAATGCTATTTGTTCCACTTTCTGAAATACACATTCAAGAAAATTTTTCCCGATGAAAAGCAGAGAAGGGGGAAAATGGAATACTTTTATAGGAACAAGTTGAATTTTTCTAAGGCCCTTTTTTGTAGGAACTCTCCCTTTCTGTCTCTTTCCCCCCTCCCACCTCTGCTTCTTTTTTGTGCTTCTCTCTTTCTCTTTTCCTCTCCCTGTCTCTCTGCTTCTTTCTTTTTCTGTCTCTGTTTTTCTGTCTTTGTCTCTCTCTGCTTCTTTCTCTTCTGTATTTCTGTCTCTGCATCTCTCTGTATCTTTCTATTTCTTTCTTTTCTCTGTTTTTCTCCTCTCTCTGTCTCTCTCTCTCCTCTATCTCTTCCTGTCTGTCTGTCCCTCTCTCTCTGTCTCTCCCTCTCCTCTAGCTTTTCCTGTCTCTCTCTCCTCTATCTCTTCCTGTCTCTGTCTGTCCCTGTCTCTCTCTGTCTCTCTCTCTCCTCTATCTCTTCCTGTCTCTGTCTGTCTCTGTCTCTCTCTCTCCTCTATCTCTTCCTTTCTCTGTCTGTCCCTGTCTCTGTCTGTCTCTCTCTCTCTTTCTCCGCCCTCTCCTACCCCCCCGCCCCCCGTCCCCTTTTTCTCTGAGTTGCTGACAGTCTTGGCAGACAGCTATCCTCCAGGTGCTGCTAAGTCCAGCGCTGCTTTAACTTTAACTCGCTCTACGGCAGTGGCAAGCACGCAGGTTTGCTTTCTCTAAGAGCCGTCCTAACAATACTTTTCTTTCCCAGACTTCCTCCATCAACTGAGTGCCTCTTTTCAATCACTTTCCCTCTCCGGTTTACGAGCACGTCTCTCTTGGGGGGTGTGTTTGCCTACATGTTATTATTCATTAACTGAGTGGCCAATAGCAACATAAGGGGAGAGGAAAATGGGCGGGACAAAAGAGGTGTGGGAATAGAAAATAGAGACTGTCAGTCTGGAGTTCCTTACCAGATTTGAAAAAAAAGAGAAAGTCTACTACCAGCCGCGAAATCTGGTATCCTTTTCATGGTTCACACTTATCCTTGGAAACCAAGATGAATTCTTTGGAGTATGAGACTTCTAAGAGGTACTGTATAAGAAAAACGCATGTGGCCATTATCTGTGCAGTGGTGGTTGCCGTGGGATTAATAGTAGGACTTTCAGTGGGACTGACCAGATCTTGCCCTAACACATCTGAGGGTTCTGGACAGACCCCCACGACCCCAGGCTCTTCATCTTCAACAACTCGACCTTCAGCTACCCCGCCACAGGAGGCCAGTACTTGCCCTGCCAGTAATGACGACAGTGGTCAGTGGAAGAGTTTTCGACTCCCCACGTATATCAAGCCTGTGCACTACGACCTGGAGGTGAAGCCTGTGATGGAAGAGGATACTTACACTGGCACAGTAACCATCCATATCAATGTGACACAACGCACCAAACACCTGTGGCTGCATCTCCGGGAGACGTGGATCACTGAGCCCTTTCCAACGCTGAAGAAATCCACAGGCGAAGAGATTCCAGTGACGCGGTGCTTTGAGTACAAGAAACAGGAGTATGTGGTGATCGAGGCAGAGGGAGAGTTGCCTCCAAATGATGGGGACAGCACCTATCTCCTGACCATGAACTTCAAAGGCTGGCTGAATGGCTCCCTTGTTGGGTTCTATCGGACCACCTACAAAGAGAATAACGTAATCAAGTAAATGCTCATTTTAACTCTTCCTACCCCATTCCAACTTACTCCCCCGTCTCTTTCTTTGGCTTTCTACACGCCTTGCTGCTGCTATTTTCTCACACTTGGTTTTAATTTTGCCCATTTAAAGGGCCACAAAAGCTTTCACACCGTCTATCCTAACAAAAACATTCCAGAGCTCTGGGAAAGGCTGCACCAAGGGGGAAATGAGGGAGAACCTTTTGTTGTATTTAGGGAAAAACGTAAGAGATGAAATTTTGTTCTCAGCGTTCTTCCAAACCGCCTGGAGTTAGGCAGTTATTCTACATAATTGCCTAGGATGGTAGTGATGCTACTTTCTAGGATGGATGAGAATAGCTTAGATTTGAAAATTTCCAAATGCTTTTTGAAACCGGGTCTTGCTAAATTTGAGAATACTTTGAGAAGTAGGAGAAACTGAGAAATAGGTGGGTTAAATGACATCCTAGGAAGGGTCACTGTCACCATCAATGTGACATATCAGTGGCTGAGTCATGAAGAGATGAGTGACTGGTTATTGTACTTAATTGGATGATGATATTAAGATCAGGGCTTTGAATCTTACCCAGTTTCTCTCACCAACTTGGGGGAATAAAAGACATATTATAGTAGTATTATAATGAAGTGAAGTCCCCAAAAAACTTGCCCCCATCCTTGCGATGGGGGCGGAGTCAAGCTGTGGCTTTGGAGAAGAAATAGAATAAGTTTTCTGGTGCTGCGCTGGAACCTCTTGAGTTCATCCTTTCTCCCCTATCTCTTCCCCAATCCTCCTCACCAATATGTGACCTTTTGAAAATTAGACCATTCTTGTGAATCTCCACTGTTTCATTCCTTAGTGCAGTTCTATAGCAATCTCTAGAGTACTGGCTCCCAAACAGACACTATTTTCCCTTTTTTAGAAATAAAATTCTTTTTTTTTTCAGTTAGCACAATCAGTTTCTCACGTTTCTCTCACGTCCTTCCCCATTGATGGAAAAAAAGAAAAGAAAGAATAGCGAAATCCTTCTTAAAAAATACACAGTCAAGTAAAACAGATCCTGTATCATTCATGTCTAAAAAAATATCTCATTCGGCATTCTGGGTGTGTCACCCCATATTCACATTTGCTTCCTAGGAGATTAGCTGGTCATTGCTTTGATCAGAGTTAAGAACTCTGAAGAATCTTTAAAGTTGTTTGTTTTTACACTATTGTGGTTATCATATAAATTGTTCTTTTTCTGCTCACTTTATTGCATGTTTATATATATCTTCTGAGCCTTCACTGAAGCTGTTGGTTTCGTCATGTCTTATAGCTCAGTATCATCCCATATTCTCATTTACCATTTGCCTCTGAATAGGTGAGTGCTACCTTAGTTTCCAGTTCCTAGGTACTATAACCCGATCCATCAAACAGATTTATTTGCAGTAAAGAAGCACTCTAGGTGACCCAGAGGATACAGCATGGGGCTTAAAGTCTGGCCTTAAACAGAAGTTGTTCAGTTGTGTGCAACTATTAGTCACCCCTTGGGGAGGGGAGTGTTTTCTTGGCAAAAGTATTAGACTGATCTGCCATTTCCTTCTCCAGCTCATTTTACAGATGAACAACAGAAGCAAGCACTTTTTAAGTGACTTGCCCAGGGTTACACAGCTAATAAGTATCTGAAGGCAGACTTGAACTCAGGAAGAGGAGTCTTCCTGACTCCAGGCAGGACGCTGTCTTTCTTAAAACGTTTAGCTTAATAGAGGACAGCTGAATTCTCATATATTTTTCTGCATTCAAGGTGTTGTGATATATTGTTTTATTTGAAGGATATGAAAAAAAATCTAATCTCACCCAGATATGCAGTTGAAAAGGTGAGCAGAATTTTAATAATCAAATGTCTTAGTAAGTAATTAGATAGTTTTCATACAACAGTGGACATTGCTTTATTTTTAAAAAAAATATTTCTTTATTATATATCATCTGCTTTTTAAATTTGAAAATATTTTACATTTTATTTAGTTAACGTTTTAAAATTTACATTAAGTTACATTTTAGAATATTTTACATACAGTACATTTTACTAAGGCAAGCAGGATTAAGTGACTTGCCCAGGGTCATATAATTAGGGAGTGTCTAAGGACAGGTTTGAACTCAAGACCTACTGATCCCAGTGCTGGCACTGTATCCACAATCCACCTAACTGCCCTGTAACTCACTAGCATTGGTCAAATCACTTAGGCTCTCTGAAACAGTTTCTTAATCTGAAAAATGAAGATAGTAATTATTCACTCTGACCATCTCAGAGAGTTACTGGGACAATCAAATGAAATAATTCATGTAAAGCATGCAATGAATCATGAAGTTCAATTCAGATGTCCCATCATCATCAATCAAAATACATCCATACTTAAGCATCTATCCTCTCATCCATGAGGTACTCCCTTGAATACAGATGACAAACCCTTCCATCCCTTGGGAGATGGCCTTCATGAATGGTAGTGGTTAAAAACAAATTATCATCTTAGAGACGACATTCTGGAGATCAGTTTCACCAACTTAGCTAGACTAGGCCTTCGGTGACATATAGACAATCAATGATATCAAATTCATGTTCAAAGCCATTCCAGCTTGGTGGTATGCTCCAGAGTTGGTACTTCCTCGGCACAGATTTTGAGAACCCAATATCCACCGTATAGCATAAGATATGAGAAGTCACAGGAAAAATTATCAACAAAATAATCCATTTTTAAAGAATTAGGAAACAATGCATAGACCCAAGCAGATTCTTGGATAGCCTATTTTTTATTATTGTTTACAATGATTTTCAAACTTTTTTTCTCAAGTTGTGAACCCAATAAATGTCTTATTGTGATGAAATCATTAGTTTATTAAAGAAACAGTACCCTGCAGGAAGTGGATTCAAATATAGCAAGTTCTATGGCTGGCTTTATACCAGGTACTCTTGTCTGGAAGTAGACTAAAATCTATATCATTATAGCTATCTTAATTCCTTATGTTGTGCTTGTTATTAAGACCTCCATAAGTAAGCTGTTGTTCAGTTCTGTCCAATTCTTCATGAGCCCATTTGGAGTTTTCTTGGCAGATAATGCCATTTCTTTCTCTAATAGTTTTATAGATAAAGAAGCTGCATCAAACAGGGTTAAATGACTTGCTAAGGGTCACACACTAGAGAGTATCTGAGGCCAGATTTGAACTTAGGTCTTCCTGACTCTAAGCCAGGTGCCCTATTCACTGTCATCTAGCTGCCCTGACCTCTGAACCAGTCTCAGAAACTTACTAACTGTGATTTTGGGAAAGTCGCTTCACCTCTCTGTTTCAGTTTCATCAACTGTAAAATGAGGAAAATACTAACAACTCTTTCCAAGACTATTATTAGAATAAGATATTTATAAAGTGCTTGGTACAAATATTAACACATAGTAGGTTCTTATTAAATACTTGTTTCCTTCCTCATTGTTTTGTGCTAGAGAAAAAGAAGGCAAAACCAAAACTCAGTTTTGCTTAATGGTGAATCTATAAATACAAGGCACAATAGGAAGAAAGGATTTTGTGAGGAAGGTGACCGAAGCTTTCTCAGGTTCCATTAAGACAAATTCCAAAGTTTACCACAGGTTTAATCAGTCATCAGGTTTAATCATTTCTCACATTACATGGTAGATTGCCAATGCTTTCCAGTACATGTAGTTTTGAAAATATCCTGGAACAAATTGTAAAATCTTCCTTGGACTGACCAGTCTTCCTTTTTTTTCTTGTGGGGATTGTAAGCCCTGAGAGAGAGTATAGATTGATTTATAAGCTTCAATAATTTCCATCTGGTGTTTGGATTGTAGGGACAAGAAAGGGGAGGAAGTATATGTGGGGTATGTGAAAGTAATGAGTACAGTTAGAATGAGTACAATTAAAGTTGTATAATTACTTCATGTAATTGAGTAGGTTTCGTAATTTACGACAGTCGTAAAAGTTAAAGGTCTTCCTCTCATCATCAGATTATCCTCTCTGTAAGGTAATTTCAAAGTAGAGTAGAAATTAACATTAACTCAACATAATTCTGTTTTAGGATGAGTTGATCCACAGGGATGGGTGTTAATATTGGACATGCTAGACCTTGCTGTTAGGTCATCAGCCTGTTGGTATTAGATATATTTCACCAATTGGCACTCTCTCCTACCCCAGTTCTCTTTCCTTCTTTCTCTTTTCTCTCTCTGTCTCTGTCTTCATCTCTGTCTTTCACTCCTCTCTCTCTCTCGGTCTCTGTCCTCTTTTCTTTGTCCCTCTTTTGTCTCTCTTCTCCATTTCTCTCTTTTCTTCTCTCTCTCTTTTCTCTTTGTCTTTCTCTCTCCTCTGTTTCTGTCTATCTTTTTCTGATTCTCTTTCTTTTTATCTCTCATATTCTCTGTCTATTTTGCTTCTTATTGATGTATCCTATTATGGCTGTTTTTTAAAAAAATTTTATTTTGAAAGTCCTATTTGCTATCCATATACTATTTACCTCTTTCAGTAGGAAGCATGCAGAGCGTAGCTACAGGTCATAGAAAAAAATCTGTGTGCCATTTACATTACCCTGAGTTTCTGCTTAAGTGTCACAAAGTTAGGGCTGACAAAATTGGAGGCATTCTCCAGAAAGCCCAGCCTTTTTGACAGTGGGCCACTCAAAGCTTCAGGGGCACAGAGGAAAGGGTGACTCATGGAGGAAATGAAGGGAGCGCTCTACATCCCAACAGAGGGGACAATTTCCCTTTCCTTTTGCTGAGCCTAGATTCAGCCTGAGGCTTGTGGAAATAATCCAAAACTATCACTTTTTTTCTGGACTGCCATAGGATTACAGAATCAGATTTGGTAAGGGACCTCAGAAAACATCTAGCCCCTGTCCCCCTCACTTTACAGCTGAAGAACTGATGCTCTGAAACATGCTTGGGTCACATTGATTGTATCAAAGCTATGATTTCAGCACAGATCTTTTGATACCAAATTTACCATTCTTTCCATGGCACTGTAGTTCCCTGGGTCTGTCATCAACCCTCCAAATTTCATCTCTGGAAGGCTAACCCCAAAAGATGCTATAAAATACCCTACCCCCTCATTAGGATTCTTTGCTATTACCCATTAGAGTTTAGAATCTCCCTTCTCTCCCTTCTCTCCCTCCCATCCCCCCAACTACATATACACTGATCACTTTTATAGCTGGGTTGAAAAGGGAGTAAAATATTTAACTTGAAGTCAGGAAAAGTTGAACTCAACCCTATTTTAGATATTTACTGGCTCTGTGACTGTGGGCAAGTCTCTTAATTTCTCTCTGCCTCAGTTTCTTCATTTGAAAAAGTGAGTATAATTAAGAGAAGCTACTTCACTGAGTTGTTATGAGGATCAATTGAGCTAATATATGTAAATCACTTTGTGCAAGCCATAAAACATTTCATTAACATTAGTTGTTACTATTTCACACAATATATTGTGCCGTCTAGCTAGCCCAGATGTGGAAATCTCTTGCCTTCAGGGTATAGTCTCCGTCCTTCCTTCCAGTTCAGCATCTGTAACTCTCTTAACTTTACCTCCCTCTCTCCTCAGGATTGAAAGCTTTTCTTTATTTCATCCTGAAGAACTCTAAAGTCTTACCCTTTCCTTGTCAGTCTTGATTCACCATCTCCCTCCATCATATTTGGAGCCCCACACCTCTTTGCTATTTCTCAAAATCTAATTACCTGAGTTTGACACTTTAATGTTTGGGAATCACACAAAGAGTATCCTCTTGGATATTTATAGTCATTTTATTACCTACTCCCAACATGTTCATTAATTTGAAAAATAGTTTCAGAGGACTTACTATGTACAAGGCACTATGGGAAAAAACAGTAATGTAAAAGGTATAATATCTGCCAATAGGATCTTAGAGGTAGTCTATTTATTATAGTGGAATTTTTGAAGTTCTAGAACCTGAGTCCTGCCACTTATTCATTGTGGAACTATGGGTAAATTAATTAACTTGTCTGAACCCCAGGTTTCTTACATGTAATATGGGGGTTTGGAGTAGGTGACCTCTAAAGTTCCTACCAGCTCTAGAAACAAATACAATCATAAAATTCTCCTGGATCTGTGATCTCATAGAATTGGACATTCCTTCAGTGATGCATCTTGCAACTAATACATATCTGTCTGCCCTGTGTGATGTCTTGTCCGTGTTTTCGGTTGTTCAGTTGTTTTGAGTCATGTCTGACACTTCATGGCTCCATTTAGGGTTTTCTTGGCAAAAATAATGGTTTGTCATTTCCTTCTCTAGCTCAAGGAACTGGAGCAAATAGGGTTAAGTGACTTGTCCAGGGTCACAACAGGTAGTAAGTGTCTGAAGCCAGATTTGAATTCAGAAGGTGAGTTTGCCACAGGTGATGCCTGAAACATGCTAAAGACCTTTTTAAATCTCCCCTTTTAAAAGACCTCCCTTGATTTGTCCTAACACAAAGGTGCAGGTGGAGTTCTCTGGCTGGTCACCTGTTGTCCCTCACCTTTGCCATGCAACTGGCCCAGATTTTTCTCTGATCTCCCATTTCACTGATGACGTCTTTTACTTCTGCTTTCTTCAAAGTTTCTTATTGACGATATGTTGCAGCCCACTCCCATGTACCACATATCTTTCCCCATTGTATTTTATAGGGTTTAAATTATTTATTTCATTTTCATTTTTAGTTCTTCAGAGATAGTTGTAGTATATGCCTCAATGCTTCATAATGACACTGGTGGAATATTGGCATTTAAAGGAGAGGTCTTGTTTCCATGAGAAATTAGGGGTCATTAAAAGAACTTGGCAATTTCCCCAAAGCAATCCAGTCTGCTTTCCTTCATTTGTCCAATTAGCTGTCCATCTTCACAATACATATTGATAATTGGGTTTTATGGCAAATGAATGTCCTAATCTGGATGAAGAATGTCTGTTTCCCTTAGTCTTTGCTGTGTGGATGGTCAGGTCAAATCCTTCTGAGTGGTTACAGATCTCTTCCAGGAGGCTTTGTAATATTCTGTTGTTCAGTTGTTTTCAGTCATGTCTGACACTTCATGACTCCATTTAGAGTTTTCTTGGCAAAAATAATGGTTTGTCATTTCCTTCTCTAGCTCAAGGAACTGGAGCAAATAGGGTTAAGTGATTTGTCCAGGGTCACAACAGGTAGTAAGTAAGTATCTGAAGTCAGATTTGAACTCTGGAAGATGAGTTTTTCTGACTCCAGGCCCTGCACTCTAACCACTGTATCACCTACCTGCCTATCTAGATGCAATATCATCCACAAATAGAAGCATTTTAAAGACCTCATCATTCACAGGAATCCTTGTTTAACTGGGACTTTGTGCTGGCTTTGCTTTATCATGAGGTCAAATAGCTTTGGTGAGCATACAGCTTCCTGTTTTATCTACTGTCTGATTGTTGATGATTTATGTATTATTGCAAAGTCTTATTTCTACTGTTGTATCTTGCAAAGAATCCTGAATAATTTTAATATTTGAATGGTATAAACCTGTGTATTATAGGCAATGAATGCTACAGGACTAGGGCATCTAGATGGTGAGTGCCAGGACTTTCCAAATTCAAGTCCTGTCTCAGACACTTTCTACCTATGTGACTGGGCGCAAGTTAGTTAAGCCTGCTTGCCTCAATATCCTTATGTATAAAATGAGCTTGGGAAGGAAATGGCAAACCCCTCCAGTATCTTTGCCAAGAAAATTCTGAATGAGGTGATGAAGCATTGGGTAGGATCGAAGTGACTCAATAATAGCAACACTATAGAAATTTAGAAAAAGGCAATTCCATTTTGATTTTCTGTGGTCTTGGAATAAGTGGGATTTGATGAGTTGCATTTTGATAGTGGAGAAAGGTAGAAAGAGTTTGTTAGGGGAAAGGTATAAACAAAAGCTGGGATATTGAAGGAAAGTACAATCTTTGTTTAGGGCACAACAGATAGACCAGTTTGAAGAGGGTTTAAATAAATGAAGACTGAGATTACTGGGCTGGAAAAGAAAGATGAGAGGACATTTTGAAGGACTTTGAGTGCAGGCTAAGATACGGCTTCATTCTTTGGGCTGTAGGGAGCATTGAAGTTTTTTAATCAAGGGTATGACATGATAAAAGTGGTGTAGTGAAAGATTAATCTTCCTAATGTATAAAATGATTTGTCATTGGGAGAAAATTAGAAATAAGAAGGCAAGTCAGAAGGCATTTGCAGTAGGACAATTGTGAGACAATTAAGATCTGACTTAGAGAGAAGGCAATGAGAATTGGGAGGAAGTGATGGATTCCAAAAAACGTAAATGGAGATTGACTGGGGCTAATGACTAATTGGATATGGGGAATCAAGGGAAATGACTTTGAAGTTTCAGCCCTAGGTGACTGACAATATCATGTTAGAAAAAAGTAAGATAAGAAGAAGAGCCAGGTAGAAGGGAGCAGGGAGAGAACAGAAGATTTTTTTAGATTGTACAGAAAGACAGGCAGTGTGGTGAAGTGGATAGA
This sequence comes from Potorous gilbertii, assembly GCA_028658325.1. Lineage (NCBI taxonomy): Eukaryota > Metazoa > Chordata > Mammalia > Diprotodontia > Potoroidae > Potorous > Potorous gilbertii. The sequence goes on along the minus strand of CM053774.1, from coordinate 87,797,448 downwards.
GAGAAGACCTTGGAGCCAGGAAGGGGACCTGTGTTCAAGTTTTACCTTTTACACCTCTTGACTGTATGACTCTAAACAAGTCACTTAACTTCTCAATCCCCAAGGCAATTTTCTGATAATGTTACAGAAAGATGCCAACCTGATTTAACAGAGGCAGTTTTCCTTACCCTATACTAGTAAAATCACAGGTCCAGTCCTTAACTCCGCCTTGTCAGCAAAATTCATGCCGAAAATAGTGGCTGGTGTTGATAACACTCTAGTACAGTCTTCCTTTCTATGAACAACTGCTAAAAAAAGAAAATGTGAAACATATTGTCAGTTGTAATCATGTAATTTTTGGTTGCTGTTGTTTAACTGTTTGGGGGTAATATTTTGTCCAGTGGTATGATGTGTGGGTGGTGTTGATTGGACAAAACAATACACATAAGTATGTGGTAGTAGAGTAATATTGTTAGAAAAAAATGATGACTTCTAAGGTAATTGAAAAAGGTTTACTTACAATTCCAAAGGACTCATATATAATAGATATCACCACATTACATATATACATATAATGCATAATAAATGAAGTTAAAGGTATATGTACATGCGTATATAGCGTGGACCATGGAAACATAGTGTTTTCTAAAAGTTGTTCAACTAAATAATGAGGATTGTATCATTGTACATATGCATGTATATGTATGTGTTTAAATATGTATGTATATCATATTCCAAGATGTCTCACTAGATCCTCAAACAAAATGAGTCTTCAACTGAACTCTTAATTCCTTCTTTCTTCTTACTCCTCCTCCCAATGTCCCTATTTTTGTCACTTTAATTGCTATACTTCTCAATCATCCTGGAAACAAACTACCTATCTATCTATCTGTCTGTCTGTCTGTCTATCTATCTACCTATCGATCGATCCATCATCTACCTATCTCTGTATTCATGCATATGTACATATATCAACATGCATATATACACATGAATGTAATTATATTCACATATGCTTATGTATATGTGACCACACATGTATATACACATACAGACACATGTGTATGTAGAAGTGAATTCTTTTCAGTTGCAGCTTTTCACAAAAACTGTCTAAGAGGAAGAGGGTCAATAGAGTAAATATCCATGCTGAGAAAATCACAAGTTCCTGAATAGTTGAAGCATTCTTAGTTTGGGACTTGGTGCAGAAATAGGAACTTAGAAAAGTTTTCAAAAACTAAAAAGGAAAGAGAAGTATTGATGTCAGAGTCAGAGAGCTGCCTGGGGTAGTCATGAAAAGGAGCGCGTTACCAGCCGGTCCCAGCTTTGACAGAGGAGGAGGACATGATTCAGTTGTGACCCTGCTATCTGTGTGATCTGTGTGGGCACATCACTTAAGCTGTCTAGTCCTCAGTTTCCTCATCTGGGAAATAAGGAATTTTGGACTGGAACCTTTTCTGGCTTAAATCCTATAATGGTCTGATAAGTCATCCAAGGTGGGAGCCACCAAGGGAATCTTTCCAGCCTCCAAAAAGGAGGGACAGAAAAAGATCAATTTGATAAAAAGATGAGGGAAGGATATTGCCAAATGTATGGTCTCTGCTAACAAAAAGAATAATGTTTGTAACTCACATTTTATATAGTATTTTTAGAGGTACAAAGCACTTTCTCTTCAGAAATTCCATGAGATAAATAATACAAATAATTAAACGCAGGCTTATAGAGCTTCAGTGATTTTGCTAGAGTCACATAGAAGTTTCACAGTGAAAGCACTTCACATTTTGAAAGATTCCACATGGGTGGTTACCCTGCTATCTTTCAAGTATTGAAGCAGGAACAATTGTAAATAATTAGAAGAATCCATTTAGGGAAAAAGAGGGCTAGCTTCAGACATGACTGAAAGAAGAAAACAAAAATCTGGTTTGAGGCCAAAGTTCTCCTGACTATAACACCAAAGGGCAAGTCAGGAGATTTCAGCCCAGTGTGTCCTGGCAAGTCTTATCTGGTCCTTATCAGTAGTGGTGAGATGAGTTCGATCTCATGTTCCCATGCCAGACAGCTCTTAGATTTATGGTGGAGATGGAAAGTCAGATGGATCCTAGCTGGCTACAAGAAACACCATTTTTCCTGAGATCAAAAGTGTAGAACTAGAGTCTTGATAAAAAGAAAAATAATGCTCCCCTAGAGTTCAAGGAAGCTAAGAGAAAGCCATGGCTTGGCTTAGGGGTAGAAATGAAGCTCTATCCTCAATGGCAGAGTCATTTAAGGTTAATATTATTTTAAAGTATATACATACATACATGTATACACACACATACATATATGTATACACACATGTGCGTACACATGTGCATACATATACACACATATATTTATACATATAAATACATTATATATTACATATTATATCTATGTATGCCTACACATATATACACACATACATGAACGGTTACCTCATTTGACTCTTAGAATAGCCCTATGAGGTGGGTAATATTCTTACTCCCGTGAGGCACATATTATCTCCTTTCATCACCAAGTGAGCTAGGTACTCCCCATTTTACAGATGGTGAAAGTGACACTGAGAAAATTTATGTGACTTGCCCAGGTTCACTTGGTTAGTAAATGTTTGAAGCAGGATTTGAACTCAAGTCTTACTGACTGCCTCAGACAATAGATGGCACAGCATGTCAGATCTGGAGTCATCTAATATCTTGGAGTCTCATTGTCTTCATTAATAAAGTGAGGAAAACAACAGCACCCCCTTACCGACTGGTGGAGGATCTGATATAATAATGTAAAGCCTTTGTAAATTTTAAAGTGCTAGATGATTTTTTTCAAGTTATTTTTCAATTGCGTCCGACATTCTGTGACCCCATTTGGGATTTTCTTGGCAAAGATACTGGACTAGTTTTCCATTTCTTTCCCCAGTTCATTTTACAGATGAGGAAACTGAGGCAAATAGAATTAAATGAGTTGCTCAGTATCACTCAGGTAGCGTCTGAAGTCAGATCTAAGCTCAAGGTGTGTCTTTCTGACCACAGTCCTTCACGCTCTCCACTGTGCCACCTAGCAACCCCTTTTTCATTATTATTTGAGAATATGAGAAAGAAATAGGCATGAGAATTAGTAGAGTAGGTAGGTAACAGTGACTGAGTGAGGATTCTGTTAAAGTTCATATCCTGAACTATACACTGGACAAAAGTTCTTTAAAGAGCTGACATGGTAAGTATTTATGGAGTCACAGGAGAAGGGAAGTGAAAAGTCCATGACCCTGAGGGCAGTATGCAGCAAGAAATCATTGACTGTTCAGTTGAATGGCATTGTGAAATGCTCCTCTTCCTTTGGAGGGAATTATCTATGTCACTGAATGTAAATTAAAGCATTCACTGTATTATCAACTATATTGGTAGAATTCTGGAAGACCCTACTCCCATAGCTGGAGCATTCTGAGGGATGGATCGTCAAAAAATACTTTGGGAAAGGAACAGCTATGGTAATGGGAAATGACTTGGAGTTTCAATGGGTTTAAGGTCTGTTGGTCACTTCTCCCCTTTGAATGGACCAAGAGTTGGTCCTTTAGACAGAAAAAGGGAATCTACTAGGCTAGCAAAATGAAGCCCCTATTGCCACTGAGAAGATGAGCCAAGAAGCAGCTGGATGTCATGGTGGATGAAATGCAGGACTTAGAGTCAGGAAAACTTGAATTAAAGTCCTGCCTCAGACACTTACTAGCTGTGTGACCTTGGGTAAGTCCCTTCACCTTTGTTTACCTCAGTTTCCTCATCTGTAAAATCAGATTAATTAGAGCACCCACCTCCCAAGGTTGTGAGAGTCAAATGAGATTGTAAAGTGCTTAGCATGGTGGCTGGAATATGCTAAGTGCTATAAAAATGCTAGCTATGGTTGTTTATTGTTATTATTTCTATGTGATGGTGGGCAAGTAATACACTTTCCTCACTGGTAAAGTGAGTGAGATGGATGAAGATGGCACTGAAATCTCCTCTTGCTCTAGATCTACAATGGTTAGTATTAATGGTTATTATAAATGACCATTTAGTTACAATGAAATTCTAGTTATAATATAATAGTTTTTATAAATAATAGTAATAGTTATTTTAAATAATAAAAATGGTAAGTAGTAAATATAGTTCATACAAAGTAAATAGTGAGAGAAATGAATCATGAGTGAAAGCAGGTCTTTCAGGTCCAAAGGCATTAAAGACTTCCATTCTGAGTGAAAGAGAAAGCTGAAAGGTCAGTGAAGATAAGAATTTGCTTCCCTCATGCAGTAAATAGGGAAAGACTTACAAAGACCTACACAGCAGAAATCCAGAATGGTCAGCATCAAATGAATATGATCTGGGGGGAAATCAGACTGAGAGATAAGACTCAATCATCAGGCATTTAATTGACTCTTAGGTTAGCCCTTTTTCTCATTCTCAGGCTAAACTGCTTCATTCGCTCTTCTCCTGTAGCTCCTCAGTCCTTTGGTATTATACCTTGACTTCTCCCCCTAAGCCAAATCAGGGTTCATTCTTAAGCATCTTGAGAAAGCGTGCTCCTTTTTTGACAAACTTCATGTCTTGACTGCCTTAGTTTAGTACTGAGATGAATTCAGAAAAATAAACTCCAGTAAAGATTTTCTTTGTTTCAAACTCTACCCATTTTGCATCATTTGTGAAGGGGAACTCTATCCTTGACAAGTTGAAATGAAGTCCTGAGAGAAGAGAGAGACATTTTTTTTTTGGTGGAGCCAAGATGGCAGAGTGAGAGCAACAACTCACCTAAGCTCTCGGACAAACTCCTTCAGGTACCTCTGAAAGGGGAATCGGACTAAATTGTGGAGGTGCGGAATCCAGTGGGAGACAGAAGGTGACAGATTCGGAGCTTAGATTGGACCGGAAGGTCCATGGGAAAGGTCTGTGTCCGCAGGGGTGAGCCCACAGCGCACAGCGCAGCGAAGCAAAAGGGACCCAAGAAATCTGAGTGGCAGGCGGAACCAGAGGAGCGGCACCAAGGGCGGGAGACAAGCTGAACCGAGTGAGAGCCACGGAACACCAGATATCAGTGCAGCAGCTCCTGAGACCTTCAGCCCGAAGATCAAACTTCAATAGGTCGCCTACTTGAACTTCCGGAAGCCAGGATGGCGGAGTGATCAGTAAATGCTCTCTCCTCCCCGCTTGATGACCTTGAAAGAACCATAAAATATTTCCCCAGAAAAATCTCAGATCAGCTGAAACAGCAGAAGGAGACCAATAGTCTCATAACACCTGAGATGAGGAAAATAGCTAAGGGGGATTCCTCCTACGGTGGCAGAGGCAAACCGGAAGGACAGGGGACCCAGGGCAGGGAAAATTTGCACCAGGACCCAGGCAATCCTCAGCGCCAGGAGAAGAGCCCCAGAAGGGGTGGGAACATGCATTAGCA
>CM053774.1:87781346-87791545 GCA_028658325.1 Potorous gilbertii | reverse complement strand
AACAAAGTATGAAGGATATTTGATTTTATCATCACAGGGGTAATTTCTGAGTGGGGGTTTCCTCCAGCCAAAGGGAGTTGCTTGAGATATGCAAAGGCTCAGTGCCTTGTCCCGAGTCACCAAACTCAGTGTCAGAGACAGAATCTGAACCTAGATCTTCCCAATTCCATTGTCAACACTCTGTCCTTGACAATACATTATAAAAGTGTGTCTGGAATTACAAGTACACTAACTCATATATTGTGTCATCTCCATTTCCTTCCCTTCTTTGAAAAGTGGGACAATACTTCCTTTTCACCAGTCCTTCAATATCTCTCCCCCTCTACAATCTTTTAAAGATGGTGACCCTACAATAATGTCTATCTTCTCCTTTATTAGCCAAGGATGTCCATTCATCTGCATCAAGTGAATAGAACTCTGAAGTCATGTAAGCACTCTCATACCCTCAATTATCTTGGAAATCAGCTCCCTATTTAAGGTTTCTATTCTGTCCTTTCTAGTCTAAAGACCATTCTTTTCTTCACACACACACACACACACACACACACACACACACACACACGCACTCATGCACTGCATTGCTTTTTCAATAAACAAGTATTTATTTTCTCTCCCCATTTACAAAGAAAAGGAAATCATTTGTATTTGATAAACCCAGCCAGTCAAGACAAAATGCATTTCCTATCTACTGACCTCCTCAGCTTCTTTCAAGTTTCATCTAAAATCCCACCTCATTTGAGAAGCCGTTCCTATAGCCTGTGTATACATAGCTGTTTGTATTGTTGTCTCTTCCATTAGACTGAGAACTCTTGGAGAGCAGGTACTAGTCTTGACTTTCTTTGTATCCTTAGCACTTCGTAAAGTGTCTGGTAAATAGTAGATCCAAAATAAATTGTCAATAATTGACTGACTGAATTTGAGCATGTCCAAAAATTTATCTCATTCTCCATCTTGAATTTATCCTCTCTCTGTCAATAGACAAGTAGCAGACTTTTTCATCTGTCTTCTCAAGTAATGGAAGGTCTTAAGTCCTAAAGGGCATTCTCTTTGGAAGAGAAAAGAGAAGCAAAAATGAAAGACAAAAATAATGAGATCTCTTTTCAGCAAGTCTAAGTTTTTGAAAATCTCTTGTTCCTTTATTTGCTTTTTAAAAAAACAAAGCTGGCCCTCTCAGTGTGACCACAAGTTTAAAAAAAATAACTTCCAACAGATTCTCTTTTAGATCTTTGACTCCACTTTGCATTTCTGCTGAGGAACTCTTTCTACACATAAATCTTCCCCAGGTCTTGGTATCAGTGATCTTACAGTCATCAGGGCACAGCGTATCTTTCTCTTTAAGTTTTAGTGCACAGAATAAAGACATGGCGTAGTAATTTCCCAGAAAGAGCACTACATTAGAAGTCAATATTGCACTCAAAATTCCAATTCTCATAATTACTACCTAAATTAGAATGCTAGATTTGGGTTTACCAGATCTGTATTCAACTCCTCAACTTGCCACTTATTACTTGTGTGACCTGGGTCTCATTCTCATCTATAAAGTAAAGGAGTTAGATTAGATGACTTTTGGCGTCCTGTCCAACTCTAGATCTATGCTCCTCTTTATTTTTTAACTCTTCAGTTCCATATTGATAACATGAAAGGTTTGTATTAGACATCTTCTTAGATGCAGTGAAGTTCTATATCTATGATCCTGTGATCTCTTCAATAGCCAAGGGTCTAGCATAAAAACAATGAAAATATTTGACATTTAGAAGCATATGCATAGCCTAAACAAAGCATAAACATAGTTTTAAAATGTTTCCTATTTTCAAGTATTTCCTGCTTCTGAAATTCATGTTGAATTAAACACAAGGTCATATTTATATATCTGGGTGAAATTTTAGGAATGTTTCCTACATTTGGCAGTTTTTCCTTCCTAATTCAGAGGGTAAATGCATCCCAAAAGTCACTGGTATCACAAAGAATATTCTGCACCAAGTCTGAAATAGAAAAGGTATCTTATGAATGAAAAAGCTTTTCAAATGTTTCTGGACATGCATGATACCATGCTGATTGTACCAGGCCTAGGAAGACTATGCGACCTCCTTAACCACATTCACATTCACTCAAAATAGACTGACATAGTCAACAAAGTGGAAAAACAAAAAAGGAATTAAGAATGCATGTTTCCCAGATTATGACATGCCGTTTGATGGGTACGTGCTGCCTTAGTTCATCTGTATGTATATCTTGGACAGGCACTGCAGATGGATGATGAAGTGGGCCCAGAATTTAATAGGAGGAAAAGATCCAGCTGGATTACATTTGGGAAAGTGTGTTGCATTTTCCATATCCCAAACTGCTTACTCCCACAAAAATCTATTTTCTCAGTAACTCAATATTTTCCCTGTGATGCTGTATGCCTATGAATCATGGAGCATCACAACCCCACAAGCATCCAAATGAACATAACTCAAAGAATAATGCAAAGATGTTCAGTCAGATGTGAGTAGACTGCAATATTACTTGATTGTGAGTATGTGAGATTCCAGATGAAAGACATGGTCAAGGACCTCAATATGAATTAAAAATAGGCTGGCCATATGCCAAAAATGAAGGACAAGACAAGGACCAGAGATCTGTTCGGGTGTCTTTGATATATAAAAAGAACCAGAGGAAAGCCTCTAGGGAATTGGATATCATTCTCTGAGGGAGGGGGGAAGGGCAATGGAAAGATGTGGATGAAAATCCCGGAAGCCAAGATAATATGAATGGAGTGCAATCTGCACTAAGGGAGGGATTACTCATGCCAGTGAGAACATAGATCCTCAGACGTATTAAAGTGATTTAAAAACCTGTGTTGTTCACTCGGGGAACACAAATGCCACTTGTTTTAGGTATCACACAATGCTTGGACACTTATACTTAATAGGGAAAGGGCTAGGGCTGAGGAATAGACCTGATATTTCGTTGGTATAGAGAATTTCCTCTCCCAGTGCAGGAGGATACATTATCTGCCACTTAGAATCTTGGAAAGCAGCCTCAAGCATTGAGCTATATCACCAGTATGTGTAAAAGGCCTCCTAGCTGATTCTCTATAACTCTGTCCAATAATGGTTAGGCAACCTATCCAGGGCACACCTGAAAATGGAGGGCAAACATAATGAATGATAAAACACTGGGAGGAGATACATTTTTCTTTATACTTCCTCCCAGATTTCCCTCTTACTCATCCTCAAGCTATCTGTGTACTTTCTAGTCCCACAAACAATCAAAGAAACCAAAAACCTACAACACTTCTCTCCATCTCAATCCGTAAGAAGTTTCTTAATTTCCTACCTTTTCTCTACTAGGAGAGAGACTCACACAAATCAATGAATCTCCATCCTGGCTTTACATGAAAAGATGACAAGAGCATGTGCCTTGAGACATTTGTACCAGTGGTGCTGACAGATGCCCACTTCATGCATGAATGAATCTATTTATTTATTCATTCATTCAATAAACATGTATTAAGAGCCTACTTGGGTAGCTAGGTATCAAAATGGAGAGAGTGTCATCCCTGGAGTCAGGAGGACTGGAGTTCAAATCTAAACTCAGATACAGTCTAGTCAGGGAAATAAAATATTAATGTGGTTTCTGTAGCCTCTATCTTCTAGGCAGATAGGCAGATTGCAGTAGAGTGCTGAGCCTTGGGTCAGGAAGACCTGAATTCAAATGCAACCTCAGATAGTTATAAGTTGTATGACTCTGGGCAAGTCTCTTACCTCTCTCCCTCAAGTTTTTCATCCTGCCTCCCAGGATTGATATGCAGCTAAAATGAGATCATATTCATAAAGTGTTTCACACAGTGCCAGTCACATATTTAACACTTTTCTCCCTTCCTCCAGGAATTCACAATCTAGTGAGGGAAATAAAATATACACACAAAAAATTCAAGGTGTCATATGAATCTGTACTTATGCATGTCTTGGACAGGCACTATATTAGCCTGCAGAAAATATTAGCATTTTCAACTAGAGAAAGGGTCTGGAAGACTTCTTGAAGCAGAGCTTTTGGGAGCTTGTCTCTGAAAGATCATTAAAGTTTTGCAAGACAGAGCAAGTTTCCTGCAGGCATAGGGCACAGGGCACAAGGTGTGAGCAAAAGCACAGAGAGTCACCCAGGCTTTCTCCCCTGTCCCTCCTCTGAACAGCATCTGTGAGACTGCTGACTGGAGTGAAGGGTTAGTCTGTGGTCATGGAGTCAAGCAAGGCTAATCTGTCCAGATGGGGATCATGCTGTCATGAGCATTGTGCCCTAATCAGACACAGGCAGGTTACTCAGCATTGTAATTCACAGCATTATTTTAAATAAGTACTATACATAATTACAAAATATATAGATATTTATAGAGAAAGCAATTTTTAAACCAGTACCTCAATAGAAATTGACATATGAAAACTGAAAAATAATTAGGAGGTGAAGCCGAGATGCAGAAAAAAGGCAGGAACAACTTTAAATAATGCCTCAAAACAAATTCTGGAGTGATAGAACCCACAAAAAGAGTGAAATGAAGGTTGGCAGGAAAGATCTGTTGCATCAGGATGAGAGAGGCATGCAATCCAGCTTTGGCCGTGACCCAGAAAACAAACAGTAGACATTGAAGGTGGCTGAATCAGAGGCAGTACCAGCAGTTGCCAGACTCTCAGCCCATGGTAGTAAGAGGGTCAGACAAATGGTCAGAAGGAGATTACAGGGGCCTTTTTGTTGGCATCAGGATCAGGACTCCACTGAATTACCCATACTTGGATCTGGGTCACTTTCCTGGGTCTCAGTCCAAGGGTAAGAAAGAACCAGCCCCCAAGAGCTTGCAGCTGCAGAGAAGCTGGGACCCTGGTCACAGTAAATTGTCTGACATAAAAGAGGCATGAAAGAGCTTTTACTGTGGAGGGGAAGATGGGAGACAGGGAATGAGCATGTGAACCTTATGCTGATTGGGATTGGCTCAAAGAGGGAATAACATACGCACTCAGCTGCATGTACCACACAGGAAAGTAGGAAGGGAAGGGGATAAGAGGAGGGGGATGGGCTGCTGATAGAAGAGAGGGCAGATTGGGGGATGTAAAACTCAGAAGCAGAACACTTGAGAAAGGATGGGATGAAAGCAAACAGAGAGTAGGATAACCAGCGGGGAAGAGGATGGAGGGAAATATATAGTAATCATAACTGAAAAAAATTTTACAGTAATTTTCTCTGACAATCATCTAATTTATCAAATATATAGAGAATTGAGTCAAATTTTGAGAAAAAAAAGCCATTCCTTAATTGATAAATGGTCAAAGGGTATGAACAGTCAGTTTTCAGACAAAGTAATCAAAGCTGTTTATAGTCATGTGAAAAAATTCTCTAAATCACCATTGATTAGAAAAATGCAAGTTAAAACAACTTTGTTAGATTGGCTAACATGACAGAAAAGGAAAATGACAAATGTTGGAAGGGATGTGGGATACTAACGTTGCATTGGTGTGATGGAATGCTTGAGTGCCTATGCTTGGACCGCAATTCTAAAACCACATTTGTCTCTCAAAATCACATTTCTCCCTAGCATCAAAACACTTTCTCCCCAGTCTGAGGGCAGCCTGATCTAGAAAAACTTTTATATTTCTTCCTGATACATTAGCCAGCTGCACTTAAAGAATTTATTAGTTTGAATCAGCTGTGTACTGGGTCATAATGACATTTGATACTCACTGATAAATCATATGTATCCTAGACTTAAGACATGTATATACTCCCTTACATTTCTCTTGTCTAACAAGACATTGATGAGAATAGCCTGGTATTACTTAGTCAGTCGTGACTATTGGTTGATTTAGTGATGTTTCAGGCCTAAAACCACACCTCCATGTAGCCCTACCTTGGACTCTTTCCCAACAAACTGGGTAAAATAGCTGCACAGTAGATACCAAAAGTGCACATTCCTTTAAGAACTAACCACTCCTTTTTTTTTTTTTTTGCTAAAAGAAAACAAAGTTTATTAAAGATTCGCCATATTGGGTTGACTTAGAGTCTGAGTTGGATTGAATCTGAGCCAGAAATAACCATCCTTAAACACTCCCTAATCCTGCCCTGAATCACTTAGGCAGCATGTTTGGTGTATGTCTAGCTATAGAATATTTTATATAAACTTTACTTGTACCCCTCTAAGGTTGCAGTTTCCCTAAGAACTCTTGCATGCTAAAAAGCATAATAAATCTTTACCTTGACTTCAAGAATACTTGAGTTCGCAAATTCATCCCAGGCATCCTACAACCGGCCCCTGGACTCTGGTCTTTGGAGGATTTCAGAATTTCTTCCATCCCATCCCCATTTCCAGCCCCATCAGGTGAAGTTGTGAAATGATCCAACCATTCTGGAGAATATTTGGAACCATATACATATAGCCTTTGGCCAAGTAATATCACTACTAGATCTGTACCCCCAAAAGGATCTATATGTTATAAAAATATTTATAGAAACTTTTTTAGTGAAGGTAAAGAATTGGAAATTGCAGAGATGTCCATCAATTGGGGAATGGATGAACAAGTTGTGGTATCTGATCGTGATGGAATACTATGGTCCTATAAGAAATGAGGAACTAGATGTTCTAAGAAAAACTTGGGAAAACTTACATGAACTGATGAAAAAATGAAATAAGCAGAACTAGGAGAACACTGTATACAGCAACAGCAATATTGTATGATGATCAATTGTGAATGATTTAGCTATTCTCAGCAACACAATAATCTGAGACTGTTCTGAAGAATTTGTGATAAAAAATGCTTTCCATCTTCAGAGAAAGAATTGATGGAGTCTGAATGCAGATCAAAGCATAAGTTTTCTTTATTTTTCTTGGTGTTTTTTTGGTCTGTATTTTCCTTCACAATGACTAACTTGGAAATACGTTTTACATGGCTGCAGTTGTATAATCTATATCAAATTGATTGTCTTCTCAATTGGAGAGGAGGGAATGGAGGTTAGGAGATAATTTTGAACTCCAAAAAAAAATTTTAAATGAATATTAAAAACTCTTTTTTACATGTAATTGACGGGAAAATAAAATATTAACTTAAAAAAAGAAAAAAACAGTCTCTACTGAATGTTAGAGAAAGAAGAGAACTTAGAGATTATTTCATCTAAGCGCTGAATTTCTCTTACATCGAAGAACAGCAAGGTGATTGTTGAATTGGAATGTAGGTCAATCAACAGACATTTCTTTTAAGTGTTTACTATGTTGTAGGCAAGAGATCTGCATTTGAATCTCAAGTATTATGGAGAGAGCACAGGCATCAGGAGATATGAGTTATATATACACTTAGCTCCACAACAGTGTGAACATTGGAGTTCTCATCCATAAACTAAGAGGTTTGAGCCAGTCTGTAAGGTTCCATCAAGTACTTCAAGCCTGTAATCTAGATGGGAAAAACAGAATCCTGAGAGAAGAAATGATTTTCCAAAACAAGCATTACTAGGCACAGACAGGATTAGAACCCAGATCTCCTTACTCCATGATCAATGCTCTTCCCACTACATGTGGAAAAAATCACACACTCTTAACGTTTGTTCTAGGTAGAAAGAGCACTGGATTTGGAATGAGAAGGCTTGGGGTCAAAATTTTAACTCTGCCATTCCGTTTGTGTGAATTTAGCTAATCACTTAACTTCTTTAAGCTCTCAATTCTTTTATCTGGAAAATTAGAAAGATGGTCTAGATGAGAGAAATGATTATTCCTCTCTCATATTAATAGACAATTATTAAAAATGGGGAGACCGCAGTTTTCCGCCTGTCCTATTTCTTTATTTAATCTCTGACAAGGCTAATGGAAGACAGGATTAACCCTGTTTCCATTCTGGATATTGCTCCTCCATCCAACTAGCTCAGACTTAGGTAGAGGGTATAGACTTGTTGTCTGGATTGCCCAAGGTTGAAAGTTGTCTGGATACAGGGATAGTCTCTCTGGCCCAGAGTGACATGATGTCACTCTCAGCTCGTCAGTAGAGTAAGCTCACTTCTCCTTTATAAAGTCCATCTCTCATTAATTCTTAACTAATCAGAGATGATTGCCACCTTCAGGAGCACCCTTCTTCCAAGGGTACAAAGTCCACCATCAGGGTCTTTGGCATTCAAGAGTGCCATGCACCTCCTCTTAAAAAGGCTAGCATTATTTATAAAATGACTAATCACTCAGAGATTATGTCTCCTAAATTTTTAAACACCGCATAGATGACCTTCCAGGTTCTTAAATTTGAGTATGGCAGAAAGAACAGAGAGCTAGACTTGGAGGAAGGAAGATCTGGATTCGAGTTGTACTCCTGACATGTTTGCTGTGTGACCCTGGGCAAATCACTTAAAATTTCAGTGTTCCAGGCTGCTCTCAAAGACCATAATAAGAAAGTACCTATCTTCATTGGGTAAAAAGTTCCTCACCAGGAACTTTGCATCCCAATAAGGTCCCAAATATGATGTAAAAAAATGTCCCTTTCTTGGGTGATGAGTAATTTAAAAGTCTTTGGAAACCATGGAATTTGGCATGGATTTGAAGTGGAAATTAATCATGTTTTGTAATTTCTAAGACGAATCTGTTTATGTCTTGAAGAACTTAGCAGTATACAAGGCCTTATGCCACCCAAAGCAATATGGTACCTTGTCATCACAGATGTCTCAGTGAGCTGTAACTTCAAGTCTTATTAAAAAACAAATAGAAATTTTCTTCTAATATTCATACTAGAATGACATAGTTCCAGTTCTACTGTAACTTCATATGCAATGAGTTCTTTAGCAGATCTTTGAAGATTTATTGATTAGGAAATAAATAATCATTGACTTGACTTAACTACGAACACCTGTTTTTCCAACGTAATTTGCTTTAAAACATTTTAGCAGTAGGAAAATAACAAAAGTAACAATTTAGCACTGCAACATAGAAAAATAACCTAAAGATCTCTCTCCTAAGGAAAATGTCACTGGAAAAAAATGTACTTCTTGGGAGAAGGGGTGGAACTCATAAGATAGGAAGTCACCGGGAAGTTATTTCAGGCAGAAAAAAAAACTGGAGGTAACAGATAGAGCAGAGTGAACAAAAGAAATTCTATTGGAAGTCATATGATAGAATTGCAGGTGCATGTGCAATCATCTTTTTTTTAATTCTACTATAGAAATGCTAGCTTGATTTCTGAAGAATACAATAAATAATATTGTTTCTAAAGATTAAAAAGGGAAGTTAAAAGGTGAATGCTTTGGTGCTAACAATTTCCAAGAACCTAAGCGTCTTTTGGTTTTTACAGGGTAACCAGCTTCATGTCATGCTTTTAGTACATAAACTTTTATTGGTGTGTATCCTTCTTGCAATAAAGATGGTATCACCTCTGCCACTTGACTGATGGTCTTTGAGAATTGCTTTAACCAGAAAATACCATCACCTTGGTGGTCAGCCTACGTAACCTATTGCCTGGTAACCACTCTAGTTTGATAGGACTTACTAGTGTTTATCTCTGTTGGTATGACCTTCAGGGTACCAACATCACTTCCATGCCATGATGAGCCATTAGAATCAGACTTCAGTAGATAGATTTCATTTCTTAAAATGTTGCACTTTGAATGAGTAATTTTTAGGTTATTTACCATAGTTAATTGTTAAAAAAAATTATTTATATTTGTGGCTTTTAAAAAAAAGTTTTGAGTTCCAAATTCTATCCCTTCCTCTTCCCTTGCCTCCCCCTATTCTGAGATGGTAAGCAATTTGATATAGGTTCAATCAAGTGAAACATTTCCATGTTACCCATTTTGTACAAGAAGACTCAAAAGAGACAGAGAGGGAGGAAAGAAGGAAGGAAGGAAGGAAAGTGAAAAATGGTTATGTTTCAATTTGTATTCTGATAATATCAGTTCTTTCTCTGGCAGACAGCATGTTTCATCATAAATACTTTAGGACTGCCTTGGACCATAATGTAGCTGAGAATAGCTAAGTCATCCATAGTTCATCATTCAATATTGTTATTACTGTGTAACGTGTTCTCCTGGTTCTGTTCACTTCATTTTGTATCAGTTCATGTAAGTCTTTCCAGGTTTTTCTGAAATCATCCTGCTTGTCATTTATTATAGTACAATAGTACAATAACATTCCATTACATTCATATTCCACAACTTGTTCAATCATTCTCCAATTGACAGGTGTCCCATCAGTTTCCAATTCTTAG
>CM053774.1:87736457-87765835 GCA_028658325.1 Potorous gilbertii | reverse complement strand
CATTCAGGTCCTCTTTGACCTACGAATGAAAAGAATCCACGAGAGGAGAGATATCAAAATTGTCATCCACCAAAATCCAAACTCTTTTTTATAAACCTGACAATTGTGGAGGACCCATCATTAGGTGTGACAAGAGACAGGCTTTTATCTTTTTTTTTTTTTTTTTTTTTAACTTGGGTTGGTAAAATATGTCAAGAGCAGCCTCTAGTGGCAGGTCAAAGCCTTTACATGACACTGCAGGGTCAATTTGAAAAGCAAGGAAAGTCTTCATTTGTCCTGTGCTCTGAACTAAAATTCCTTTTTGCAGTCTATACTTCATACTCTAAAAAGATGTCCTAGTAAACTGATAATGACTTCTCTGAATCCTGGAATTATTTTATCTTAATATAGAAACCACCTGAAACTTACATGTAGCATTAATTTTAAGTCCCCATTAAGTACTTTTGATAAAAAGTAAATAGAGTTTTAGAGCGAAATCTAAAAGCATTCCTTTCATTTGAGAAACAAAGAACATGCCTGAAAGCCCAACCCAAGTTTTCACCAAGCTAAGAAAGGAAGTGTGAATTAATAGAAGGTACTGTGATTTTGGAGGTCTACTTCATGGTATACTGTATAGTTTTAATTTTCCTTCCTGCCAGAATATTCAGATGCAATGTGAAAACAATTATGTTGCATATGGTAGGAATTTGTTCATAGACCATAATTTCAGAGCTGGGAGGAAGCTCAGGGTCATCTAGACTAGGAGTGAGGAATCTGCAGCCTCAAGGCCATATGTGGTCCTCTAGGTCCTCAAGTATAGATAGCCCGTTGACTGAATCCAAAGCTGCAGGTTCCCTACCCCTGATCCAGGCAACTCCACTCATTTTGCATGAATAAACTGAAGTCCAAAGTGTGTAAGTAATTTGCCAAAGGTCATAAGTACAAGAGTTAGAATGTGAACTCCTCTGCTTATTAAATGGGTGGATTAAATGAAGCATTTGGTCACTCAGTAGTCTGGTTTAGTGGAAAGAATACTGATTTTGGAGTGAACAGAAACTTTTCAAATGTCGGCCAAGTCAACTGTTACTTAAGTGAACATAATATACTTTCTCTGAGTTTCAGCCGTTCATGTGTAAAATAAGGGAGTTAATGTACTCTGATGTCCTTTCCAGTTTTAAATGTATGATTCCATGAGCCCCCTGTTCCCAGCACAATGCCCTGTACTTAGTGGGTGCTCAATTAATATTTCTTAAATTGAATATAACTTAGGAAGGGAATGAACATATATCTCCTCCTATATGTCAGTCATTACACTACAGGCTTTTACAAATATCTTGTTTAGTCTTACAATATCTTACAATTACAATAGCTTACAATCTTAAAGTGTCCCAATAACCTACATCTTGTTATGTTCTTATGATCGCCATAAGGACACTACAAGGTAAGTGCTTTATGATCCTTATTTTACAGTTAAGAAATGCAGGCAAATACATTTAAGTGGAGGGTCACCAAGCTATTAAATTGTGTATGAGAAACTATTATGTGCCCAAGGCCACATTTGAACACAGGTCTTCTTGATTTCAGGCCTACTCATTGTGCACCCAGCTCCCTCTAAAGGAAAAGGAGAATCCCATAATACACTTGCCACACAGCTGCTTTCCCAATGGAGGTAAGCCTTTCTAAATGATGTTGAGTTATAAGGATGTTCTGCCTAGGTGACCTAACCATGATAGCACCACACACATACCACTTGGTCTATAGGAGCTTTACAAGAGACTGAAAAATTGAGTGACTGTTAACTTCCACCCCTGGAAAACCGTCATAGATCCACGAAGCAACTCCAGGACACAGGGTTCTCTCCCACTCTCCACTCTCTCTCCCAGAGGAAACAGGCCTAGCCTACTCGACCTTGACAACCATCTGCTTTTTCATTTAACCTTATGCCCAGTAGCTTCCTTATTACCAGGAAAAAGCAAAGAATTTCCCCAAATCCTGCAGATTGCCGATGCAGACTGCATCCAGCCACCCTCTTCTAGACAGATCTCTGGGGATTCCTCTTTCTCCCCATTTTAGCATAACCTTCTTTCTTAGCAGCGGCCCAACAGGTGCAGGCTGAAGCCTGGGAGGGGGTGGTGGAGAGGAAAGAAGGGACCGCTGGCTCCCAGCTGCAAGCAAGCAAAGGTTCGAATAGCCCCTTCCCAGCGCCAGCATCAGCAGGGCCACGGCCAAGGCACATCTGGACGCGCGTGCCGGCAGTAGGACAATTCGGGCGCAAACGTCAGTGTGAGCTCAAGTAGCTGCAGAACAGAGGGCTCCGGAGAAAGGGCAGGCGGCCTCCAGGCCCAGACCGAGCGTATGTCCGTGATAGATAACCTGGCTCAGTCTCCCTGGGAGAGAAGGGCCTCAGCTCACCCGGGCGCCCAGCGCGCAGAGAACCTGCACCGCGGATGCAGGCCAGACCCCGACGCTTCTCCGCCGGGGACCCTCGGCCGGCTCATCTTGCCGCTCCGCGCCCTGTCCAGTCCTGAATCCCCGTAGCGCAGCTGCGCCCGCCGGGCAACCCTGGCTTGCCTCCGCGTGCTCAATCCCTCGATCCCTCAATCCTTCCCCGGACTTCGCTCACGCATTGTTCCTTGTCTGTACCACTTCTCTGAGCCTTGCCTCTCCTCTTAGGGGCCCTCCTGGGAATTGCCTTCTTATTCTCCAAGGGCTTGTTCTCCAGCCCCGGGAGAAGGGCAGTGGAGGGAGAAAGTTGCCAAAGTGGGGACTGCTTTGGAGTTACACAGAGTGACAGATTATTAACTGGAGATGGTGGGGAAGGGCATTTTGGTGGAGGTAGAATCCAACTTCAGCAAACACAGGGGACATAATTGGGTGCTGCTGGCGTCGACCGCAGAGCGCTCTGCCTTGGACCATAGGTCCTTGTTCAAGGATGTTCTTCCTTAGAGGAGCCGGGAGTCACTCCCAGGCGGCGTCCTTGGCAGTAACGTGAAAGACTTGGCTCAAGTCTTTCTTCAAGCCAGGGGGACATTCATTGCAGTCCCAGAGGCATTGGGGGCCCCTTTGCTGCTAGTGCTCGTCGAGGGAAGAAAACGGCGCATCGCGGATGTTCTGGGGCTAGGATTGTGCCTCGCAAGAACTGTCTTACATCTGATTGTGAAAAAAAAGAAGAGTTTAAACATACGCACACAAACACACGCACACACACGAGTTTGGCAGGTTCTTAAATTGGAGAGCTCCTGGGCTTTTCCATACTGGAGGTTTTACTTCAAAGGAAAATGAAACCATAAAAATGATATTCACTTCTTTCCTATAATTAATATAATCATTTAATTTTTTTATTATTTCTCTCTGTGTCTTCCTCCTGTGCTTTCAAGTAAATTATTCAAGATTAGATTTTTTATTATATTTTATTTGTTAATAATGCCTGCCTCCTCGCAGGGTTGTTTCAAGGATGAATTAATATTTGCAAAGCAATTGGAAGATGAAAATCTTATATAAGACTTAATGGAATTACGATGGCTACTATTATTATTGTCAGAAAGGAAACAATAAATGAATGGAGCCCTTACCCACTGCCATCTGCTCTGTTAACAGCAACCGTGGAAAACAAAACAAAATGATTGCAGAGCATTGAGAATTCCAACCGAGTTGAAAAGGGTCTTATTCACCATCTAATCCACCCCCTCACTTTACAAATAAGGAAACTGAGGCCAAGAGGGGCTAATTGGTTTGTCCAACCTCTCAATTACCTAATGAGATAGGATTTGAACCCAAATCTCCTGAATCCTACTATCTCAAGTGAATAGCTGTAACAGTTCATCATAGAATTCATATTCTCACTAAAAGGACATTCTACTTTAAAGAAAGCTGGAGGGCAAGAGGAAGCACTAAGTATCTTAATAGATATGGAGCTGGCCCCATCTCAACAGTCTGTTACTATCTGGGAGTTGCCTAGAGCACTGAGAAGTTTACAGATGTGGAAACTGACTTAGCCAACATCAAACAACTAGTATATGTCAGAGGTGCCTTGAGCTCACTCATCCCTCAGTTCCTAGATCAGCTCTTTAATACTAGGCTGTCTCTCCTTAACTAAATTTTATGGAAAATGACTTCATTTTCACTGTACATTTACAGAGCCTTGAATGACTTCTAAGAGTAGTTTTTCCTTTTCCAGAAACCCCATTGTTTAATTTGAATAGCTGGGTAATTGATGTTTTATACAGAATTTTTCTCCCCTGAAACCAAAAACAAAATATACCCCCTTCACAGTAGCTTTGAAAAGTAAAAAGAGATAAGTATGCTTATATCTACTTTACAGATGAATTTGACCATAGCCTTCACTCTGTGCTTCAAAATAAATTTCTGAAAGTTTGTGAGTCAAGCTATCCAAGATTTTTTTTCCCCATAAGCTCTTACCTTTACTAATCTCAGTAGTGCAGAGAAAAAATTGCAATAATTTTAATAAAATTTCTCTGTTCTGAGACACAGAAAGAGTTTAATATGCCACAAATGATATCATGAAATGAGACCAGACTATTATTTAAAAAAATACAACTTCTTAGTATATAGATCTTCCAAGGCATTCAAATTCAAATCCTCTAGGTGACAATACTACTCTGACTTCACTAGGGGGCACAATTCATTTTGAAATATTAGTATTACTTTAAAAATTAGAGGTTTAAGTAGCCTAGCAATAGGACTGGGAATCTAATAAAACTTAGATGTAAAAATATACATAATACAAAAGAAAGGTCTAAATTAAAATTTATCACTAGATGATTTGAAAGTTAGCATTTTGAATAGAAAAAAAAGCTACAAAATGCAGGCTATTTCTAAGTACAAAGTCATTCTCCTCTAAGTGAACATCAAAAAAGTATTCCATTATAAGCTTTCATTTTCATGTTCCTTACTGTTAGGAAGTAATTATTGCCCACTGAAACTTGCCACAGAAACCAATCTCCTAAATCTCCAACACCAACCAGGGTAACAACAACTAGTTTCTGATTGTCTATCATAAATGTAAATAAAAGCCAACGAATCACTGTAATAAACACTGTCATTGGTAACAGACTCCCAGGCCTGTCTGTCAGCTTTTCCACTGCAAATGCTGATTTTTCAGCTGTTCATCATTCAACTTTGAATATTCATTCATTTAACCTAAAATATCTTGTATAACTATGCTTCAGAATTTTAGAACAAATGGTGCTTCATTTTTCACAAATGAAAATCCTTCTAAGAGTGAGTAAATTAAAATTTTATGTTTATTTTTAAACAATTTTCTGAGCACAGAGTACTCAAAAATTTTTTCCAATATAGTTTGAAGCAAAAACTTTATCCCTAAAAATAATGGAAAGTTTGAGTCATTTGTACATAATGTTCTTTGACCTATTAACCCAAACCATGATTGCAGATAATACTAAACAGAAATGATTATTTTATTACATTTTTAATATAGCAGAAAATGCATAGCCATTAGAATAATTTCAAGGGGTTTACAACAGTTCTCTTTAAAATGTGATGCATTTAAACCCTTTTTATTACTAGGATACCATGAGATAAGGGTTCTGAGAAACAAATTTCAGGGAGATGTTTCAGTCTTCTAGTGTAGAAAAAGGAAGGGATTTTTTTTTTTATTCTGGCAGTTCAACATTATTCAAATATGTCTTACCATTATGTGACTCATATACTCATAGGCCAGAAGATATCCCAAAATACTTGCTCACCCCATTTATACCCAGCTCATCAAACTTCAAGTGCCTACTTTTTAAAAAAAATATACTTTATTTGCAAAACTATGAATAGTTTGTGGCTAATCATTTGTATCATCATTTTACATTGAGGGAATTGAGGCAGACATGACACATCGAAAAGTTTCACAGGAGCCAAACTCAAAGGTGCACTTAAAAGTTTCCCACACAATCCATTAACCCATTCCTCTCTCTATAATTCAGGGCATTTAGCCTGAAACCATAGATCTTGTTCTAGAGTTGATAATATACCAAGTAACCTCGAGATTTCATCAGTAATTAGGTATGACTTCACAGATCACAAATAGTGTGGTATAGTGAAAATGGTGTTGGTTTTGGAATCTGGAAACCTGGGTTCATATCCATGTTTATATCATTGTTGTTTCTGCTGTTCTGTCATTTCAGTTTCTTCATGACCCTATTTGGAGTTTCTTGGTAAGGATTCTGGAGTGGTTGCCATTTCCTTCTCCACATCATTTTGCAGATGAGGAAACTGAGGCAAATGTAATTAAATGACTTGTCCAGGATGACACAGCTAGTAGGTGTCTGAAGCTAAATTTGATCTCATGAAGGTAAGTCTTCCTGACTCCAGGTCCGGTACTCTATTCACAAAATTACCTAGCTGCCCTTAGTTATGTCATATTTGACATGTATTATGTAACTTCAGACAACTCATTTAACCTCTTTGTTTCTTCCTTGGTAAAAAAAAAAACAAAATAAAAAAAAACCACCATGAGTCTAGATTATATGGTCTTCAAAAGTTCCTTCTGCTTCTAAATCTATGCCATTTCAGAAATTTGGGGTGTTTGGCTTTTTGTCTTCTAGCTCTGTCATTACACAAATGCATCTTTGATTACCCATACCATTAACAATTAAAATGGAAGTAAGTGTCTAAGCCAAAATGAGAAAATAGAGCTGATTTGCAGAGGGCTAATTAGACACTGGGGGGAGGAAATGTTTAACTTAGTTGTACAACTTGTTTAATTAAGCTTAATATATGAAAATTCCACTTTAGCTATTTGATCTAGGGAGGAAGACAAATTGGACTTTTACCTTTCTCTGTTATATGTGCCTATGTACCAGCGGAAAGAGTTCTTGCAGAACTATTCTTTGAATTTGCAGAAAATCAGTCAAGCAAACTGCATAATTTAATATGTACTTCCCTTAAATGCTTTAGGATTAGTTTCTATAATGCAAAGTTTATAATTACATAAAAATCAAGAACTACCTTTCATATTTAAAGAACACAGGGGATGATGGTGTTTCCTACATTTTGATTTAGCCCTAAGTAGCTCTATTTGACCCCCTAAAAGCTGAATGTACCTCTCAAATTGATCCATTCAACAGAAGATTTTTAAAAAAAAACTTTTTAAAAAAAATTATTTAAAAAAAAAAACAAAACATTGCCCTGCCTAGAGGTTGAAATTTGCTTCATTCATTTTTTTTTCAATATTTTGGAAAATTTGATGCTCTGCATAAGACACCCAGTGAAAAAAATTGAACAAAGAACCATCTCATCAGAAACAAATAGGTATTTATCAAATATTTATTAAGGATATACTTTCCTTCAAACCTTTCAGATTCCAATCTCTAACTAAATTTGTTGAATTACTTGAAGCATATGTTAAGGTTGAGTACTATCTCCTCTTTTGGGTAAACATTAAGGAAAAAGAGGAAGGAAGAAGGTAGGGAAGAATGGAAGGAAAGAAAGAAAGACAGGAAAGAAAGAAAGAAAGAAAGGCAGGAAAGAAAGAAAGGAAGGAAGGAAGAAAGGAAGGGAAGGAGGGAGGGAGGAAAGGAAGGAGGGAGGGAGGGAGGAAGGGAAGAAGGAAAAGAAGGAAGAAAAAGAAAAGAAAGAATCTACACCTGATTTGAAAGCCCTTGGCCCTTGGCTCTTGGTGTGTTTGCAGTTTACAAATGTTAATCCTAGTCGACCCCAGAGACTGGGGGAAGAACCACAGCCCAGTAATATGTTTTCCAAGGAGTTCAGGAACAGACATTCCTCTTCAGTTATAAAGCAAAGAGCTTAAGAATTTTGTTTGAACAACTGTCTAAAATCTTAGCATGCTGCCTACGTTTTGCTCATGTTAATATGCTGAAGTCCTTCTAAATACATCCTCATATATCCTTCTATTTAATCAGTGCTGGCAATGGCAAATGCACACAATAACAAGAGAAAACAACATATTAAATTGGCTGAAAAGATAATGGAAACAAGAAAAGATTCTGAATATACATATGTATATATTTTTTTCCTCAGGTAGAAATGATAGAATGATATTTTATATGATTATATTGGCTTGGAAAGGTGCTTCGTAAGTTTAGAACCTTAATAATGTGTGAAAATGAATATTTATTCCTCTGAAACAGAATTTGTAAAAAAAATATATATTTTGCTCCTAATGGGAGAAAAAAGATTAATACATATTAACAATTGTAAAAAATTAAAAATGTTTTTTCTTCAGTGTACTCACATCTCCACATTTTTTATTTTCAAAACTTACCATACAGATATGAATTTGTTGCTTGCTATAACATTCTTCTGTGAGCTAGAAAAAAATATTAATTGTTTACAGATAGGGAACCTGAGAAAGGATAGCTTATTTAAACTTAAAAGAAAATGTGGCAAAATATTTTGCTTTTATCTTTTGCATCTCTCACATTTATATTTCAAGTCAGTTTTGTCATTGTGAATGTGGTCTTAGGGGTCATCATAAATTTGAATTTTTGTTATAGAAAGCTTAGAGATAATTTAATCCTTTGAAATTACATTTTGAAGGAAAATTTACTAGACATCTCCTAAAACAGCCTGAAACTGTGACTGTTGTATTCGAGAAAGTCATTAGACTTCAGTTTGGTGTTTAGTTCTGCCAGGAATTCATGGTGTGACCTTGGTTCAATCATTTAATTTCTATATATTACAGTAAAATTGCATAGTGGCAATGAGGTGTGTGTGTGTGTGTGTGTGTGTGTGTGTGTGTGTATCTGTGTGGTGGGGGGAAGCCTTCAGAACTTGGACATATGGCTTTTGATGGATTTTTAAGACAAACTTCACAAGTAGATACTGAGAAGATGCCCTGCACAGAACTGTTTGTGACACCAGAGAAAATGATTTACACACCTCTACTTTGTACTTTGTGGTATGCATAGTTAATTTTAAACCTTATAAATCATACTGATCCACTTTCCTTCAGACTTTAAAAGGAAACTCCATTTGTAGATCTTAGCTTTAGAAAAGCAATATCAACCCTCCCAGAGAGGCCATTTTGAAACTTAAACCAAATAAGAGGTTCAGTGGTGCTGAAAAGGAAAGTGATCTAAAAAGCATCATTGATGGTGCAATCTCAAATATTAGTGCAACTAAAAACACAAACTGCTTTTAACAGTGAAGAATTCCAACAAATCTATTAGTACACCAAGGTGGCCTTCTTTTCCCAGAAAAGAAAGACACCAAGCTTGCTATGAATATAGTAAATCTTAAATGGGCACATGAGGACAGAGGGCTCAGAGGTATCAGAAGACCTGAATTCAAGTCCCACCTCAGGCACATATTCACTGTGTGAACCTGGGCAAGTCACTTAACTTCTCTTTGTCCCTAGGCAGCTCTCTAGAATACTAAGTTGCCAATTATGTACCAGTAGCCGGAGGAATTTCCCTATTAGGTGTCTATAGTAATGAAAGCATGCATATTTATATATAAATACACATATATGTATAGAATGTATGATGTACATAAATAATGAGTGTAAAAGGAAATTGACATACATTTGATGAGCTTACTTCTAGGATTGAGCTCTCACTGGCTAATCTCCCATTGCAGATGGGGAACACACATATATTTAACTCATGCCAAATGCCAGATGTTGGACCATATAGTGTAGTGCATAGAGAACTCTTCAGGAAGACCTGGTCTCAAGAATCACCTTTGACCCATATTAACTGTGTGATTCTGGGCTAAGTTATGCCAAGTCCCAGTTCTCTTTTCACTATAAACTATGGGGAAGACACTGAAGTAAAGGGATTTTCAGGGTCAATCAATCCCTGTATACCAAATATAATCCACTACCAATGCACTGTGAGTCCATGTTTTGTTGTTACCATGGGGACACCTGTACTTTCCCACAGGAAATCACAATATTTTGTAAACCTTAATTGATCCACCCAATACTTTTGAAGAACCACTAATAAAGATTTTAAAATTATCTTCATTTTTTTTTACTTGGGAACAATACAATATCGTAATGAGAATTGAAATTGTAGTGGAATATAAGCCCTTTGAGGGGAAAGACTATTTTTGCTTTTCTTTGTATCTGTAGCAATTAGTCCAGAATCTGGCACATACTAAACTCCTGATAATGCTTGTTAATTGCCTGATGAAAATCTTGCTTGCCAAGATTGCACATAGAACCAGGCCCGGGTAAGATTGGAAAGCAGACAAAACTTGTCTTTGCTGCTGTCTTCCCTCCCTTTTCAGTTTCTCTCAACCTTGTAAACTTGAGAGTAGAGGCTTATCTTCTGTGTCACTGTTTTTTCTCCACACAGCTCTATGTACCTACCAAGCACTCAATAAATATTTGTTGGCTAATTAATAACAGTAGCTAACATTTATGTAGCACTTACTCTGTGCCAGGCATTGTACTAAGTGCTTTCTAATTTTCATCTCTTTTGACCTTGACATTGACCTTGGGATGCTGGCTTTATTATTAACTGATTTTACAGATGAAGAAACTGAGGCATAATAGAGGTTAAGTGACTTCCCATGGTCATACAGCTAGAAAGTGTCTAAGATCAGATTTGAACTCAGGTCATTCTGACTTCAGGTCCAGCCCTCTCGTCTCTCATGTCTCTTAGGTTCCCAATGCCATCACCTTTTTTCTTTCCAGGACCCTATGCTATGGAATCATACCTCTGTCGCTCATTCAAAACAGCTTCCCATTCTTTGAGCTGAATTCTTTAAGCCCCCTCATGAAGAGGCCGTATAGTATGTATATATGTGTATTATTATAGATAGGTGACAGCTAGATAATATAAAGGAATCAAGGAAATTTATATACATACATACACACACACACACACACACATGCACATATACATATATACATATATTTATGTGAAGAGAGGCAGTAGAACCAGAGAGACAGAAGTAGAGAGAAAGAGAGAGCACTTGTCCATCTAAATGCAAATCTGTACCCAAAGTCTTTTGTGAGATATGAGAGCCTTTTATTTCTGAAGAAGTGTCTTCCTAAAGGAGACACTAGAACCCACTTTTGGGTTCCCCTCAAAAGGTCACTAGCTGCTCTAACTATAGTCAAGCATGTTAATAGTGGAATTTCAAAATTGTAAAATAGACTCCCCGATTATAAGACTCATGGACCACATCTGTAATGTGATTGATGTTCGCCATGCTCTTAGATCATGATCTTATATAGCCACCAAAATGAAAGATGAGAGAGAGGGGGAGAGAGAGAGAGAGAGAGAGAGAGAGAGAGAGAGAGAGAGAGAGAGAGAGAGAGAGAAAGAGAGAGAGAGAGAGGGAAAATAACAATATCAGGCACCTTTCACAAGTACGATGACTAAGGGAAGATATCTTAATGAAATAAGAGATAGACAAGATTATAAAATGCAAAATTGAATATTCTGACTATGCAAAAATTTAAAATCTTTTCTACCAAAAGAAGACAGCATTAGAAAAGAAATGGAAAATGTTTAATTATTTGCACTAAACCCCACCAATAAAAATATAATATTCAAAATTTGGAGGTAATTAATATAAACATAAAATTAATAATCACTTCCCAGTAGATAACTGTTAAAGATTATGAAAAAAAGTTTTCTAAAGCTTTGTGAACTAAGAATCACCACAGAAAAATATGTTCCAAATAATTAATACTAAAAAAAAATACAAATTAAACCAGCTTCAAGGTTTTACATGACTGTGCAAGTTGGCAAAGATGAAAAAAGATAGGGTAAACAATGTTGGAAGGGTTGTGGTAAGGTAGAAACACATATGCCCTAGTGGTGGAGCTATGATGTAATCCCACAGTTCTCACAATAAATTTGAAATTTAGCACATATAACAGAATTCTAGAGACCATTGCCCCCTAGTACATAGAAAATCCCCAGTTCTCTCTTTGACATACTGAAGGGGGATGCTATGACAATGTGATTGTCTTAAGATCATACTTTGATGAACTCTATCTCCTTTCCCAATGGAGAGGAAGGGCAGCTCTGAGAGAGCCTATGGACAAAAATGAAAGCAATAGATAAGCACAGAGAAGGTACCCTGGTAAGGAGCCCAAGAAGCAGAGTAGTAGCACATCAGGAGAGTAGAAGTGACATATGTTAATGGCTATAGAAGCAGGAGTAAAACTGAAACAATGAGGTTGCTAGTACAGGACACTCTGACCACAAGGGGTATTTTGGTGGATCTTATTTTGTTGAACTCATTTATAGAGCCAGACCAAGGCTAGTGATTTCTCCTTTCTCTTTTCAGAATAGTGTATGTCTGCTCTAGAAACCTATTACTGTTTCTTTAAAGTTTATTTTGCTTTCCTGTTCACCTTGCCTTTAAAGTCTTTTTTTTTAAAGGAAAAGTGTGGCTAACCACCACATTTCTGATCTATGTGTGTCATTACTCAAATGTAACTGAGAGAGAAAATAAATGGTTGAAGAGTGCCCAGGAGAAAGAAAAAGAAATAGATTGTATTCAGCTGTGATCCATCATCACTAGGACAAATTTTCTTGCTGGGGGCTCAGAGCTACATGTGATAGAATTATTGATTCATTTTTAATACTCTCCAGAACAAAGAAAGGAAACTAAATCTTGGATATTTCTAGACAAACAAGTCAGCAACTTCAGTTAGGAAGGCTGGCATGATCTGGTATATGTAGTTGGGCCCTGGTGACTTCATCTTTCCCTTGTTTATTTCCATTGGCTAACTTGAAAGGAAACTAAGTCATGTCAGAGGGGTGGCACTAAGAGAGTGACTATAGAAAAAAGTCATGCCTAGGAAGGAAAGGCACTGGTCACAAAAGGTGAGGCCAAGAAGGAGAACCACAATCCCTATTTACATCATAGCACCACACTGCCAACACCATAGATTATTAAATGCTGCTAAATTTTCCTTATCTATTGACTCAGAAATTTCATCACTGAGCATATCATTCAGGAAAGTCAAACACAGAAACAAAGATCTATTAAGTACTTAAATATTCATACCTAGAGGTATTCTTTGTGTAGCAAAGTTGGAGAATGGCTGAAAAAAACAACATCCTATTGGCATATGGAAGTAATGGAAGTTCATGCATAATAAAAATGATGAATATGGTTAATTTTCAGAAGTGTGGGGACATACTTATGAAATTGATAACAGTGCAACAAACAGAACCAAGAGAAAAATATGACAAAAAGATATAAATCAAAAAAATCACTTTTAAAAAGTTGAATTTTGAGTAATAGTAAAACAGTAGAGATTTGGAAAAGAGTTTGATAAAGTACAACTCCTTCCTCACAGCCAAAAACTGAGGGACTGCTAAAATAAAATATTATGTTTTTAATTCATTGTTTTTCTTTGTCACAAGGGAGGGTTTTCTCTGGAGGGTAATAGGAAATACTGTAATGTAAAGATAAAGTTATTGTTAATAAAACACATTTTTAAAATAAAGAAATATCATGTTTTTGTATTTCCCAATCTGACTTTCCCAAATATAGACTTTCCTATCATTGTAGATGACAACAAGTTCTCCCTTTGTTTAAGATCAAAACCTTGGGATGACATTCAGCTTTTCTCCCTTCTTTACCCTTCACTAAGTCCAACTATATCTGACTCTAAATTCTTTTGAATCTATCATTCCCTTTCCATTTCCATTGTCAGTATTCTAGGTCATGCATCTTCCTCTCACCTGAAGAACCTCCTAATTGCATTCCTAGTTTCCAATCACACACTACTACAAGCCACTTCATATGCTGCCAGATTTGGTTCTTAAAGTGAAACTCTGATAACAATGATATCTGACCTTTGTATTGTGATGTATTTTACAGTTACAGAGTGCTTTACATATGCTGTGTAAGTCCCAGCATATTAAGTGAATTCTTTATGGAAGTTCTATGGGAGGATATGGACAAGAAAATCTCATAATGAGAAAGCATAAATAAATGGTGATTTGTATCCCTGGAGAGAGTACCAGCATACTATTTCCATTTTGCAGATGATTAAACTGATGCTCAGGGAATTGAAATATGTTAACTACAGTAACAACATTTAGTGAATAGCAAAACCACGGCTGAAATTAAGGTCTTCTAAATCTTGTACTTCGACTTTTTTCTTTCTACTGTATTATGCTATTGCCCCAAACACATTATTCTCTGTTTTTAATGCTTTCCATGGCTGCTCAGTGCCTAAAGAATAAATTCTAAACTTTTTTCCTGACAATTTAGGCAGCTGGTTACATAGTAATTAGGATGTAAGACTTAGAATCAGGAAGGTGAGTTCAAATCCTGCCTGAGACCCTTATCAGATGAATTAACCCTGTTCAAGTCATTCAGTATATCTCATCTGTAGTTGCTTCATCTTCAAAATGGGTGCAATAAAGCACTTCAGAAATCTTATTATATAAATCCTTCTTCTCCTCCTTCTCCCCTCCCCCTCCTTGTTCTCCCTTTCCCCCATTTCTCCTTTTCTTCCCCCCCCACCCCTTTTCCTTTCTCCTTCTTCTTCTCCTTCTCCCTCAGCAATCTGGCCCCAACCTATCTGTTCAGTCTTGACTCCTCTCACTGTCCTCTTCTCCTTTCCTTGTCCTTATTGGAACAGATCAAATTACATTTCAATGCCTTTTATTCCTTCTGCCTGGAATACTTATTCCTATTTTTACCTATGGAAATTCTACTCATTTTTCTAGGTCATGCTCAAGTGCCATCTCCTCTTCTATTTTTTTGCAATAATACTTTGTTTTTCCTTTATGGAGCTGATTATATTTTGCCCTGTATCTCATTACTTTTCTTTCCTACTACATTTTAAGTTCTTCAAAGACAAAGACAGCATTATTCATTTAATTTTTGTCCCCTACAGCACATACAATGCTATATTACACTGGCATATGCTCAGTAAATAGTAAAGGAAATAAATGAATGTGCACAAAATCAACTTCTAAAGTACATTTTAAATGTTTATGTAGGTTTAGAAATTAAGAGTGTAGCAAGGATTGGGGATAAAAGGAAGAAAAAAAGACTAAATAATGAGAAGTCAAGGAAAGGGGAATTGCTGATAATACAGTCAATAAAAAATAGGATTTTTTTCACATAATAGACAAAAGTTCAAATTTTAATCTGTAGAGTTTTCTGGGAATTCCTTCAAATTTTCTAATAGGAGAACTGTAAAGATACTTATTGTTAAATATGAGTCTATATTTCCCCTGAATACATCTTAAATTACACATAAGAAAATCTTTTAAACACTTCAGCTTAAGGGAGGCCCAGGCAGGCTCTATAACCTCATCCACTGGGGAATTCTGCGCTGGACCACCCACTGGGAAAGTAAAAAGTTGGGACCTATACTACTGCAAAACTTTTTTTTTTCCTTTTTCAGAGAAGAACTCCCAATAACTATAACTGTTCCCCACCCAGGAAGACCCAAAGCCATGTGAAAATCAGTGTCCAACATATTTTGACCAAGTGTTGAAATATAAATCGGTCCTTAACACCCCCACTTTATTCTGTTTACATTCATGTGGACTGACTGTCTAGTGTCATTTATGCTTTTCTGGGGGACACAGTCATTAAATTGACACGAATAAATCTAGAATTTCAAGGCAAGTCATGCTATTCATCTACAATTTCACATAATGAGGAAACTATTCTGTTTACATAGCATGTGTCTCAAAGTTTGATTAAATATATATGCATATATGTATTTTCAGTAAGGTATGTTGAAAAAGCATTTAAACTGGAAAGCTTTCTGTTATTCCATTTTAAACAAGATTTTATTTTGAAGGTGAAAACTAAAGAAAAATTGCTCATAGGCTAAAGGGGAGACAGAGGGAAGTGGATATGTGGGGGAAAACTGTTCCAATCAAAGCTCAATTATAACAACTGGTCTTGGTCACAGTGAACAGGTAATAAAATATACCTCCTTCTCCATAGAGAAGTGGGAGGCTATGGGTAAGGATTGCCACATATGATATCAGGAAAAGTTATTTTGCTCAATTTTACTCAGCAACTTCTTTGTGATAAAGGAGACTTCAGTGGTGAGGGAGGAAATGTGGGAATGAAGGAGGTGTAAAAATGAAAGATAGCAATGCATTTTTTTCAAAGCTCTTGAAGAATGCCCACGCAAGGACCGCTATCACAATTTTCTTATATTTTGTAAAGCTATAATTTTTAGTATGTGGAAAGAGAGTTATTTCCAGAATCAAAGACCCTGGCTTCAAATTTCTCCTCTGATACTACGTGTGATCTTTAGTAATCTCTTCAAGTCTCAGTTTCCTCATCTGTAAAATGAGATTTTAATTAGACTAGTTGACTGTGAGTTTCCTTCTACCTCTGGAGTTACGATCTTATAATAATTTATCTAAATTATTAATTCCTAATAACAGCTAGTATGTATATAGAACTTGACATATATTCACTCATTTTCTCCTCACTACAACCCTGTAATGGAGGTGCTATAGGTACCCCCATTTTACAGATGAGGAAACTGTATCGGAGAGAGAATAAGTAATTTGTTCAAAGTTACACAGCTAGGGAATGTCTGAGGCATGGTTTAAACTTGTCTTTCTGGTTTCAAGTCCCGTGCTTTATTTATTCACTGTGCCAGCTAGCTGCCTGGAGTAACTGGGCCAGTCCTAGGGTCCCAGAAAAGAAGTACGTAGGGGAAGTGTGATAAGTGAATGTTTAGAGATTTCAAGCCTCATCCTTTCCCTCCTAGTGGCCCTCTATCAGTGTTGCCATATGGTTAGTAGGCCAGATTCTCCCCTCACTATTGTGTGCCTCAGAGACACCAAGTAGACATCTCATATTGTGTTCACCATACTGGTTACCTGGGGTGAGGTGTCTCTCTCTCTCTCAATGGGCCAAGTTTAATGTTCTTAAGGAGACAGTGCTACTGCATTGTGAGGACCTGAATTAAAATACTTTCTTTGCTAATGCCTACCTGATTCAGGACAAGTCACTCCATGTCTATTGCTCCAGACAGCTCCCTAAAACTGATCTACTGAGGTGTAAATAGTTTCCATTTGTATTGGTATTGAGAGTTCCTACACTCTCATATTGGAAAACAGGAAATGAGATGTCCTATATGTGAAATACAAGAATGTTTCATCTATTTGTTATTCTCTGAAAGACTTGGAGTCATGGGCTATTAAATCTAGAAGGGACTTTAAAAGAGCATTGAGTTTAACTTCTTGTTTCTAGAAATAAAGTCATCAAGGCCATTAACTTCTGAGTCTTTTTTCTTCCTCTCTGACATACTTTTCCCATTCTGCTGGTCCTTAGGCTGACTTCACCCATGAAAAATTCCCTCCCGTTTCAATAAACACATTCCCTGCCCCTAATCACTCCATTTAACCCAACATCTCAATCAATCAATCAATAAGCATTTATGAAGCACTGACTATGAGCCAGGCATTGTGTGGGGCTTTGAGGATACAAAGACAAAAAAAGGAAAGAATGCCTATTGTCAAGGAATTTACAGTTTAGAAAATTTCTATTCTGTATCATTTTTTTTAATGAAAATTCTCTCCTTAATACAACAATCTTCAACATTTTCCCCGCTGTGAAATTACCATATCTAACAGATAGTAAGATCTTAGCCACTAATCTTCCTTTTATGGGGTCCAAGACGGATTAGCCATTTAATGAATTCTTCTCATTAGCAAACAATGTTAAGGTAAGGGCTTTTTGGGGAGAGGGGGAGTCATACATCTGTAGGAAAGGATTGGCCAATAAAGGTTCAGTCCTTAGAGTATGCACAAATATTTTTTTCTCAGTAACCACTCATGTGGCAGTTTAATGAGCCTACTTCTAGTCCCTTTCCTCTGTCAGAGGATATGCAGGCATTCTCAGAGTTTGTGGTAATGCCTTTTCATTTGCTGCTATAAGTCAGGGTCAACCAAATGAAAGAACTCTCTTTCCCTGGTAGCCTTCCAAGGAACCTGAAAAAAATACTGTGGACCTCTAGACTGGGAGAGAGGCAACAGCAAAAGCAATGACAGTCTTTGTCACAGCTACCTTTTCTTCCTACAAGGGGCCATCTATGGCCACAAATTCATCTTTCTTAAGTCTCATCTTCCTTGATCTTAGATGAGTGAATATGAGAGACAGATCAGATAGTCACTTTGCAATGAATAGCAGCTTAAAACAATATGTTGGAATACTAGTAAATAAACAAAAGAGGAAATAACTAAATTGAAAAATGATATTTAAAAGTTTATTTTCAATCCTGTTCTGTATGGACAGGTGAATTTTATTAGAGTAGGAAGAAACATATGAACACTTGTGGAAATTCTGAAGGGAACTCTTGGGCACTTTCAAGAACTTTGGAAATTGATGGAACTAGTTCTTGTTAATGATCAAATGAGTGCTTTTCCATTCTCTTGAAATACTCTATATCATTAATACTCTTTATATATTAGCTATGATACAAATAATATTTTAGGGGAAAAATTTCCTGAAGAGATGGAACAAGAAAAAGGAATACAGAGAAAGAGAAAACAAAAAGATAAGGAGAAAGATTGTGTAGAGTTAATTAAGAAACATATGAGTGAGAATGTAGAAGAAATAAAATAAATAAAAAATAAAAGAAATGTGTATATATGAGAAAGGACACTCATGAGCTGAATTAATTTTGAAATAAATCATATAAGGAGAAAGGGAGAGACTATTATAAGAGAAAAATATTTCCTCTTTGCAGGCAGTAGTTGTCTAATTTTTGTTTACTTAATTGAATTGCACTGCCTGATGGGAAAGAAAAGAGATGTCAGGGAAGTGATTTTTTTAACCAGACAATACCTCTTGTCAAACAATAGGTGACACAAGACCAAAATGCCCACCCTCCCCCTTTTTGTCTTTTGAATTCCTACCCAGTCTTTAAAGATCAAATCAAAAGCATCCTCCCAACACACATAAATCATGCAACCTACACACACACACACACACACACACACACACACACACACACGAACACACACGCACACACACACATTTACACACACAAGTCACAAAGTGTCAGAGATGGAAAGCACTTCAGAATTCAACAACCTGTAACTGAGTTGGAATCCTCTACATGACATTACCAGTAAATATTCATCATACCTTTATCCAAAGACCTTTTCTGAAGGGTAGTATAGCTTCTCCTGAGACAGCTTATTCTACTTTGCATGGCTTTAATTCTTAGAAAATTTTTCCTTACATTGAGCCCAAATCTGCCTTTTTGTAGCTTCTGTCCATTATCCATTGTTCTATTTTCTTGTACCAAACAGAAATCCATTCCCCTTTCTACAAGACAACCCTTCAAATGCTTGGAGACAATCTTTATTCCTTTTCTTTTACAGGTTAAACTATAAGTTCCTTCAATCAATCCTTGTATATAGTATTGTGGGCAGCCAGGTGGTGCAGTGAATGGATAGAGCACCAATGCAGGAGTCAGGAGGACCTGAGTTCAAATCTCACTTCAGACACTTGACACTCCCTAGCTATGTGACCTTGGACAAGTCACTTAAGCCCAATTGCCTCATCCTGGGTCCTCTCCAGTCATCCTGATGAATATCTGATCACTGGATTCAGATAACTCTGGAGGAGAAGTGAGGCTGGTGACTTGCACATCCCTTCCTCTCTCAAAACAAAGTCAAATGCAAGTTATGTCATTATTTCTCTGATGGCATGGTCTTCTTCAGCAATGAAGGATAGATATGCACATATATAGCATTGTATCCCATCCCTTTAACCACTGCAGTTATCTTCTTCTCCAAATTGTGAACATCTGGAGCTGAATATACTAATTCAGATATTTTTTGATCAGGAAAGAGTAGATCAGGATAAGCATCTATCTCATTCCAGACATAATACCTCTCAATAAAGGCTAACACTTTATTAGCTTTTTCAATTGATAAGTCCCACTACAGGTCTTACCTGACCAACATGTCAAATGTAGCTTCTTCCAAAGCCCACACCATATTGAACTTGCAGTCCACTAAGACTCCAAGATATTGCCTTTTTTTTAACTGAGTGTTGTATAGTCATACCTTCCCCATCCGGTACTTATATAGCTTATTTTTTAAGTCAAATATATGATAGGTCACTGTATTTGTCCCTATTAAGCTTCATCTTATTAGACATGATCCTAAGCTTCATCTTATTAGACATGATCCATAATTCTAGCTTGGAAAGGTCCTATTCAGTCCCGACTCTATCATGTAAAATAGTCCTTAACCTGCCCAGCTTTGTACCAGCTGCTTGTCTGAAAAGCATACTATCTAGGGCTTCATTAGTGTTGCTTAAAATGCTGAAGAGCAAAGGGTCTAGGAGAGACCTTGGAGGTATTTCAGTAGAGGTTTTCTTATTAGTTTATATCAGTACACTGGTGATGGGATTCCGAACAAGTTGTTTAACTTCTCAGTAACCCAGGAAGTTCTCCAAGACTATAAATTATGAAAGCAGGGAGGGGAAGAAACAAGCATTTATTACGCATGTATGATATACCAAATACTTTAATAATATATAATTTAGCCCTTACAAAAACCTTGTGGGAGATGCTATTACTACCTTAATTCTACAGATGAGGAAACTGAAGCAGAGAAAGGTTAAGCAACTTGTCCAGGGTCCTAAAACTAGTGGGTGTTGGATGAGAGGCTAGATTTGAATTTAGGTCTTCCTGATTCCAGATCCAGTGCCACATAGCTGAAGGTACTGTTCTGCAATGACAGATGAAGTCCCTTACAGGGAGTTTCCTATGTCACTGTTAAATCACAGATCTTGTCAAAACAAACAAACAAAAACAATAAAACAAAAACCCATCAATAGCTTTGCTTTAGGTCTGGGTTAAATCACAACAGAACCCGCCTAACTGGACTATCCTCCAGCCTACATGTTTCTATCTTCTCCACTGGAATAGTAAGAAATTTTGACAAATACTTTGCTGAAATTCAGATAAATCATATTTACATCATTTCCCTAATCTAGCTCTTTAGTGACTCTGCCAAGAAAAGGGATGAAAATTAGCTTGGCATGACCTGTTTTGGGTGAAACCATGTTCATTCATTATGAGCAAAATTTTCCTTGCAAACCATCACTTTCAAAATACATTACGGATTCCTGCCCCTCCCCCATCCAGGAATGGAAGTAAAATTCAATTACCTGTTGATTACAGACTCCGAACTCTTCTTCTTTTTGAAAACCAAGACATTTACCCATCTCTGGTCTTGTGGAATCTCTTCCATTCTCCACTGCTTTTTTCCTAACTCGAGGGGCAAGATAGAGTTTGGGATGTATATGCCTTGGGATATAGTTTGCCTGATAAACTCAACTTATTAAGGGCAGATAGGTCTTTTATCATTTCACTTATCTTGTTTTCAAATGACTCTTAGAGATTTTTTTGTTCTATTCTTTCAATTACAAGTGTTTTTCTCCTAGGTAGAAAAAATACTGAAGCAAAATAAAAATTAAATAGCTTTCATCCATTTAGAACAATCCCACTGATTCTGAATTTCAGATTCTCTCCCTTCTTTTATCTTCCATTACCCTAAACACAGTTTTGTACATAAGTTTTTTGTTGTTGTTGTATTAGATTTAACTACTAACTCATCATTGTTTTCTGAACTTTAATGCTTTATACTGGGCAGCTAGGTAGTGAAGTGAATACACTGCTGTCCTAGAGTTAGGAAAACTCATCTTCCTAAGTTCAAATCCGTCCTCACACCTTACTAGCTGTGTGACCCTGGGCAAGTAACTTAAGCCCATTTGCCTCAGTTTACTCATCTGAAAAATAAAATAATTCAGGAAATCTCTACCCATGTACCTTGGACAAATAATTTAACCTCCTTGAACCTCAGTTTTCTTATCCACAAAGTGAAGGACTTGAATTAAATGCTTATAAGGGCACCTCCAGTTTTACATCTACAATTCTTTTAAAGATTAAATTGGTTGATAAATTACTTGCACACCCCTGCCAATTTTTTTAGATAGCTCTCACCTTCTTCAGCATAGGCACAATTTGTTCTTGTGGTTTGAAATTCAGTATTGAAAACTATCTTCCTTGGGCTAATTTTCTACAGAGAATTTTAGGCCACGAGATACTACTGATCCTTGTTTCATACTCTTCTACATTCCATATCCCTTAATCATGGATTAGAGTATTCCCAACTTTTCTACTCTATCATGAGTTCTAACATGGAATGATTACTTCTTTCAAAGAGTCTCAATAATTTGACCTTCATTCAAGTCAAAGATAGCAGGCAGGAATTTGTTATCCTGTTTTTGTCAGAGAGAGAGAACACTGGCACAAGGCTGAGTAATTAACCTCCCACATCACTAATATATTGGGTGCTAAGTTTGTGTTCTCCTTTCCCGACTGCTCATCTATTTCTCACTTCTGTCCCAGTGGTCTATGGTATGATGTTAATTGTTTTTCCTTTACTGATCCTTACTCACATGTAGCCTTCCCTTTTTCCCCAAGGCGTGAACAATCATCTCTCTTGCACTTTAGGTAGAATTTTGTTTTGCCATACTCTACTTCAGTTGCTATACAATGTTGTATATTATAGTTACTTCTATTTTTCTCTTGGGGGCTAGGTGGTGCAGTGGTCAGAGCACCAGACTTGGAATCAGGAAGACTCATCTTCCTCAGTTCAGATCTCACCTTGGACACTTACTAGCTTGGTGACCCCAAGGAAGTTACTTTACTCTGCCTCAGTTTCTTCATCTGTAAAGTGATCTGGAGAAGGAAATGTCAAAGCACTCTAGTATCTTTGCAAAGAAAACTCCAAATGGGTTCATGAGGAGTCAGACATAGCTGAACAACAATTTTTTATAGCCTTCCTAGACCTGAAGCTCTAGGATAGCAGAGACAGTATATTATCTGATGGTTAAAACTCTCCTACTTCCTATCAGAGTACACAAACACACACTCACTGTTTGTTGTTTAATAATAATAACAAACACCGTTTCACTGCTTAATAATGTTTTTTTAATAGCTAATTTTAATTAAATACCAGCAGAGAACAGTTTGCTATTTTGAGAAGTGGGACCAGCTAGGAAGGAGAGAGGAGGAGATAGTGCACAATAACTGATCATTTGAGTTTATGGGATATTCATATACAGTGTTTTGCAAAAGTCTTAGAGATAGTTGAAGCTATTAAAGCTTAATTTAACTAAAGAGGCTTCAAAGTGTTGGAGGGTTTGATGCATTTAGTCCTATAGCATCAACAACTATAAGCAATTTGAAGGAAGAAAAGAAGCACGTTCTTTTTATTAGATCTTATATAATCAGATTGTCTATGGAGACAAAACTGAGTTTAGATCTTGCCTTGTTTTTCCCTTTTTTTTATAAATAAATTTATTTATTTTTAGTTTTCAACATTCACTTCCATAGGTTTTAAATTTTCTCCACCTCTCTCTCTCCACCCCCCTCCCTAAGATGGCGTGCAATTTGATATGGGCTGTACATATACATTCTTACAAAACGTATTTTCACATTAGTCATGATGTACATAAGAACTGTTGCCTTGTTTTTCTCAAGCACAAATTTTAATGAGAAAGAAGGGAAATAAGTATTTATTAAGCACCTACTCTGTGCTAAGTTCTATATATAAATATTACTTCATTTAACAAGAAAAATCTCACTGTCAATTTGAAGGTTGTACTAATCTATGTATCTTTCCCCTCCCCCCTACACTGTTGTTTTATGTGTAGCATCTTCTGACTGAAGAAACATAAAATAAAAGTTCAACATTTCTTTAGCAGAAGCATCACAGCAATCTGCACTTCCAACCTCCTACCTTCCTAATTGTCCAGAATCTCCATTAATGAAATCACGCTATAATCCAGCTGTCGTAATATCTACAATGGAGTCCTGCCTAAACCAATGGAATGAACTGGTGCAATGTTTTTCAAAGTGTAACCTTTTGACCACTAAACATCATCCCAGTGGATACCCCTCAGAGTTGTCTCATCAAAAGCAGGGCTACTTTCCCCCTCCTTCCTATCTATTTTGATGCAGTGTTTA
The DNA here is from genome assembly GCA_028658325.1 of Potorous gilbertii. Lineage (NCBI taxonomy): Eukaryota > Metazoa > Chordata > Mammalia > Diprotodontia > Potoroidae > Potorous > Potorous gilbertii. The sequence continues at coordinate 87,741,894 of CM053774.1, read as the reverse complement.
TGGTGTAAGAAGACAAATGGAAGAGTATAGGGTAGGTGGCTTATAAGGACTTTATATTGCAACTCAGTGTTCTTTGGATCAAAAAAGTCTGATAACTATTGGATTAGAGTAGTTGGTAGAAGAGCAAGTAATTGGGGACATGTTAGAATATTTTAAATGAATGGATGGATAAATTATTTATTAAGCACTTACTATGAGTAAAACACTGTACCTTTAAGTGCTAAGGATACAAGTAGAAAAGTAGGCCTCTGGTCTCAGAGATCTCAAACTCTAATGGTGAGATAATATATTTGCAAGGTTTCAGTTGAAAGACAAATGGAGAGATCCCATGTGCATATAAAAAGCAAATGGCAATGTCTCTTCTTTAATGTCATTTCCAGTGATAAAATTGTATCTGGTTACATGTAGACCAATTTTTGATACTGGTCTAGAAGCACTGTTACTCCAAAGATTCTTGGGTTCATGACTGTCTCCATCAGGGTCTGAAGGGGGACTATGGTCAAAGTAGGAGTTGGATTTGCCTGCGATGCACTGCATTCTACACGTTTCTCCTTCAGGATGCTTTGCAGCTTCAGGTAGGCTGGCTTGTCTGCCCTGTGGGTGCAAGTTAGTGGAGATGATTAGCCCCTATCTGGTCCATAGCAGTTTCTTTCTTCAACAGCAGCTGTGAGAGTCAATGGTTTGGGGAGAGCTGTGAACCCCCAGGGCTCCTGTACTTATCCTCTCATTGGTGGCATTTGAGAACATGCCTACTTGATGGTAGATAAATTATTGATGCACATAAAGTTCAAATTTTGGTAAATTATACTTGAAGGGAGTAATAATTATAAACTTAAGGCAAGATGGATTTTATTTTTCTAAAAAGTAAATGGGCAAAATTTCTTTATTTGATAATGCCACCAAAGTGGTTTAGTTCCCTACTATGCTTAATCATGTTTCTGTAAAATCTTGTCATAATTACATAATTATTAAAGTACACTTTAATGCATGTAGATTTTTAATGTATTTCACAAAGAATAAAATTAGAAGTTTTAAATAAAAATGAAAACTGTACTTAAAACCTGACATTTTTTCACTAATCCTAGATTCTGACAATTACAGAACTGGAATGTTTAATTAAACTCATTCAGTTATTCTCATGCTTTAAAACTGTCCCAGAAAGACAATTTTCTTCCATTTATAAATTATTTCTTTCTAAAGAAAGAGTGGTACCATATTTGATGTCTCACAACCTTGCTGAATGTCCCAGTAATGCCTTGATGGTGGTCAAGATGATAAGGAAGAGGAAGAAGGAGGAAAAGAAAATGAGCAGAAGCAACTTGGTATTTCCATTTGATTTCTGGTTTTTTTCCTTTATGTATTCAGAAGCAGAGGAAAGAGAAAAAAAAGAAGAAAGGAAGGAAAGAAAAAATAAAAAATTCTGGGGAGGAAGGGATCAACAACAGAAATTGGGCAGATAGAAATTCTATCCTTAAACCAACTTCTTTAAGAAATATTTCATTTTCTTCCCAATTACATGTAGAGAAAAGTTTTCAACATTCATTAAAATTGTTTTGAGTTCCAATTTTTCTCTCTTCCTCTCTTTTCCCTTCCTAAAAAGATAAGAATTTGAGGATACACACACACACACACACACACACATACAATATAGTCTTTTGGAATTGTCTTGGATCATTGTATTGCTGAGAAGAACTAAGTCATTGACAAGTGATCATTGAACAATGTTGCAGTTACTGTTGTTCTCCTGGTTCTGCTCACTTCACTTTGCATCAGTTGATGTAATTCTTTGCAGCTTAAACCAAGTTCAACTCAGAACTGTGACTAATAGGACTTTCCAAAAGGTCAAGAGCGTTGGAAGTGAAGGAATGCAGGAAACATGTCCTATAAAGGACTTTTCTTGACTGTATTTTCCTTGGAATATATCAGGTAAAAATATTCATAGATCCAAGGTCTTGGAAAGGTAGGAGGAACTAGTTAGCTGCATAAAGCTTCAGTTGGAATGTGTTACTTTGAAATAAATGTATTACCTCTGTCCTTTGAAATTGATATGTTCCACAATAAATTTTGTGTTCCACCTTCAAAAAAATCATCTGATAATCAATCTTTTGTCTCATAACTTAGCATAAGTTTGTTTCTTAGACAACGGACATTCATTACAAGGTCAATACTTACAAACTTCTCCAACTTGATAAGAGCAGTCAAAGCTTATATTCTGCTGACATAACTTTAGAGCAGGAGTTCTTCACCTTTTTGTGTCATGGATCTCTCTGGTAGTCTGGTGAAGCCTATAGACTTTTCCTTAGAATAATTTTTTAAGTGCATAAAATAAAATGCATAAGATTACAAAGGAAAGCATTTATACTGAAATATAATTTTCAAAATATTTTTAAAAATATTATAAACTCTAAGTTGAGAATTTCCTACTTTAAAGAAATTAGGGTTATCCATATAACAGGAAGAGGTTTCTGGTGAGTACTTTAATGGAGTGTTCCATGAAAATATTGACTGATTTAAAGGGATGTGCTCTTAGATTGCTTCTGGCCCTAACACCAATGTTCCACAAGTGCTTTCCACTAGGTATACTCATTTGTTCTAACCTCTTTATAATGAATGACTGAACTCCATCCATAGACAAGACTAACTTTCCTATGTGGCTTTCTCTAAGTATTGGAATTGACATGACATCTGTTTTTAATACCAACTGAATAATAAAAATATGAATGATTCACAGGTAACTAACCTTTGGGTCCTGAATGGATGACAAAGACACCATGTATGGAAAATTACATGTATAAAATGAATTTGAGATCTTAATTCTCAAGGAAGATTAAAAATCAGGGAGACGTTGGGTTAAGGCTTTTAAAAGAGGATAAAAGCACACACTAGGGCAGTGTTGAAGAAGGAAATAAGCAAAATGGAATGAAATTTTAAAAAAAAGATGAAATGGGAAAAATAGAAAAAGAAAGTAGAGATGTAAAGAGACAGTTGTTACAGTCCATGAAGCAGTATTGAAATCTAATCTCAGTACCCAGATCTTTTGAATTGGAAGTTGAGTGGATGGCACAGTGTTTGGTGCAAATTCTGGAGAAATCTGGGGCCCCTGAGAGCCTATCACAGTAAGGCTATGCCAGCTGGCTCCCCCTCCCACTCTTTGAGCACTGACAGCACCCCACCCAGATTCCTTTCTTGTCAAACTTGTTTCCAGTCACCAGAAGACTCCTGAGCTCTTGAGTCTGTGACCTCTTTGTTGAATTGTCAGTTACCCTGGACACAAATAGATGGAGGGTGTCGGATAACATGGTAATTTGCCTGAAAGAGGACTGCTTAAGTCAACTCTGTTGTACCACCTCCTGCCCCCAACACCCACTCTACCCCTTGTAGCCCATGCCCTTTATTCTTCAAAATTTCACTGGCCCAATTATGGAACTGGAGGGATACAGTCTAGGTGAGTCACACCTCCTGCTTATCTCTCTGTTCTGATGTTCGAATTATCCTTCTGGAGCCAGACTGCTATAATGATATTTGAGTGAATTCACTTTGAGGGGAGGAAGGTTAATATGGGAGGTAGGAGTGGAGAATATCTTTTCCATACTTAAAGGAGCTTCAGAAAGAATCTCTCTCTCTCTCTCTCTCTCTCTCTCTCTCTCTCTCTCTCTCTCTCTCTCTCTCCTTCTCTCTCTCCCCCACCTTGTGTGCTGAACTCATAATCAAAGAATTAAGAAGTTAGAATATTGATGCCAGATGAAGCAGTGCCCACTAAGAAGCCCCATCTTAAAATCAAAGTCATTTTCTCTTGAAGGTGGTGACCAAATCTATTTCTGTTACTTACCACATACTTAAGAATTCTCCAACATGAAGTGCTTACTTGGTGCCTCTCTCTTGCTCACCCCCAGTCTGCCCCCCACTATGTCCTGTAAACTATGAAGGCAAGGGTACACAATACATGGACACATTTCCTGAGAAACAGATTCCTGTTGGGAAATCTCAAGTCATTTAACTATCTTGAAAAATGATCTTCACCATTTATGGATAGTATAGACAAATAGGGCAGATCCAAGATCAGGCCAGAGCACACACCCAAGAAAGAGATAGTAGCATACTTATGCCTATTACATGCAAAACTGCAGACTCAAAAGTTCTGGTTCCTAATCCCTCTGGCCCCTATCTCTTGGACACCATCAGTCAACAATCATTTATTAAGTGTTTAACGTGCCAAGCACTGTGCTAAGTACTGGGGATATAAAGAAAGGTAATTATATAGTTCCTTCCCTCAAGGGGCTCAATTGTAATGGCTTCTACCTGTATCCCTGATAATGAGAGATTGACCAATCCATAATGGTCAAATCTTTGGAGAGAGGAATGATAGTTCTTAAATATAAAACTTTTACCAGCAGAAACAAAATTCTACTTTCTAATGGAAACAACTTGACTTTGAGTCAGAGGACCTGAGTTCAGATCCTATCTCTCACACTTCTTTGGGGAAGTCACTTACCCTTTCTGAGAGCTAATTTCCTTATTTGTCAAATTAAGGGGCTAGATTATATGGTTTCTGAGGCTCCTACCAGTTCCAAACTATTGATTCTATGCTTGAAGGTGGGTTTGCTGTGTCTGGATGCTGGATGAATTTGTTGGAGATCTAATGGCAAACACTGCTCTCTGGGTCTTAGTACCCTCATTTCTCAAATGAAGATGTTGAACCAGATGACCTCTAAGACCCCTTTCAGCCCCAGTGTGTATGAGACATAAAAATGAAGTACTATGGAGAGACACATCTTTGGCATGCACCCACTGCATCTTCACAAAATTAACTTGAAAAGAAAAAGGAGACCTCACCTTCAAGGGAAGATATTTTTATTAGATATTTTATCAGAGAGAAATGGATCAAAATGAGAGGTATGCTTTTCTTTAACAAGATATCCAGAGTTTATTCAAGAAAGTTCTGTCTTTCTTAATTTTAATCCAAAAGATAAAGTGTCTTGCATTTTCTGTTTTCTGTTCTTTCATGTATACATGGTTGTGTATGCTCTTGATGACTTACACATTAAAGCAGAATTATCCCCACTCCATTTCCTTTTTTAAAAATTGTTATTTCTTGTTAAAGAGCAATAAGTTTTTAAATTCTCTCTTAACAAGTCAGAATTCAAATGTTAAAACCAGAGAACTGCTCAAGTTTGAGGGACCTGTATTCATAAGGCCTTGGCACAAAACTTTGGAACCCTAAATGGGGTGCTCAAAGACCAGATTTGGAATTAACTCTGTTCCTTGGTCAAACCCACTGACTTCCCAAAATCTCACCAAGATTGATACAACACAACTCTCCACTCATCTCATCTCATCTCATCTCATCTCATCTCAATTCATCTCATCTCATCCTATCTCGTCTCATCTCCCCTTCTCCCTCTCCCTCTCTCTCTCTCTCTCTCTCTCTCTCTCTCTC
>CM053774.1:87687218-87736357 GCA_028658325.1 Potorous gilbertii | reverse complement strand
GCCTGGTTTTCTCGTATGATTCCTGTTGCAAGCCTCCACTTTCTTCTGGTTTTCTCATTTTCAGTCCTTCAAAGAATGTATTCTAATAACACCCCCTCTAACACACATATACAAAGACACAAAAACACACACACACACACACACACACACACACACACACACACACACTCTCTTCTGCTCTTACTGTCCTTTTCTCCTCTGCTCCCCTACCCCGTAGCCAGTGAAAGACAGTTGCCAGTTCACTACTCAGAAGATCCTTCAAATCAAACCCTCGCAGAGGAGAAACTTCAGATTTGAGCGATTGGCTACTTGATCCTACGTCTCCTTAGGGTCCTTAACTTTTATTTGCTAAAGGGACAAGAGATTAATAGCCATATGTTGGGGGTGGGGGTGAAAATTAGGTGGACCTGGGTTCAGAACATCACTACATTATAGATCCGTTTCACAAGATTCTGATAGATGATTCATTTTTATATGTAACGTTTTACCCTACACTATAGCTCTGAGAGGTTAATGTTCAACAGAGCTGACGCTTGGGAGCAGGGCAGGCAGAGGAGGCTGAGGGAAGTGACATTCAAGGTATATGCATTTATGTGTGTCAGGGGGGCAGCGGTGGGGGGAGGGAGAAGGCGGGAGGGTGAATGAAGATAAATGGGGACAGAATTGCCCCATGAAACTGATTTGAAGATCGTCTCCAGCGTTTCTCTTTGATCGTCTGGGACACTCTTCTGCCTTTTCTGACCCGGGCTGGACTTGCCAGGAACCAGAGGGAAGGAAGAGCTCTGTTCGAGGGAGGCTGGTGCGTTCAGGACCTCGAGGTTGGAAGCGCCCTCTGGAGCCGCGCAGCGCGCTCAGGAAGCGGGAGACTGCGGAGCGGCAGCCCCGGGAACCCGAGGCCAAGCTCTCCTGGGGCCCTGAAAGGCGGCTGGGGCGGTCGCCGCAGCCGCGGCACAGCAGGAGGAGGAGGAGCGCAGACCGCCCACGAAGCGCGAGCCTCTCTGCGCCGGCAACAGACCGTGCTGCGCGGCCAGCGCCAGCCCGGCAAGCGGGGCCAACCTCTGCCCAGTGGCCCCGGCTCAGGGAGCCCAGCACGTGCACTCAGGGCCAAAGGCGTGGCTGGGAATGCGCGTACGAGGAGGGCGCTTTGCCCAAGGGGACGCCAAAAACCTGCTCAAGGGCAAGCTGGGAGGTGATGCCAGGCAGGACTGCCAGGCTGTGCACTAAGGCTTGGGGGAAAGTAGAAGAAACGGGGGAGGCAAGACAGGGGCTCAGAGGCGTCCCCCTCCGTCTTATAATATTGCATTTATCCCTCTATCAATACACATATCAATAAGTGAGCGGACACCGGATTTTCCTGGGCTCTAGTTCTTAAACACATAGACCCTGTGCTCTAGGGGCTCCCTTCTGGTTCTTCCATTGAAAGTACGGTCTGGGGAAAGGGACTCTCGGGTTCAGCCCCACCCTCCCTCGACAACACAACAAATCACTCCTCTAGAAAAGGTGGACCGGAGAGGAAGTCCTACACAAGGAAAATCGGGCTCAGGCTTCCTTTTCCTTGAGAGAGGGACACTGGATTTAGAGTCAGGACAACCTGAATTCAAATCCTACCTCAAGTACTTACTTGCCGCGTGACTGTGGGCAAGTTCCCTAACTTGGTCTGTGCGCTAATTTCTTCAGCTATATAAAGAGAGGGCTAGATTCCATGGCCTCCTAGGCCCCTTCCAGCTCCAACCGTTAGCAGTGAAATGAGATGTTTGGGCTGGTTGTCAGGTAAAGAAGCCTTCTGCTTGTGGACTTTCAACGCTGCGGGATATGAGTCCGCAGCGTTTCTAATTCCCTGTTCACTCCTTTCCCGAAAAGAAGTCGGGGGTTGGGTAGGGAGAGGGAGCTCTCTGACTCAGACAGTCAGGCCAAACATTTACAAGGGGTTTGTTTCTGGAGAAGTAGATAAACCAGACTCTGCCTTATCAGATCAAAGTGTCTCCCTTGATTTAACTCTGATGTTGCTCATCTCCCAGCCTCCTCCCCAGTTCTGGTCCGCCCAATCCCCCTGACTCCCCCCCACCCTCCCCACTCCCGCGACTTTTCCAAGTCAGCAACTAAAAATACTTAGGGTAGTCTACACTGCGAGCGACCATACATAAAGAGCCAAGAGACTGGAGTCAAGGAGTCAACCTTTCCACGAAGACAGTCGTTCTACTGGGAGGGAATGGAAGTTTGAAACTATGAAAAAACAGTCTCGAAAGGACAGGCCCGAGACTTGGGGATTCAAATGCCAGGATATAAAGAAAACAGGGATAAATTCAAAAAGATCTTGCTCCCTCTCTCCTCTGTGTGACTAATTTGGAGAGCTCTGAAAAGTGTCCAGTCCAGGTTGTGGACAGAGAATGAGCAGTGCACTGAGGAGACACTTGCTTTATTTAAGTAGGACCACAATACCGGGGAGATCGGCAGGCCCTTCTTTTCAGTTTCCCAGAGCTAGGTGGAAATAGAAGGATTTTATTCTAAGGAGTTTTGAGGGGGGAAAAACAACAGAGTGGAGAATAATGGAAAGGATTAGGAACCTCTACTGCTCTTTACTACCTCTGTGACCTTAGAAAAATCACTTAAACTCTCCGCTTCTTGGCTGTCCTGTTGGCAAAAGGGGTGTAGGAGAGTAGTTGTACTTTACTTTCCCTGGGCCTCAGTTTCCTTTTCTGTAAAATGATGGATCGGACCAAACAACTTCTGTCTTCTCTTCTAGCCTCAAATTCTTTGAACCTCTGTCTAGGAAATCGTCCTTTCATGCTGAATATCCTACGTATTTATAATCCTCCCCACAGCCCCCAAACTGATCAGCATTAATGTATGCCCATTACATGTTTAAAAAAGCACATAAAACTTCTTTTGGACTCTACCATAAAGACCTGAAACATCAATTAACCCTTCTTTAACTACAGCTGCCATTTTGTAAGGCCAAATGCCCAAACAAATTATCATGGCAGGAGTCACAGTGTAGGGATAAACAACTACAAAAAACCACAACAAAGAAGAAGTAATAGACAACTATCTCCTCCCACAGAAGACTTCTTTCTTCCTTGCTTTCTGAAATCTTCTAACTGGATCTAAAATAAATATTTAAATAAAACACGTAATATACTCAGAACAAAGGTGACTTGAAGTTAAGCATCCCAAACACAATACCTTCTGAATTCTATCTTATACAGATTGGAGGCCAACAATGAGTGAACTGTGTTTATTTGGGGGAGGGAGTTTAAAAGGAGGTGGGGGGGGATAAATAAACCTTTATGATTTTCAGAGACTTTCTTACCGGAGTCACTGGGTACTTGCCCTACTCTCCACCCCCACCTTTTAATCTGAAAAAGGTAAATTCATTATGTGCTTACAAACGTGTTTCTACTTAAACGGCTCTTTAAAATCCCATCTTGAATTACCGTTTAGTCTACTTAAGTTAAACTATAATTGCCAGACCTGAGATCGTGGCGGAAATTTTAAAAAAGATTTCATACGGAACTCCTACTAGAAACCTTCCCCCCGCCCCCAATCTAGCCTATTGTCAACCTCTTACAGTTGTGTATTTAGAGTAGATGAGGCTTCTCGGTTTTTTTTTTTTTAAAGACGCCAATCAATAGGACTTTATATTCATAAAGGCCTCTGATGTAATTACAGGCATAATTTTTCTGATTCCCCCAAAAAAAAAAAAATCCGAATGCTCCAGAAAGCCCGAGCAAGCCTACCTGCAACTGCATAGTGAATCCCCAGATCTCCTCTCCCGGAGAGAGAGCAGGGGGACCGCCAAGGTGCCTGTGGATTGGGATGTGTATTGGCAGCCAGACACCAGTGTTTATTCGCACTCTGGGGGCTCTTTGGAGCCAGTCACTGAGATTGCGTTGTTTTTAATAGACCCACCTCAAAAAAGGGTCAGCCGAACTTCAGGGCGTTAAATTGATGAGGGTTTTGTTAAAAACTGAGACTTAAAACACTTTCTTTTTCACCATTAACTTTTTCTTCACCCCTACCGTTTCATACTTCTTAAAGGGTTCCCAGATTTAACTGCGAGGCTGAACTGGAGGAGGGGGTGGGTGGGTGAAGGCGAGAGAGACTGAATCAATGGATTAGACTCGAAATCTAAAAGCGTCTTGGATCCAGAGGCTCTTTAAAAAAAAACCAAAAAACAAAAACGTGACCTAGCAGGCTTTCTAACGTGGGTTTCACTTCTTTACCTCCACATCGGGGTGGAGGGGGTGGATTTAATCAGCCCACAAGCAAGTTGAGTTCTGTACTATTTTGGGAAGCAATTCAGACACAAAAGTGGGTAATATTCCACCTCTAATTTGGTGTATTCAAGTAAAGTAAATTTAAGGGATTTTGTTTTGTTTGTGTTTTAAAGCAAAAGACGACAAAGACCTGGTCCAAAGACATCTCGGGGAAACGTGATCCTTTGACAGGTGAGAAGAGACTGAGCACCACTCTCCTCTTTTCGAAAAGTTGTAAAGAGAAGGGACTGTCCAGCCTAGAGACTAGAGGTGGAGAGGTTTGGAGAGGCCGGGGTGAATAAGAACGTAGCTATCTGGCGCATGGACTTTCCTGCCATCTTTGAACCCAGGTAGAGGAGGCTGCCTTTCATGCTATAGATCATTTAAGCACTTTAATACACAACTAGCTCAGAAATCATTAAGAGACCTAGAGAGGGAGAGAAAATACCCTTACACTCACCGGTAATAAGTGTTGACATGCAGCAAAAATCGATTGAGTGGAACCGAGATGGTGGCAGTGGTGATGGCTGGAGAGAGGACCAGAGGTGTGTGGAAGGGGGGCAGGGAGGGTGGTGGGGAGAGGGAGAAGCCGGAACCCCACAATACCGGAACCCAACTTTTTTTTGGTCTTTCTCTCCCCGGGTCACAGAAGTGGACTTGAGGGCGGGGCAGGAGGAGAGGATAGGGGCTTTCGGAGGGGTCGGGATAAAAAGAGTACTGATGTGAGGAAAGGAGATTCCAAGCTTCATATAGTCCCCACCCTCAAGCCATGCCACTCTAGGCGAGGACCTTACAACTTTCCATCAGCTCCATTTTCCATTGTGCATGATCATCTTGTAGATCGGTGGCTGTGTGTTTGTTAAATAAGCAAGTGAAACGTGAACTCCTCTGATGAAACAACCATATTCCATTCTCTTACCTTCTTCCCAAGTTACTAAGACTAGCTTCCGCTCCCTCAGCCCCCCCCCCCCCAGTCATTACTTCCCATCCCTTTAACACGCCCTTCCCCTTCAAACTATTCCTGCCATCAAAGAGGTATAGAGATCTCCCTGGTCTCTACCATTTCTGTTTCATTTCCTTTTCTCCCTTCCTCCCTCCCCTCCCCTCCCCCCTTGACCACTGATACCAAAGCAGTCTCTCAGGGAGGCCCAGATGGATAGGCTAGCGGCTGCAGATGCCAAAGTCCGCCCGTGTGGACCCTTTTCCTCTCCACTGCTCTCAAGAGAACAACAAGGAGGGAAGTGACCCCTTGTCCAAAGGGCCTCTATCTGCCCCCACCACCGCGTGATCCCGGCTGTAGATTGGCAGCAGCTCCGAGAGAGAGAGAGAGAGAGAGAGAGAGAGAGAGAGAGAGAGAGAGAGAGAGAGAGAGTTAATGTGCATCGAGCGCTGATCTCTAAACAGGGACATTTATCTGTGACCTTTTTCTTTAAGTGGCAGCCAGATTCGACGCAGAACAAAGCCTCAATGTCAGCCATCTAAGGAGCCAATAGGTACTTTCAACAGATAAAAAGCTATTCAAGTACAAAAACCATAGATTTTCCCTGATACAGAAAAACAGGCAGAAACTGGGACTTTTCCCCTCACTTCCCAGCTATAGTATTGATCTTCAAACTACTTACTCCTTTGGGGGGGGGGGGGAAAGGTAAGAAGAGAAACAAAAACCCAGTGGAGCTTCTCTCCCTCTCCCCCGCCCCCTGCCACCTCTCTCACCCCCCAAATCAGGATAACCTTCAGTGGACCAGTGACGAATTCTTCGAGATGAATAGTATTTGTTGCGAAATTACACTTCACATTGTGGGGAAAAAGCGCCTGAGTTCCTTCTAAATACTTTGAAACATCAGGCCGAGCTCATTCCTCTGTTCAGATGTCAGAAGATGGGAGGGCCTCGGCTGTAATTCATCTTGATTTGCTTCATTGTCTTGGAGCTTGCAAACTATAATCCTGTATAATTTCACGAACAAGCAGGTTTAGAATTAATGGGTCAATATTATTTAAAACAAAACACAGGGAGCATGACCTTTCTCTCGACGACATATTGCTCTACAAGACTCAGGAAACTTTAATCTAACCTCTCCACCTCCTGGCTCTTTGAGACACTGAAGGGCTGCGGTTATTTGAAATGGTCTTTGTTTCTTTTAATGTCTCCAAAGGATTTGGAAATCGTAATGCAATATTACATGAAGGATCTCTCTACTTAAGCCTGAAACATAAACTTAGGGAACTAAATATTTTGAACAGGAGGTGTTTCTTTGTAAATGTATTTCATATAATATATCTATACACACACATATATAAAGTCAAGAAGGATATACATATTATGTATATATACACACACACACTATCTATATACTGTATATGTGTATACACACAATATTTCTCCAGAGAATTTTTCCCTTCTTACAATTTTTTTCCTTAAGAATTGAACATGGTAGGCACACAGAATTACATCTGGCTCCATCCTTCTTTCCTTCCCTCCCTCCTTCCCTTCTTCCTTCCTTTTCTCCTTCTATCACTTTACCCTTTTTCACTTTCCTTCAATATCTATTAGAAAGAATGAGATTCTATGGGTCTAAACCAAAGCAGAATGGAGGGGACTCAAGAGAAAACTGAGGTAATTTGTTTGTTCACTGTGTTACTGATGCTTGAATTTCTCTTTTTCCCATCTTAGGTAAATAATCAAGATTTGTTTGTATCTTGTCAAGAAAAGAAAATACTGCGTTCTCTACGGAACCAAGCAAAGGGACGAAATTAGTTAGAAGTCATTTTCTGTGAAGCACTTGCCAATGTGAAGATTAACAGAAAAATAAACCAGACAAATATGTATGCGTTATATTTTACTCCCATGAAATAAAACACATTTTTCATGTTTGCTGAAAAGTAAAACAATAATATAGTACGAAATGTTATACACAGGGCAGGTTTTACATCGCAGTTTTCAGAAACATCATTGCATCCACCAGAGGAACTATTCTAAAACTGATATTCACACAATGTTTTTTTTATAATAATAATATGTTAGAAACAATACAGTGTTGCATTTAGTATATACATTCCCTTGCTCGCAAGCGAAAATCCCAATCGCTTCTGTATAACATGCTTTATTTTAAAGCCTAACCTTTAAAAACACTGTTTTGATATTACTAACAACTGTTTTTATAAAATTAATTTGACATTTCCATATATATACATCCTTTCAGTCATTTTTAATGTTAACAATGCTAAACTTAAAAAATAACAAGCTTATAGTAACATTAAAATGTCATATCCAGTCAAACATTTGTCCATATATATTTATATATATATGTCCTTGTTACTGTTGGAAATACTTTTAGTGAAAGATGTCAGAAACTCAGGAAATTCCTTTGAAAACAAAAGAGCGTTCTTTATTTCAGTGGTTTCCTTCTCTCTCTTTCGCTCCCTCTCTCTTTCGTGCCCATTACTTTCTAGTAGAATTCTCAGTCTTTCCAGGAAGGGATTTTCCCATTCGGTATTTAAAAATCGGTCCCCCCTCGCCCGCCCGCCCGCTTTCTGGATTGGCGCTGTGGTGGCCCGGGGATTCACACTGGTCGGTCGACCGCGTACTGGCAGGCGCTAAGATTGGACGCCGGGTTCTGCACGCTGGCGTACCCGAAGCTGGAGTGTTGCTTCGCTTTCAGTCTCAGGCTGGCCAGGCTAGAGTTACACGTGTCCCTGTAAACGTACGGAGGGGTCGGCGGCGCATAAGGGCAAGCGGGCGTCGGCACCGCCGAGTTCAGCGAGGGACTGCTCAGGTTGTTCAAGTTATTCAGACTGTTGAGGCTGGAGCCCGGGACGCCAGTCACCGCCGAGGGCACCATGCTGGACGACATGCTCATGGACGAGATGGAGTTGGGCGGGGAGAACATGCTCTGCGAGGACAGGGGGTTGACGTTCATCGAGTTGAAGAAGGGGAAGCTCTTAGTAGAGAGGGAGGCCGAGGTGAGGCCCTTGGCAGCCCAGTTGTTGTAGGAATAGCCTGGGTACATGTCGTCGTAGGGCTGCATGAGGCCGTTGAACTGGGGCCCGAAACCGTTCTTGCACAGCTCGGCCTGCTGGTTCCGCTCCCGCTTTCTCCACTTGGCCCGGCGATTTTTGAACCAAACCTGAAAGGGAGTGGGGTGGGAAGCAGAATGGAGAGAGGAGAGAGACAAGGGTGCAGATTAGTAAGGCTCCTGAAAGCACAGAAGATCGAAAGCAGGACATTTTCTCTGTCTCTCCTCCCCTGTCACTAGCCCCCGGCTGTCTTTACTTAGCAGCTACCTCCACCCCAACCGTAGACCGCCTCAGCAAAGCGCTCTCTCTCTTTCTCTTTCTCTCTCTCTTTCTCTCTCTCTCTCTCTCTCTCTCTCTCCCCCTCCCCTCTCCACCCCCCCCCCTCCAATGGAGGGTGCACTGGAGGGGCAAAAATCCTTGCCGGCAGGTCGGCCAGGCTACAGACAATTCCGAGGCTACATTTCCTGCAATCTAGGACCCTAATTCAGCCCTTCTTCTGGCTGTAGAAACACTGACTAAATAAATGCATTAGACAGCTGTCTTTCTAGAGCTTCCTCCCCCCTCCTCCTGTTCTTTGAAAACTCAATCTTTAGTTACTAAGAATCTCTCTCTTTCTCTCTCTCTCTCTCTCTCTCTCTCTCTCTTTCTCTCTCTCTCTCTCTCCTCCTCCTCCTCCTCCTCCTCCTCTCCAGGTTCCCTATTCCTCTCCCTTTCCCATTCAAGAGCCAAGAAAAAAGGGGAGGGGTACAAAGCTCAAGGAGTACTTGTCTTCCTCTTCACCCTAACTCTCCACTCACTTTCGGAGCACTCCCTAACCCGGAGGCAGGAGGGCAACCTGGTTCAGTAGCAGTTTAAGCAATACAGGTCCCTTAAGCCGACCCACAAAACAAGCATATAAAAGGCCAAGGCCCGTTGCTGCGACAGCTCGTTAAATTCCGAGATCTTTGAACGTAGATATTCCGTAATCCAGAGCGGCTAGCTCCTCAACACACTCCCCCACCCCCGCCCTCCGCCCTTTCCCCCTTTTCAGCTCTTTCTCCACCCCTCCCCTCTTCTCACAACAGACGCTATCCTAGCTCTGGGATTCAAACTCCGGACCCTCCGCAGCCTAGCTGCGTTGGCACTCCCGAAGACAAGGGGCCCTCGCAGACTGCGCCCCCCACCCATGGCCCCGGTACAACCCCGCTCCCAATCCACATCTGGCTAGCCAGTCCACCAGCCACCCGCCAGACAGTTTTGTGTATTGCAGAAAGGCCTAGTCCCTGGGAACTCATTCCTGACACCAGTGATGTTTTACATTACAGATCTCCACTGGGCTAGCCACTTAATCCTCTTTTTCTTTCTTTCTTTCTAGTATCCTCGGTTTTCTTTTCATTCCCTTTCCTCTTTGCTCCCGACTGCTATAAAAAGCTCTTTCTGCTCTCTCTAGGCTCAGCGAAAAGCTGGCCTGGGGAAGCAGGGAGGTATTTGCAGAAGGCATTGCAGAAGACAGCCAGGGACTCCAGACTAATGCAGGCACGAGTTTGTACTCACACCCGAAGGATGACGAGGTGGGGGTAGAGGAAACAAAAGATAAAAAGTTTTAAGAATTTCACTGAAACCCCAAGGCCGCTTTAGACTTTCCCACTCCAGGCCGCCTAAACTTTGCCCAGGCAGAGAAGTGCTAGTCAGATGGCTCTTTGCAAACGCAGACTAATGAAAGACTGACCTTCCTCGAAACAATGGAGCAATAGCTAAAGTTCTCCGCTCCGCGCAGTTAAACTACAACAGTTTTCAACCTCATCCAGGCTATTTCACCGAAAAACACATACACGCATATTTAAGCAGGAACACAACGCATAGAGATCGAGTCTTATTTTCCAGCTGGGGGTTCTGGGCTGTTGGGTCATTCCCTCTCACCCCCCCTTTTTGTATAGCTATTAATAGTTCAATTCCTATTAATAGCTAATGGTTCATCTTTTCTTCATTTTACTGGAGCCTTTATTGCATATATATATTTTTTTAATTTTCAGCTCTTTGTAGGTCCATGTACTTGTTTTAATATTTATTTTGGACACTTTTTTTCTGATCAGTTTAAAAATGGACTTTTCGGATTGGAATTGTATGTTTGAATTCACTCTTAAGTCCTGAAATGTTGGTCCTGCTACACATTTAAGGTAAGTCCTATAATTTATATTAATTATCACTTTGGGAGGATTTAGGATTATATTCCAAAAGGCGCCTCCTATTTAAAGAAAATTAAATAAATCAAAGTCTAAAAAATTGGCAGGCCGTTTCTTCTCTGACTTTTAAAAAAGAAAACAAACAGGATATAATTGTGTATTTAAATTTTGTTAGCCGAAATCATTAAACACAGGGAGTGGAAATGGAGAGAGGCTTGAGCGGCTGTTAAAAAAAAACAAAACAACCTCAAATGAGAGGAGAACCGAGGAAAGAAAAAAGGGGAAGTGTTTGAGAGGGAGAGAGAAAAATTGAGCAAGACAGGAGAAAGAAAAGGAGAGAGAGAATAATACAGGGTAGGGCAGTAGCGAACGCTTCCTAAGGAGTACAAGTTCTTGTGTATTTTACAGCTTTTTCTAGTTAAAGGCAGCACAGGTTTGAGCCTGTTCTGAACTCTTTCCCTGGTTATAGTGCTTTTATTAGCGTTAACATCTCGTTTCACGTCAGAGAAACACAATGCAAAGCGGAAAAGAGAAATGGGGACGTAGCCCTCCCATAAAGCAGGGGAAGGGGTCTAACTGCGTGTGATGCACACGCTCATACACGCCGAAGCTAAAACGGAAAAGGCAAAGCACCAAAATTTCCCGAGTTTCCCTCCATATCCTTTTGTACATTTTCATCTGCTAGACCCATGCCAATCCCATTTCCCTTCTCTCCATTCCTACCCTCAGCCTCTCTCAAACTACTGGTCATGCCTACCCGCACTCTGGCTTCCGTAAGGTTGGTCCACACGGCGATCTCTTCTCGGGTGGACATGTCCGGGTAGCGGTTCCTCTGGAAGGTAGCCTCCAGCTCCTGCAGCTGTTGGCTGGTGAAGTGGGTCCGCTGCCTCCGCTGCCGCTTCTTTTTGGATGGGTCCTCAGCCCCGGCGTCCTCATTCTTACTCTGCTGGCTTTTATCTTTTTCTGGAAAGACAAGGTAGAAAGGAAGCCTGTCATTGTCACCCTTAACTACCTAAAAAGAACAACCATAAATCCCCAACCGAGAAATTTCGGTTCTATGGAAACTGGCGTGGAAGAAGGAGCTGGACTTTCTTCTGGGAGGCTGTTCTCTGAAGATGACTGTAGCTTCTCTGTGTATGTGTGTGCGTGTGCGCGCGAGTGTGTGTGTTTCTCTCCTTCCCCTCCCCCACTCGTAAGGCGCGCTATTTACATGTTTGTCTTAGTTCATTTTTTAGAGCACGTGCCTGCATATTTATATGTTTACACACCAAAGTCACAAACATACATGCCTTGAAACAAACATGGGTCGTTCAGATCCTCGGATGAAAAAAGAGAAAGAAAACAGGTTTCGACAAGTTTTCCGTAGGTACGCAGGGCTAGACAAATCTGGGCTCTCGCTTGCACTGAAGTCCCCTGGCCCCAGAGCTAATCCTGTCACCTTCCCAAGGAGTTTTGAGAAGAGGTCAGGAACTGTCTGACTGCCTGCCTTTCTACCCACAACCCCTCGAGCTTCTGGAGGGCTGAAGTCGGAAGGAGAGGACACAGGAAGCTCAGGGCAAGCACCGTCATCGCCCTTTGCTGCAGGGTGGGATTTTGCACCCCAGGATTCAGAAGGGGAAACAAGAGTTTAGGGCACGGGCCCGTAGCAATTTAATAAGCTCTCTAAAGTAGGCAGAGGACAACAGAGCTACTCCCCCTTACAAAACCAGCCAGTTCTACCCGGGGGAAGAAAGGAAGAGGAGGTAAGGAACAGGGCCGGGGCAGATAGAAAAGCTTCCCGGGACAGGTTGGAAGGAACCCCTGGGACTAGCTGCGGGAACCCCCGATCAGGGGTCCTTATGCAAGGCACATAGACTTCCCTGGAAGCTATAGGGGGCGACTTAGGACTGGGCCGTGGGGGAGCTGGGCAGAGGCAGGGCTATTTCGTTCCCTTACCTGCGGCTTCGGGACTGGAAGTGTCTGAGATCGTGTGCACCTCTAGCCGGTGCTTGGAGGAGTCCAACGAGCGTGGCTGCCCTGGAGCCAGAACCGAAGCCATGGCCAGTGGTGGTTGGTGATGGTGACAGAAGGAGGAAGAGGAGGAAGAGGAGAAGGAGGAAGACAGCTTAGTCCCTGCGGCTCGATGCTCCAAGTGGAACGGGGTTTTCATGCAGTTCATTGACCAAAGGAAGCGCAACGCCAAGCGTCTTGCTGCAAATCTTCGGAAAGCTCCCTTACGCCCCCCGCCCCCCACCCCCCAAGTCCAGTGACCGCAGCCGCTAGCTCCGAATTGCCCTCCAGGCTCGCCGTCCCGGGCCACCGCCGCTGCTGCCTCTGCCTGCCAAGCGCTCGGAAACCCAAACAGCAGAGGCAGTGACAAGAGCCTGGTCCAAGAAACCACTCGTCAGTTACCCTGTCTACCGAGAACTGTTCTGAATGTCTCAGTGGGAGAACTCTGCCGGACCCAGAAGGCGTCCCAGTCCCAAAGAAAAGAGAGGCATGGGCTTGGAGGGGTGTGGGGGTGGGGTGGGGTGGGGAGTAGAGCACAGGTTAGCGGGATCCTTCTGGAGACAGCACCCCAAAGGAAGAAAGAGTAGGGGGAGAAAAGGAGCCCTCGGAGGAGTAAGCCTAACAATAATTTCACCCGAAAAAGCACGACTTCTGTCCGCCCTCTTTGCCAGCAGCACTGACAGAGAAATGTCAAGAGTGACAGGGACAGGTAGATGAAATCATATCCAAAGAGGCGGCGGCGGCGACAGCAGCAGTGGAGAGAATCCTCCCCCCAAAAGACACGAGCCCGCGCGCGCGCACACACACGCACTAACGCTCACACTCACAGACAAGCGCACTTACACGCACACAAGTCCATACAACCCCCTTTCTCTAGTCCTGCCTCACATCCAGATTCGCTCACAGCACCCAAGCAGGCAGCGGACCCTAGCAGCGGCTCAGCCCCTTCCCTGTTGGCCTAACATCTTAAAACCAGAGGCGGTCTTCCTTGGGTACAAACGTCATTCTGCCCCTTCCCTCCTCAGCCCTCCTCCTCCTCCCCTAGATCCTCCTCTCACGGCAAGAATGACGTCGCTGCTCACCAATCAGAGCGCTCCGATGTTGAGGAAGGGAGACTATTAAGACCAGCACCTATCAGGGGAGTCGGGCTGGGCTAAATAATTCACTTTTTAGATCAGGTCTGTTAGGGACCCTGTCCGATGAAAACGCCTCTGTCTTGTTCTATCCGAACTCCAGGAGGTTTACCTTCTAGGAAGGGAGGGCGTATGGGAACCTCAGAAGGCAGCGGGAGCGGGGAGAGGGAAGGTCGATGAACACAGGAGACAGGCTCGGTACATTTCATTTTCCATTTCTGTGCCTCTCCAAAATCAATGGCAATCTAGACAATTTGCTGCATTAAAGGGTGACTCGTTGCTTCCCACCAGGAAAAAAAAAATCTCTTCCCCATCTTAAAATTTCCTATTCCAAATTTCAGCTCTTAGGCAAACACTACCCTAATCTTCATACGCTTTAATTTCAAGGAAGACAAACCCCCAAGAAGACTACTGAGTCACTGTCATAAAACGACAATTATCTTGCCCAGAAATGAAGAATTATTATTCGCACTAGATTTTTTCATGAAATATGCCATCGGATCACTTTCTCAGAAAGTATTCCCTTTAGAAATTCCCCCCCCCCCCCGCAAATCTTACAATAGGATGGAAAGTCCAAACTAGCACTTGCCAAATGACGGAAGGCTTATCCTTTCTACTTAACATTGATTAAGATACATATCCTAGATCTTTTAAATTCCTTGTACGCTGTATTAAGCTTGTCCTCACTGAAACCTTGCTTTAAATCTGACACGATTGTTTACTTTATTATCAATCAGTTTCAAGCCCACAAAACCCAAAGAATCAACAACATTGGGCTAATTACATATGAGATATACTCTAATGAAGCTCCCACAATTAAAAAACACTCCCAAATTTCTCACTTCCATGTCAACTTAAAAGCTCTTAATTATATTTTCTGGTTATATTTCGCTCCATTTTTCTCTCTTTTTAATCCTGTGAACTGCGATCTATAAGCCTCAAAATCCAGGGGGTAAGGGCTATCACGGAGGGTGGAAAGTTTGGAGTAAGATCTGAGCTTGGTAATGTAAAACCTTACAGATTTGTAAAGCCAAGAGAAAACAAAACCCTTTGGGACACAGAATATTCACAGCGCTACTGCTCCAAGTCAATAACCTATCCCATTTATAAATATATATATATATTTTTTCTAAAGGGAATCCAAGTAATTGATTAGAAAAAGAATAAAACAGAAAACAACTTTGTCCTTTCGTAGGTCACACAGAGATCGCAAACTAATCTCTCCTCGGGTTTCTGCATTTGTAATTGTTTTATTGTGGAGTTAGTGTTATCGTCACCGAATGTGTATTTGTTTGACGTTACGTCAATGATTTGCAGCATCAATACTGCGTATCTTCAGAAATTCTACCTCTTTGGCCTTGTTTGCATGATTTGGAAACTTATTTCAACCTGGAAAAGGCCAGAACTATCAGACTGCAAATATATTTGAAACCTGTGTCTTTCCATTGTACTGCCGAAAACAAGTTCTTTCTACTCCCTCCCCATCCCCCACTTTTAAACAACCTTGAAGGAATTAGTCTAGAAAAGCAAATGAATGTTTTTCTTTCCCACAATTATTTTCAAACTTTTACGAGTATTTAGGTGCTCTAGGGGCTTTCTTTATACTTGACACATCATAAAGCTAAAATACATTTTCTCATTTGAGTTGTCTTCTTCTACACTGGCCATACCCCATATCCTCCTCACAGCACACACCTGATAGGATCCCCTATGCTCTTTCTTATGATAGGACCCCATTAGCTGATACTCATACGAGCCTCTATATTATGTCTTGCAATCTTATCACTAAATTATACATATTACGTCGGCAGCCTGTTGGTAAAGAAGGCTAAATTAATTTACATTCTCCTCATTATCTGGTGCTTAAATGACGTGTTTTATCCCTCAGATTTGGCAAAGAATCTCCTTCTCAGACCCCACAGCGTTTTCCTGAAGACAATGCTCTTACATTTGTAGTGGTTTTTAATCTGATAAGACTCTAATTTGCTTAAGTCTTTTAAATAAGGGTTTTAAATGATTCTGGACGTTTTCTTATTGAATTTCCTCTAATTCCCCCAAGATCATAAAGTATATGTGTAAAGTAAATATTTCCTCCCATTGCACCGCCAGCCGATGACCTATAACTAAGTCAATATGAATCCAGCTCCATTCTGCACAATATATTTACTAATCATATTCCCATCTCTTTAAACCTCTGCATAACTGCGGTCCCCCCAAACCTCACTTCCCCCAAAGCTCTCTTTAAGGAATGGATTCCATCAAGGGATGAAAAATATACTGCCCCAGTTGCCTCCTTTCTCTTCTTTAAGACTGAAACCCCAGGGCTGTCAAGTTTGCTTTGGTTGGGGATAAGGAGGAAAGGGAGGCATAAGAAAGAAATGTATTAAGTTGGAAAGTTAAGATCTTCAACTGTTTCCTTTAGGTCACAGAGCAGCCCTCAACCTCAAGCCCCCATTAAAGTAAGGCGGAGAATTGGTTTACCTATCGTCGGACAATAGCTTTTTCATCAAGATAAATAGTGGCGAGATATGATTAGTTGCTTCATCTTTAAAATGTCTGTATTGGGTTGGAGAAGATCGCTGGTTTTCTTTTCAGCTCCAGCATTCTGTAATGATTTTATGCAATCTTCTCAGGCAGAAGGAAGGGAGGAGGGGAAAAAATGGAAAGGCGCGAAAATTTTAGTTTATTATGGACGAAGTCAATTCATTTAGAATGATTCATTTCAACTGAGGGATAAATAACATATTGATTTATTTCATAGTTTATGTCAGGAGTAGTGATACACTGGCGATACAAAAACAAAAGCCGTAAATAATACCTACCTTCAGGAAGCGTGGGCTGGATAATCCTTTGATTAAAACAGGGGAAAGGGAAATAGAGTTTACCTGTTTCTCTACTACCTAAAAAAGGAGAAAGCTCTCAAATTGTTCTACACACGCAGAAATATATAGGCAAATAGGTACAAATGATCTGGAGGCTACGGATTAGAAGCCAATTCCCTGAATTATCCAGATAACTGAGGCTAGATATGTACTTTCTTTGCATTACGTTTCTTTTACATTATTTAGGCAATCCCTTCCATTCTCACTTTCCGTTCAGACACTTCTACTTAACTGAACATTACTAACGGGTTCAACAGTACAGACATGGCTGCTGGATTTCCACTTGGAGGAAGAGACTTAAAAGTAGATCTAGGATGGTGATAAAAAGCCTTCCTCATTAAAAAAAAAATCTGGGACGAGGGAAGGAGGAAGAAGTTATTAATTTCGAATTGTCATCTGTGACTATTTCTGGGTCCTCAAATTTAAAATTCAGGAAGGGCCTAGAAACAGAGGTGTGCTTGTGTGTGTGTGTGTGTGTGTGAAAGAGAGAGACAGAGAGGGAGGGAGGGAGGGAGGGAGGGGGAGAGAGGGGGGGAGAGAGAGAGAGAGAGAGAGAGAGAGAGAGAGAGAGAGAGAGAGTTCTAGTCCTAGGGACAACAGAAAGTCGTCTCTGTTGGGTTTCTCTTAATTCTTCCAAAGAAATACTGTTAGAGAAGTGGCATGTCTGACACGAGGTCAGGCATGTTTTGAGCTTGTATTTGACTAACGATGATTCCTCCTGAAATCTTATTTAATTTCTCACGAGTTAATATCTGTTGCTCCTACCCTCCCCTTGCGTTGCCAGTAATGAGCTCAGATAGGCAGGGTACAAACGCCGATAAAAAGCTGTCAAGAGGTGAGTTTTGCTCTCCCAAACTCCAGACTTCATGGAGTTCTCTGAATCCTGTGGTGGAATAGGAAATGGGACAGACAGACACATA
Source organism: Potorous gilbertii (assembly GCA_028658325.1). Classification (NCBI taxonomy): domain Eukaryota; kingdom Metazoa; phylum Chordata; class Mammalia; order Diprotodontia; family Potoroidae; genus Potorous; species Potorous gilbertii. Next base: position 87,719,001 of record CM053774.1, on the reverse strand, counting down.
GGGCTGGCGGGACGAAGAGTCGTCCTCCCTCTAGATGAAGATACCTGTCAACTGTTCTGCTTTGAGGCACCTTCCCTGAGAGTTTATGAGGCTTACAGATGGCAGGATGGAATCTTAAAGGGGAAATATCAGATTTATATTTCGGACGTCGAGAATTTCTGGATTTCGAACCCCACAGCCATGTGACCCAGAGGGAATGTCGAGATTGTGTAAAGCACCAAGAGGTCATACTTAGTGTTTGCTCGCTCTCTCTCTGCCTAAGCTTTGGCAGCTTCATCGCTTTGCTAGGGTGCGAACAAGGTCTCAGAGCAGAGTGAAAAGTATCGGGTCCTGGAGAAGGAATTTCTATTGCGATCACAGTCAGCCTAGCCTCTGGATATGCACTGAAGTGACTTTTGTGTCTTACATGAACAGTAAAGGCCGAGCAATATGTGTGCGTGCGTGAGTTTTTCTTTCCTAAAACACAGCAAAAGTAGGAGCGTGACAATTATTACCTATCATGTTTAAGAAAAGAAGAAAAAATCAAGGGATGTGTTATACAATGTATCTTAGAAAGTACATTTGGAGAGACCTCTCAGATGCCTAGGTCCGTTTTTGCTTAACAAAGAGTTTTATTGCACCTTTCCAAAACAAGCTAAGGAGACAACATTTTTCGGGAAATCCTCTTGCTTCCCACTAAAAGCGTCTCAGGAAGAGGCAGAAGACAAAATCCAAGGGAACAGAAACATACTTAGTAAATATATTAGAAATGCTTTACATTCTCTCCCGATCAAGTCAGATTAGGTTCCTTGTTCAGGTGGGGGTTAAGTCCTCCAAATGGGGGACAGAGAAGTGGGGGGGGGGGAGAGAGAGATCTTTTAAAAAGAGAAATTTGCACTCAGGGATGGGTAGATAACATATTTATTTACAATACTTTGATTAATACTTCTCTCTGTCTGTTTTCCTCTTTCCTTCCACCTCTCCCTCTTTCTTCCTTACCCTTACCATTTGTTGACTCTCTTTTTCTCTTTTTCTCCCTCTTTCCCTGTGCCAGACATGAGGATAGCTAACATTCAGCATTAGTTGTCATGGTGACCATAAATCACATAAATCCAAAAATACCCACCTATAATCTGAGATGAAGCTTTTATTTCCCTAGTGAAATAATATTTTAAAAGCTGTCAGCTGACAAAAAAGCAACCTCATTGTAGTAACCCAAGTAATATATTACTTCTAAAGGTTTAAATTAAAATGTCAACGTGTTAAAAAAAAAAAAAACATGCTGGTAGAATCTCTGGCACTCTAGGGTTTAGATCCTCACAATAAAGTTACTCCATTACTGCTGATCTCTCTTTAACACACACACACACACACACACACACACACACATGCTTGAGCAGTAGCACACACACGTAATTTGTATTTTTACCTTCCCCTCAACAATGGACTTAGAATACAGTGTTTATGAGTGTACTAGGTTAGCAAAGAAAATCATCTTTCTTGTAAATTACACCCCACCCCTAGGTTATTTGGCAGATAGTTTTATGAGGAAATGGTCTTGGTTTAGTGGGGTTGTTGGCCCTGGTAGCCTCCTTCTTAGGCTAAGGAACCTCAAGTTGATGCTTTGTAGCAAAAATGTTGATTATATATCCCCACACTTGAAAGATTAACAATTTCCTTAGTGTGGGTTCTCCTTCCCAAAAAAGCCAAGTTCTCATGAATTGCTTTGGGCAAAAAAAAAAAAATCATCACCAACATTTTGGTTTTGATGAACCTTTAGATTTAGATTGATTGATCCTCAAACAACAGATGTATAGTAGGCCACACTGTTCTTCACCCAAAGCCCTTTTAGCTTGACAGGACTTCTGCTAAAGATTTTTGATTGGTAGAAGAGCTTTTGAGAACCCAGGGTGACCCATACCACAAAACTGAGATGTCAGAAGAAGGTCCATAGTAAAGATATATCACTAAAGTGCTACCAGAGAAAAAAGGAAGAAATTGAATGAAAAAGGAAGGTATATAGGGAGGAGAGAGAGAGAGAGAGAGAGAGAGAGAGAGAGAGAGAGAGAGAGAGAGAGAGAGAGAGAGAGAGAGATATTCTACAGCTGACCTGTTTGGCCAGGTACTGCTGTAGAAGTGTAGGTATGCAGTTTCCCACTTTTGACTTTATCTACTATAACATCATTGTTTCCAGGCATAATACTTTCCTAAACGGATAAATTGGTGCTTATGTGAAGCTAGTCCTGTTGTCTTTTACCTTTGGCTTGTTTTCTTTCGCCTATCTTGGATTACCGGGTATTCTCCTAGATGAAGAGCCATTAATTACCCATTCAGTCAATATTAGGAAGACGACAAAGCTTTTTACATAGGATTAAGAAGACATCAGATTGTTCCATTAGTATATTCCTGCTCACGAATAAGCTTTCGTTATACATTTAGTTTTCCCTGGAGTAAGCCTGACAACTCCTGAATATATTAACAGTAGGCTACACAAAATAATAACCCAACAATAAGAAACTTTTAATTTTCATCCTTTTTCTCCCTTGATGGAAAAACAACATTTGGAATGGTGGTCCTCTTAATCATTTCGTATCGTTAGAGACAACCTACATTTGCACCAGTCAGTAAAAAAACCCATTGAATTGCACAGAATTCCAGTAAAACAAAGATTTTCTGAAAAAGGAAAAACAAAATCTCTTTTGCCTCTACAATCACGTAAGTTAGTTAGTCTGGTCCCAGGTACCCATTTCCCCTCCACCTCTTTTTCTTCCTTTTCTCCCTAAATACCTTTTCTTTTTTTTTTTTTTTTAAGATACTCTTCTCTCCTGTCTTTTCTCTTCTTGGTAGGGATAAAAACCTCTTCATTCTATAGACCCTCTCCTGCCATTCACAGTTTTTCAGGTCTCCACATTAGCAAGACTCAGGGTAGTTTTTTTCAGGCTTAAATAAGAAAAGCATCTATGTTCAGTTTCCACTTATTTTTAGCATTAGATTTTTCTTACTAGTTAGAAACCTGGAACTATGAAAAATGGCTAAATAATTACCAACACCAATGTTAGAGATTAAAATATTTTCACATTTTTGAGACTGAAGGACATTAAAGAGACTTAGAACATGGGTCTGGACTTAAAAATGAAAGGGGAAGACATCAATTATTTTTTTGAAAACCTTGGTGGAAGGTCACTTTCTGTTTAAAGTATATAGAAATTGATAGAACTATATAGGAGGTCTCTTTGCTAATGGATTCAGTGATTCCTTAAGGTGCAACAGGGAGAAGAGAGGAGAAAAGATGTTGAGTTGAAAGTTCAGAATACATCATTGGTTATATCTTATTTCAAAATGAACTACAATGAGTGATAACACTTTTTGGGATACCAATAAACAAATGCCTTTTTTTGTTTGTTTTTCGATGGATTCTGGCACTGACATTGCTGATGATCAAGTCTACTGTACTAATTTCCTGGATAAATCACTGTTCCCAGGTTAGATAAAGGCCCAAAGGCATGAGAAGACTATTGGCCTTGGAGTTTAAAAGGTAGGATGCCTAAACAGTTCTCTGGTTTTCTCAGGAGTCCCCAGGGCCATTCAGGGCTGTTAGAAAATTTTATTCTAGCTGAAGTTCATGCTAGTGGTACTTTGTCCGGTGATGATAAATGAGGGTTGGAATTTTGCACTGGGAATATTTTAAAGTCATAGAGTCTTAAAGATGGAAGGGATGACAGAGATGATCAGGTCCATGAGTTTATTTTAAAAATGAGCAAACAGAAGTGATGTTATTTGCCCAAGGTCACTCAGGAGGAAGAGTTAGGACAGAGAAACCAGTACTCCTGATCTAAATTTCCAGTGGTCTTTCCAGAACCTTACATGCTTTTGTCAACACTCCCTTTGAATCTTAATGCTTCCTTTTCTATAGTAACCTCTCAAAAGGACATTCCAGGCCATGTGATGTTATAACTGCACTCATATAATTCATGTTTTCTGTAAAAATTTTGGATAGATGGATATAGACAACAGAAGCATACCTTCATGATGTCTTAATATTTTACTGAGCCTGAAAATGAGAGAGACAGAGACAGAGAGAGAGAGAGAGAGAGAGAGAGAGAGAGAGAGAGAGAGAGAGAGAGAGAGAGAGAGTTTTAATTTTGACTTGTCCTTCAGCACAAGTTACTGAGGATGCAATTACTCTGTGTGGAGTAATCAGGATATTTGATAATATGCTGACTTTGAATTTTTGATGCTTAGTTACCCAAGGACAATTTTCAAAAACCCTAACAGAAGTACAAACTTTGTTAAAAGTGGAACATTTCATTTCATTACAAGCTCTAGCAAATCAGCTAAAGTGAGCTAATGATTTCTGTTCCTTTTCTTTTAAAAATAAGGAGTCCGAACCCATGAAGACACTCTGAAAGTTATTTATTCTCAATAAGGAGCCTGTGGAAATATTCTTTTTAGGGATACTATAGTTGAAACCATGGCATTTATTCAGTCAGTCAATAAATATTTATTAAGTGCCTACTATGTGGCAGGCATTCTGTTAACTGTTGAAGATACAAGGAAATAATCTTCCAGAAACCAATTTAAAAAGAAACAATTCAAGGTTTTCAGATGCTTCCAATAACATGTCTTTTAAAATTAGTGATATTATATAAGTTTGGTTAACAATTTCCCACCTCCAGAGTGAGACCTAAACTGGTCATATATATTATAATATCCTAGCCTCTTAATTAATGGCTACCTTCCACTCCCATTTGTTTCTTTACAAGGAAAGTAAACGTCAGCGTGTCAGGTGTTATGTATGGATATTAATTTTATGAATCCCTACCAGAATACTTTAGGTTTGGAAGAGTTCACAAAATTTATCCTGGGGAGGGGGTGGGTCTCACTTAGCAGGGTTCCTATTTTCTCTAGGCTCTGATGAAGCCCACCTGTCCTTAGAAACCATTTGGCTAAAATAGGAAGGTGGTGATAGTAGGGAGAAGGAGAATTTGTTGCCCTCTAATCACAAAAAATTCAGTAACCCCTCTTCCAATATTCCTAGGGTATTTTTTTTTTTTTTGTAGATGTTTCCCTCCACAAATGCGTTACTGAAAACACAGTCGGAGCTGTGACACTTCTTATCTGGTAGGAACTGAGGCAGTTCAACCCAGAAACACACAAGCACACATGCGCGCGCGCACACATACACTTTCATGGAGAGTGATCTCTTCTCTTGATTTTTAACCATATCCCAAACACACTCTGGTCTAATAATTTATTTTTATGACCGATTATCAAACAGAGGAAGAATTTAACACAATCTTAATGACAGAAATCACTCAGTGTTATCTTTGCATTGACCCTATCTAAACCCAATGGGGTTAATCCTATACACTTTACAAGTCAGTGTTTAACTGGTCGGAGATACCTGCTACATTGTTTCAGCTTAAAGCCCCTTCTCCTTCATTCCATGAGGTGCCCTCTTGCTATACGAGTAGTATTTTAAAATTAAACTTGTCCTGGATCAAATGGAACGCTGGAAAATGTGACGTTTGCTTTCTTTGGAAGAATATTGTTTATTCACTATTTATTCCCCATCCCCAGAATATTCATAGATTTAAACTTGAATCCGGAAAAAGGGAATTAGGGGAACAGAGGCGGTACGGCTTGTATCTCCCCACACTATCGAAGCAGCAGTTTCGTGCCGTCTTAAACTTAGGGTGGCGCCTGGAAAATCCAAAGACTAGAACACAACTAACTAGGTTTGGATTTTTAACCTTCACGTCGGAGGAAAGGATTTTCCCTCCCTCAGGACAAATTTCAATTTAGAAAATACTTGTTTGATGGGTGGAGACGGTTTTCTTTTTCTTTTGCACACATGCCTGACGGTTCTTTAAGTGAAATACACCTTCGACCCTCCAGAATACAGGCGGGAGAAATTCCACCCGGCCTCTACGAAACAAGTACTAACCACTTGTAGGACTGGCCAAATCACACACATAGTTTATTTCTGCTTCCCAGGATGGAATTCCACACTAAGACCTAGTAACAGCATTCGCCGCCTTTCTAGCTAGAGCACACGCATCATCGACGTCGCTATCATTCTAAGGACCGGAAAAATAGTGACTCATTTTAAGCATGCAACCTTAGTACATTCGACCACAACAAAAATCAGACGAAAGTTCAAAACTGACTCGGCCTTCAAAGGCTTTTACAAAGCCGCCTGTTTGGGCTCTTGTGGATGGGTCGATGTAGTGAAGGCTAGTGAGCAGCAGAGGTCGCTATTGGATCACTTTTTAACCCCGTTGCTCTTCAAGGTAACCAAGGAAGGTGGGGATGTTCATGGTCAAGAGAGAAAATAGGGGGAAGAGGGTGAAGAAAAGAGAGGAAGGGGAGAGGGCGAGAACGAGAACGAGAGCGAGCGAGCGAGAGAGAGAGAGGGAAAGAGAGAGAGAGAGAAAGATTAGGGGAAAAAATCCCCCCCCCCATGTAACCGCATATCGGTTAATCTAAAGTTTAACAAAGAAAGCGAAGCTTTTTTGCCTGACACATTCTGGGACACGGGAACCGAGGGGCCAGTGCTGCATCCTCGCTTAGTCTCCTGGTCTTGGAGGCGGACGCCCCCGGGGATGGGCAGATGGGGAGGGCGCGCAGGAGGCCTGGCCAGCCCTGGCTTTGCCTGCTCCCAGGGCTTACCGTTGGCACTGGGATGCTGCCTGGCGAAGAGCTTGCTGGTTGCCACCTCTTTCCGACTCTCGGGGGAATCACTGAACTCGACCTTTTTGATTTCTGAGTCTTTGGAGAAAAGGCATTCAACGGCTGACGGCTGCACGCCTGGGGCACACACACACATACGAGTGGGGACACACACACACGAGTGGGGGCACACACAACAGGACGCATGGAAATGCAGACAGACAGGGCAGTAGGGAAGGAAGAGGCAAGGTGAAATGAGTAGAGAGGACAGAGAAAGGGACAGAAAGCAGAGATCTAGTTAGAGAAGGCAGCCGCCAGCCCCTTGCTTTCTTCAGGGTGAGCGGAGAAACTAAGACCCTCGAGCTGTTGTGGCGCAATCCCTATTTCCTTATCCAAGACCTTACGCATCCATTTCTAGGCCTATTCACCCCATTTCGGGGGCCATGATATTCCGAAAGGAGACAAGACCTTTCTCCTATTCTTGCCTCCCCATTCGACCCCTTAAAGGAGGCAGAGGGAGATCACCAAGTTTTTCATTGCCCTTTGCTGCTCTCTAGAAAGTGAAACTCGAAGGGGGTCCTCCTTTAATCACTTCTCAACCCCTTTCCCCACTGTCGCCCGCATTTCAGATCGAGTGACCCCCCTCTTACCTAATTGCACACAAGCCGAAACAAGCTTACGGCAGTTGGTCTCCATCACCCGTTATCTGAAAACAAGAATAAAAGGAAAGGTGATGAGTGGTCTGCGACCCAGATCTGCCAAAGAAGAGACAACTAAGTGAATTGGAGGCCTAGCTCCTACAGAAGAGTAGGCGTCGAACAGGCTTCTCGCTTTCGGGCGATCGGGTTAAGCTCTTTGGAGTTCAAGGTCTCACAACTTCCTTGGGGACTCAACAGGCACAATCGTCCTCCCTCCTAATAGGGACTCCCACCATCTAGGCGTGCAGAATGAAAGGCCAAAGAACTCAGGGTCACTGCAAGGTCTGGCTACCGTCTAAAAATGGTCACTTATTTGTGGGAACAAGCTAACCATACAGCCCGAAAAATGTCACCCTAGGGGGACCGGCTGAGAAACGCGTAAAGGGTCCAGTCTTCCTAGGAAAGGAACATTTATTTACAAAAATGCAAAACATGGAGGGGCTTGATTTTTAGTTTCCCCTGAACAGTCTCCTCCCTCCCCTCTTCCTTGCATTTCTTCTTACACATAAAGGAATCCCGGTAGAACACCAAGAGCTTTGGATGCTCAAGTAACTTGTGGGCTCTGGCTTCTTAATCCATCGGTATTAACTTTTCCATATTTAGCCATGCCTTACTTAGAAGATATTCACCCGGTCATTCATTTACCTTATAGCATAATTTAAGAGTTTAGAGGAGGGAGAAGGCGGCTCGAGATGCTAGTGGAGTGAAAGAGCGGCGCTTGGAGTTGGAGTAAATTTCTTGGGCGTGTTTATTGCTTTCGAAGTACTTGAAAAGAACCTCGTTAGAGATCCTCCTTCTACTCCCCCACCCCACCCCCAGCCGGAAATTCAGGTCGTCCCTAAATCTCCAGCCACCCTGGAGAGCCACCAGAAAACTGACCGCGGCCCTTGGCGGGCCTTTTGACACACAAGAAACGGGAAAAGTGAAGAGGCCGCGAGCTCCAGAGCTCAGGTACTGGTGGGTTAGAGGAGCCTTTCTGTTTTTGTTAAAAAGGGAAAGTAAGAAGAGGAGAAGAACATGTTTCTTGGGCTCTTTGGATCTCTGAGTGGAGAGAGAGAGAGAGAGAGAGAGAGAGAGAGAGAGAGAGAGAGAGAGAGAGAGAGACAGATCCTGGATCCGATGTTTTATTTTATTTCATTTTATTTCTCTTTCGTAGTGGGGAGATAAGCCGGTGGTACCAGAGGGTTGGAGTGCCGGCTGGGGTAAGGAGGGATAACACAGAACCGGGAAACAAGCCAACACATCAGCTACAATACTGACTGCAGCCTCGGTTTATTAATACCTAAATCCTAACCCTCCTCTTCCTCCTTTCCCACTGTTACTCATATTCCGCTTGCCATCTTACTAAAAACCTAGTGTTCAGTCAGCAGTGGGGTCCCGTGGCTAATTTCACTGCCCAGAGGAACCTAGCTGTGTGTGTGTGTGTGTGTGTGTGTGTGTGTGTGTGTGTGCGTGTGCGCGTGGGTGCTGGGGGTGGGGATGGGTTAAGCAGGTCACCAACCCAGTGGGAAAGTTGGTTATTCCCTCGGTAGGCAAAGGTTAGGGAGGGAGGCGGGAAGCCAGGCAGGCTTGCAAGCAGGGGAACTGTTTTCCTTTGCTTTGCCCGGGGTGCCCGGGAGTAGCAGTTTGGCGCCTCCAGATTTAGTGATTGTGGAGTAAAATCACAGGATTAGTCCCTGATTGAGATGTCTGTTCGTGAGATATTACAAAATTCATTATCACAGCTCTCTACTAACTCGATATGAAGTAACACAGATGGGATTTTATTAGTCCAGACTTCAAATGTTTACTTATGATAATTTCAGAGGAAATTTGCATGTCATCATCATTTCGGTAATCTTTTTTTTTTTTTTTAAATGTCTGAACTGGCTGCATTATTAGCCGGTGGCCAAAGTAATGAGGGTTGCAAGTGCAGATAGTCGTCAGATGTTGTAGCTTTTAAAAATTAAAAGTATATGCATAACAAATTTGAGCAGTGGAAGTCAGCAAGAAGCACATTTTTCCAAAAGCGCTCCAATGCTTAAACCAAAAACAAATAATAAAAAAAAACCCACCACAAAACACCAAAACAAAGAGGCTGCAACCAAACCTACAGTTCCAAACAGGCTCAGCTCTGGGTACTAAAAAGGTCAAGGCATGTTTCTTAGCCCACCACTTAGATAGCTTCCCTGTGGCCCGGGGATTTATTTTCGAGTCACATTTTAAGCTCCTTTTAATAACAGGGCCTAGTAACTGAGTTGTAACTAAATAATTTGGGGCAATATAATTTTTTTTTAAAGGTACCCCCAGATTTTACTTCTACCAGCCCTGAAACCTGTCCTGTCAAGGTGAATCTTGAATAACAAATTCACTCGCTCTACTTTACTGGTAGCCTAGGTGGCTAAATTATCTAACAAATTGAGATGGATTACTTTTTTGTTTTGGAAGAGAAGTTGTTCTTCACCTCCAAAATTTATGCCCTGATTTGCACCCTCTCAGAAAATATTTTTGTTTTCTTTTGCGTCCTTCTATGGTTATTCAGCACAATCTTAGTTTTGTATATTTCAGTTATAGGTTTCAGGAGTCCCTAGAAATATGTTATATTGTTTTCTCCATCATGAGCATGAACATGTTAGCTAACAGAGAAACATATTCCAAAAGAAACAAGTTGGTAGTCAAGAAACCACAGAAATGATTTCTGTTAATTGTCAAAAGAATGGCACAGCAGAAAGAAAATTAATTGAAATATAAATGAACGCCCGCACTACTTTCTTAAGAACTGTGTTACCTATGAGCAAGCTTACAATGAAAGATTTTAGTACTAGGAATCTGGTATAGGAGTTTCAAATATCAAATGAATGAAGAAAAGCCATCTGATTACCTAGTGATGGATATTTATTTTGATAATAAAACCTCTGATTATTAATACAACACTGACCTTTTTTAAAAAAAAACTTAAAAAGATTTTAAAAGTCTATTCATATTATCTTCTTGTAAATGTTTTAAGACCAAGACTCTGAATATGAAGGAAAAAAAAAGACATCAGGAATAACTAAAAATTATTTTCCTGGAGGAAAAATATTCATTCTATAAATGAATTATACTTAAATTTTTTTTTAATACTGAAAGAGGGTTGTGTAATCAGATCAACACAAATCTTTCCTCTCTTACATTTCCACCTTCCTTTATTTCCTTTTTACTATAATCACTTGAATTGTCTAGAAAATAATATTTTACTTGACCAAATTTTAATTTCTGGTAAGTAATAAATATCCTTTGATGACAAGCAAATCTTTCGAAATTAGGTAAGCACTACTAAGAAATTTTCCAGGATTTTTCATTTTTGTTCTTTTTATTTCGTTATTTTGACTCCTGTCTTTCTCTAACTCAGTATTTCAGTTTAGGAAATCAGACAATACCTACAGAACAGAGAATGCAAAAATCACACTATATCACAATGGCTTGATTTAGAAATCATTTGGAAGGCTTGAAAAAACATTGCGATGAAACGGAATGGAAACAGGGAAAGTATTTCTTTCCATATTGCACAATCAACAATTTTACTCATTGCGATTTAGCAGAAAAAAACACACCGCAGTGATTGAAACTTTATTTACAGAAGTGACGATCTTACTTGCATAGAACGGTCAGTAGAACAGAGATAATTTGTAACTCAAAGTAATCATATACTGCCTGGCAAAAGGGCCTGTCTCCCAGGTAATATTGTTAGTTAGGCCTGCTATCTAAGTCACTAATTACTAATTAAGAGGAAATTTGTTTTTTCAGAGTGCAGCAGCGGGATAGGTGGTCACTTTTTTTTTTTTTTAAGCCCAGAAACTTTCCATCTATCCCTTTTATCTCTCGAATGCTAATCCCCCTGACGCAGGATTTGTTAACATCGAGGTGGTGTATAGATTTAAGGAAGATGCATCGGTTTAAATGCCATCCGTGACCTCCACGGCTGTACTTCTCCAGAGTTCCTTGGAAAAGAGTAGTAATTCTTAACTTAGAGAAAGGGCTTTGCAAGATCTGTTTGGAGGGAGAGAGAGAGAGAGAGAGAGAGAGAGAGAGAGAGAGAGAGAGAGAGAGAGAGTTGCTACAAATCACCTACAGTGGACGATTCTCCAGTGGAACAAATTCGAGGACTCGCATTATCTCACATCCCTGCAGGAGGGATGGCCTCCACTTACCGGCTCCAAGTTGAGCTCTCTACCACGTCCTTTGCCGCACTGCTTGAGCAATCCGAGGTGCTGGCTTCCCTGTAAACTCCAGAAACCGAGGGCCAGGAGAAATAAAAGGATCCCAAATAGAGTACAAAGTTCCGAGGGAGTTGGGATTTTTCTCTCTGAGACCCGGAGATCTCCCAGCTGCTGGCTCTTTCTTTCTGCTCCTCTCCAGCTTTCTCTCTTTCTCTCTCTCTCCCCTTCTCTTCCCTTTCTCAGTCTCTGTATTGGGAACGACGTGACGTCAGCAGAGATTCCACCAAACTAAAACTCCACAGAGGAGCCGAGAGAGGCGAGCTGAGCCGAGGGGAGCAGAGAGAGCAGAGCAGAGAAGAGAGGGGGAGGAAGAGTAGGGGGGAGGGAGAGAGAAAAGAAAAGGGGGAGGGAGGAGAAAGAGCTAGGAGAGATTGACAGAACTGAGGAAATAAAACAAGCAAAGGGAGAGTCAGACAGAAGTACACCCGCCTACGCACACAGACAGAGAGCATACAGAACGAGGCAAGAGAAGAGCATGAAAAAAGAGGCGGGGGCGCAGGGGTTGTGGGGAGGTGGAGCTGGGATAAGTAAGATTAGAAAGCCCTGATAGACTATAGGAGAAATGTCCCAAAGCAGCAGATAGATAGAGCATCTGGTAGACAGGACTGTCTCTCTCTTGCTTTTTTTGTCAGCTCAAGGGGGCAAAATCTACGGGCTAAGAGAATAGAATAGGGAGAAATTAGAAGAGATAGAACAAAAGAAAGCGTGCGCGTGTGTTTGTTTGGCGTGAGTTGAGAAGAAGCGGGAGGCGGGGTGGGGCAGTGAGATGTGAGACCTGCCTGTGAGTATTAGCCAGGAAGGGAAAATCAAGGCGGCGAGTTGAACTAAATACGAAACCGAGGATGGTGGAGGGAGAGTTAGAGAAGTAGACGGGACGAGAGAGAGAGAGAGAGAGAGAGAGAGAGAGAGAGAGAGAGAGAGAGAGAGAGAGAGAGAGAGAGAGAGAGAAGCAGGGGAGGGCCGTGTCACTTTGCCCAGTTCAGGACTGTTCCCTGCTCACTAGTTCAAAGTCATCTAGGACTAGAATAGAAAATGTTTTTCACATCTCAGTGGGTAGCTTGTGTGCGTGCGTAAGTGTGCCCAACGTGGGGGGTGGAGATGAAGGGGGGTGGCCCTGACCACTTTTAATGAAGGGATTGCGATGGACAGGGCTCAGAAGCTCATTTAAGTCTAGAATTTCCTTTGCTGTATGCACACCCAACAAGTTCACCCGGGGTCACTGATATCTCATTTTTTAAAAATGACGAGGTTAAAGTGTCCACGAGAATGAAATGATATTAAATGGCAGCAGTGGGTGTCTCTCGAAACACATACTTGTTCCTAATAATAAAAGAATATAAAAAAGCTTTATAAAGATAGGGACATTCTCCTGGGCGGTGGGGTGGGAGGAGAAGGGGCTTGGTGATTTTTGCCTTTTTATTAAAAAACTAAATGTATTCTTTCTCGATATCTATTCTGCAAGTCTAGAGCAAATCTAAATCTAAGTGTGAAATCTTCACTCAGTCCTAGAATTAGTATCTTTGTAATCTTGAAGGAGTGGCGTTCTTTTATATTTTGGGGATGAGCCGAAAAAGAGTCCTGGGGAACTCAATTCCTCCAACAGGTGCTTTCTGGGCTCAACACCCCTACTCTCTGGATCCCCCCAAACAGAGGCTGCTCTCCATTTTCAACCCGGCCCAACAGAATTCTCACCCTCTTACAATAGTTTAGTTCTCCCTCACCCCTATTAAAGAGTTCATTTGTCCTTTGGAATAAAATTCGTCAGATTTGTGTGATTTCGAACGGATATCCGGAATTGATGTGTGTGTGTGTGTGTGTGTGCAAGTATTCTCTGTTTTCCAACCTAGCGAAATTTGCGTGCAGCCAAATTCACTTTGCACTAGATTGAGGGACTGGATTCCTTTCTTTGACTTGAGGCTGTCTGAGAGAGGTTTAACGTTTTCTGGAATTACCTTGTGTTTTAAATTCATTTCAGTTAGTAGTAAAAACAGACAAACAAACTTGCTCCATTTGTTTTGAGTGCCAAATCCCTTTGCTTTGAAATTACTGACAATCGACAGAAGGACTAATTTTATGGAAAGGGTTATTATCCTCTTCTGCCAGGAAGGCAACTGATGTGAAATCTCAATTGCGAAGCCATCGCTAACCCACGTGTAACATCCATGAAAACGCAAACTTTCTTTCCTTCTACCCCGTGGAAAGTCAAGGCAAATGCTAACTTCATTCAGGGAAGAGAAATGGGAAAAATGCCCAAATACCGCTTTAATTTTAATTTTCCTTTTTCTCCTTCTTGACTAGTGCGGATTGTGATTCTTGGAAACTTGTGGATGCCCAGAAAATCGATTTTTCAACCCAACTCCACCACCAAGTCAGGTAGTCACAGAAGACCTGAAAGTTCATCACGTCTCAAGCGGAATCGTGCAGTCTGAAGTGGATATTTGGGCTTATGCCTCTTAAAGTGAGATTTTCTCTGTCTTCTCTTTCCCCTTCCCAATACCTCGGGAAATCGGCTCACGCTTTTTCTATGACTTATCTCTACCCCCCTCTTTTCTTTTCATTTTTATACAAATGAAGATACTCAGCAATGACAGGCCTCTCTATGAGCTTGTTGGAAGAATATGGGAACCCTCTCTGGGAAAAAGGTAGGAGCAGAGACGTTCTAAGATGTAAAGATAGAATAGGAGAGGCAGAAATGGGGAGGGGAGAGTTGTTGGAGAGATCCACCGAAACGCTTGTGCAAATCCCTCACTTTTATGATTCAGTGGGTTGTAGACCCTATAGCCAGGGTCTGGAATGAAGGGGTTTATCGAAGCTCCCGTTGTCTTGGCTTTTCCCTTTTTTCTGTCTGGAGTCTGCCCAGTCAGGACGCTGGCTCGCCTCAATCGAGGGCTGGAGCAGGAGCCCGAGATGAGCTTGTGGGTGCTCCGCTGCCCCAGCACCCGAGCAGCTGAAGTGAGCAGCTGGTGGGAAATGCAAATGGCTCCTAGAGAAATATAAGATACAGAATGATTTTCATTCCCTCCTCGAGTGTGTGGAAGGAGCTGGACATACGCTTCACGCTCCTAATCCTTCTTTTACATTTTTAGTCATACTCCTATTAAACAACTAATTAATGCCCAGAATCACCAGGGAATATATTAGACGTGCTGCCGAGGAACAGGGGTTCTAGGGTGTCTGGAAACTATGGAGCCAATTTAATACGTGGATTTCATCCTTCTCTCCACCCCCTCCCGCAGTAAATATCAGAGTGGGCCATGGCGTTTGTATTTGGATTTTCATTTCTTCCTTCTCTTTCTCCTTTCCCCCTCCCCCCAGCTCAACAAACTCAATCAATCCACCACCGCCCTGTAAACAAGATTTCAGCATCAAAGGTACCAGTTACACAGAGAGCAGATCTCATGGTCTGGGGTTCTGCGGTAAGACACTGACATAATCTAATCCGGAATTTCAAGGATGTTACACTTTTACATAAACAAGTTGGGCCCGGATTCCCTTGTCATCCAGGATGAGAGCCCCGACCCCACAGCATCGTAAAAAAGTGCGCAAACATATATACTTTTTGCTTTCCCAAGATTTGGAAATGTCCAGTGTTAATCTTCTCCAATAAACCAATGTGCTGGAAAGTTTTTTCCTCCTCCACTCTTACAGTTATCTGGGATAAACTTGAGTGTGTGTGTGCGTGTGTTTGTGAGACAAAGGGAGCGAAACATTGTAGTTCCAAAGTATATCCGTGGTCGCATGAGTATTTTGTGTATGTTCATGTTGGCTAAGGGCATTTGGGACTTTGGGAATGGTTGTCGTTGCTGAACTTGGTATCATTAACAACAACAAAAATCTTTTGAAATAAAGGAAGGAACTCGTTCGAACGAGAATTCAAATGCCTGAAGGACAAATAGAGATTCAATGCAGGACAACTCCCAGGACTAGGGTCTGGTGTCCAGTGCCACAGCCCCATTATCCAATGGTCAGGATCAGGGAAAGGTACAGTATTTTTTTTTTTTAAAGACACGCGGGGTTCGGGGTCTCCACTACCATTTACTTTCTTCGTATCTGGATTATGATCTCAAACCTTGCAAGCAATTTCTCCATCTCTGACAACAAGCGAGTATGTAAATACCAGTGGCTAGCGGTGTTTAAACGCTTCAAACAGTATTGATTTGTTGGCTGCTCTAAATTTGCCTTCCTGTCCAGATCTTGTTGCGGAATTGCCTATTCAGGCGTTTGATCCGTGCCTCCGACACTACAATACAATAATTGTTAACAACCAAAAAAAAAGGCAGCATTGAAAATGAACCGATTGATTTGCATATAAATTAAAATCACAGTGCGTCGCATATTCCAGTGTTTTATAATCATTTCGAAATTAGTACTTAACCACTTGAGCTAAAAGAATATATAAATGTCTGTATTGATTCACTAATGAATTACCTAATTAAAACGTCCCAGGAACGTTGGTCGCAGGAAAGATTGTTAAATCAGGGCATATTAGGGTAGGGGGACAATCTGAATTCGAGTTGAGCAGCGGCTACTCAGCCCGAGGAATCTGAGTCTCATTGCTATCCATCCTTCAATTCTGGGGGTCCATTCAGCCCTTAGGTCTCTCCTATGGAAATTCTAAATTCCCTCATCCCTTTCCCCCCTTAGGCAGTTTCTTTCTTGTTATTTTTTTTTTTTTTGGAAATGGGAGAAAATGAAGCTCTGTTTTCCTCGTCCGGTTTTCTGCTGTGCCTGGGCTTCCCAGAACCTGTGCGCTCTTTCCCCTAGACTCGCAACCATGACCACAGTAGATTAACTTCTGAGCTGGGATGGCCTGGGGTTGGTTGCCCAGCCGATGTTCCTCTTTCACCTTCCTGAGCAGAGTCCGCAGTCAGAGCGAGGAGCCCGGGAATCTAGCGGAGCAGAGCAGAATTGGGCTTCTGCAAGCTAGCACAGCCCCGCACGTTTAATAGATATGCTAACTGAGCACTTACCTTCGTCATGAGAATTGGAATAAAAGGTAGCCCTTCTTAAAAGAGGCACTGCAAAGGCATGATAGGAGTTCAGAAAAAGCCTGGCTGCGGGGAAATCTGTAGCCTGGGGGCTAGCCAGCATCCCCTTTCATTTCAAGTACTTATTGATTTGCTGTTGTCATAGTTGGCGACGCAGAAGGACACTTGAAAGAATTTCTGATGCGGCTCTGATCTGAGAAAGGAGGTGACCTGACCAGGCTCCCACCAAATTCGTAATTACCACATCAACTGCTTTTTAAAAAATTCTCCTCTTGCCCTCCTCCCTCTACTCCCCAGCCCTCCCCCCCCCCACCCATGGCAACTGAGTTTGCTTATCCTTAACTTTTTAATTATTCAGCAACTCCCTTTCCTCTTAGTGGCTTTACTTTAGCAGCAGTTTTCTATTCAAATTCTTCTTTCTATCTGTAGGCCTGCTTATTGATCCCTCAGACCTTTGGTACACATCTCCCCCCTCCCCCCACTTTAGAAATCTTACAATCTTTTTATACTTAGGGATGGAAGGGGGCACCCTCTTGATTACCTTAATACAATAAGAAATATGAAGACATACTTTGCTCTCAAACCTAGAGGACTTAGCAGGTACCCCCTTTCCACTTCTTTCAATGAAATCTTTGATGTCTGCCTGGCCTCAGCTACGAGACTCTCTCTTTCTTATGTCTTTCTCAAAAGAGTTTGAACTTATATGAAAATTCACTCTCAACATCTCCAGTGCATTCCTTCCCAGACTATAAAGAGAATCAGGACAGGGCATGTCATATATACTGTATCACTGTATCGGTGACCAGAACCTACAAGTCCAAGAGTCAATCAGTGTTTTGGATAAATAAATTCCAAGGTGGAGGGGAGGGAGGGAGGAAGGGAAGGAGTGAAGGAGGGCAAAAAGTACATTCAGTTCAAAAAAGAATCAGAATTCAAGACATTATTAGTTAGGCCCACTAGAATACACAGTTGACTTCTAGATGTAGAAATATTTCATTAGTAGAGAATTAAGCAGGAAGGACAACTGTCACCACAAGGTATTGGTGAAAGGGAGAAGTACCATGGTATTACAAGTGACAGCTAAATAGGTCTTCACCTGCACAATTGTCTTTTTGGATGACATTAGATATTAATATAGCACCAGTTGCTTCATGTACTCTGTTTTTGGTGCCCAATCAGAGCATTCCTCGAAAGCAGCTGTAGGAGATTTCTTCAGAATCTCTTCTTCAGCTTAGCTCTCTGCAGCAGGCTCCAGAGACCCATAGAACAAGAAATGGATCACACCAAAGTCTTGGTGAAAAGTAATGGTTGTTTCTGGGTCCTAAGAAAAACCAGAAACTGAATCTCTTGAGCTGGCACCTGATATAAGCTTGGCTTTGTGGTATTTTTCTTGTTAAGCTTCTAACTGCCACTCCTGGCTTATCTTTTGTAGTTGTGGGCACACTGTTAGGGCAAGACTAAGTTGATATATGCCTATATCTTGAATGGATCAATTACTCTGATTCTTTAAGTCAGTATTCCTTTTTATTCACATATTACATTTTTGTAAATATGACAGAATGCCATAAACTGTACATTACTGCAACACATTGTAATCATCATTAGAACATATATTTGTTTTAAGGACGACTGTATTCCTCTCTGCCTGCTCCCTATCCCTTTGTCTTGTATTAGAAACACTAAATATAGTCCAGTCTTCCTATCATGTGCTTTTTCAGTTCCTTTTTTCTGAACCTAAATTTCCTTATTTGACAAACAGGGGTAAATCATACATGTGCCACCAACCTCAGAGCACTGTTGTGAAAAATCATGTTGCAAATTTGGATATAATATATCAATGTGAGTCATTGTTACTCTTCATAGTTCAATAGAAAGAGAATAGGAGGACCCCTTTTCTTCACTGTGATAATGGGTCAATCCCTTGACCTTTGGGATACTCACTTATTTCATATGATACTATTGCTTAAAACATCCATCTTCTGGGGTTGTTATGGGACTAACCTGCTTCATAAAACTAAATGTTTGGGAGATAATGATGCTAGCTAATATGAGCATATATTTGAAAATATGGTTCAAAATTAATAAAGAAAAGAAGGCAAAGAATTGCATTTTTTTTTTCAGGCTTCTCACTATTATATGTCATAGGTACTTCAAGAAAAGAGTTGGGAAGTACTGAATGTAGTGAATGTCAAATGATATCTCCAAAAATGAAATTGACAGTATCTTAATAACTAGCATACTTGTGGTAGCCATTTCAGAACTAGCTACTTGAAATTATAGCATTAGCAGGTTAGCATGGAGGTCAAAATCAAAACCAAATCAGGAAAAAAAAAGGGTGAACATATGAAGGACTTAATTTGTGCTATTACCAGAGTGCCATAGGGCATAGAATGCTAGACCTAACATCATCTTTGTGAGTTCAGATCCAGCCTCTGAAACTTACTAGGTGTGCGACCCAAGTCATTTAATCCTGTTTCCCTCAGTTTCCTCATTTGTAAAATGAGTTGGAGAAGGAATGGAAACCACTCCAGTATTTTTGCCAAGAAAACCTCAGAGAGGTCATGAAGAATTGGATGTGACTGATAGAATTGAATGACAATAGAAGATCTGTTCCTTTCCTGTGAAAATACAGGAAATAGATAGAAGTAAAGACATTGCCTGATCATCAACATTCATTTCTGAATATAAATTTTTATTGTAATGACAATTGTCAAACACAATTATTCAAATTGAAGATGTCTTAAAATTCTTAGTACAGTTTTAAGCTAAAAACTGCTTATATCATTATAGATGTTTATAATTTAAAACTGTAGTGACTTTTACAAAATTGTGTATATAGCAAACAACAGAAGAAACAATTTAAAAGTCAACCAGATGGAAAAATGTGAATGATTGTCTATGTGCTTGCAAATTTCTAGTCCTTACCAATTATTAACCCAAACCCTAAAGATATGCTTTGACTTTCAGCATTATCCATAATATTCTTACTCATATTTTTTTCCAGAGAATGTTAATAAAACAATCATCACACATACCAAAAGAACAAAGAACTTATTCCTGTCTGTAAACAGCTGATGTTGTGAAGGAGAGATAGTAGATAAATTAATCTCAAGTTTAGAATTCAAATTCATTTACAAAACATTATGGCAGAGGATGGAAAACAAGCAATCCATCTGGGAAAAAATAATCCCAAGTGAATGAATAATTCGAATTGGCTAAACTATGACATACACTTGGATGGGTAGGTTATTGATATAGTCCATTAGTGCATTTATCAATGATAGGTGTTATAAAATAAGCAATGAATTGGGCCTAGAATTGAATAGTGATTGGCAATGGTACTCAATCTCACCTGGGAAATTGTGGAATGTTTTCAGCATTCCCAGATTGCCCTCTGATATAAGTCCCCTCTTTCTAAGTATCAGTTTTCTTCTGGTGACACTATATTGTTGTGAAACCATGGATATCCACACTTTCAGAAGCATCAGAATTACAGGTGACCCACCTGGTACTATATGTTCAATAATAACTTGCTTGGAAATGGCATAAAGGACTTCACCAAGGAAGTATTTTATGGTTTTGTTTTGACTGGACCTGTGAGTTCATCTGTGAAGGGAAGTACTGGTAAGCAACGTTCACTCCCAACACAGACTGACATCCACTTGGCAACTCATAGTCTTAGAGAACTGCTGTAATGCTAACCCAAGGTTAATGATGGGTGAGGGGAAGAGTTAAAGATATTCCCTGCCCATTGATAGGCCTCAGATACCTTTTGTTAATTTCTAATGAGGCACTGGGTCTTGAGGGTCATGTCCTCTGGCTCTGAAAAGTGTATATATATTCTGAAGTGAGGTTTTATTTTGGAACTCATTTTTTGGAAGAAGATTCGTGTATCAGATGAAACTCTGGGTAGCTGTTAATGACAGCCCCTCTTTCCCTTTGAAAACCCAGATGTTGGTGCTCTTCTCTCTGGTAACAATGTATGTATTGTCTATGGTCAGGCAGTTGGAAGCCCTGTCTGTTGGTCTTTATTTCTCTGTTTGTATTTTCTCTAAATTTCAGGGAGCTGACTTTTCCCCCTGAACTAAGTGAATGATACATGTGCTTGATTAAAGTAGATTGTTGACCCTCAAAAGTTGCTTTCCTTTTAGAAAAACAGATCTAAAAACCTGTGTAGGAGACCCTCCTATGTATGCCAGGGTCCTTGCTGTTGCAGTTGTTTGACTCATGGAGAGTTTAAGTAGCCTGTCTAGGGTCACACTGTCAGAGGCAAGAATTGAAGCCCAGGTCTTCTGAAGTCTGAGATCAGCTTTTTAGTCACTAGATCACATTGCTGATATATAGACAGACTGCAGGAGTGGGAAAGACCCAATCACATAGTTAGAGTAAGGAATAAAAGATAGACAACCTGAATATTTTTCTAATATCATGAACATTAAAAGAATCAGAAGGTGATACTCTATGGAAGCATTACGGAACAAAATATATAAGAATCACATGAATGTAAAAGTCTGGGTTGGTTGTAATTTTCCCTAAGGGAGGGAAAGTGATCAAGGATCAATGATGGTATCCAGTGAAGGCCAAGAGAGGCTGCAGACAGGTCTGGATTAGCAGAGATCAGGATGGGAAATAATCATGTTTTGTTTGGGAGAATAGAGGCTAGAGAGGAGATGAAGAGACATTGAGGCAGTGGTCAGGATGAGTTTTGGAAGATCCTTCAAGAAGGTATTTACTGATAAAAGGAAATATAGAAGCTTTAAATAAAAATGAAACAGTTCAAAAAGTATGAGAAAACTGGACAATCAGGAGAAGCAGAACAGCAGCATGTACGGATACTGAAAGATAAGAATGTCTTTAAAGTCAGATTGTAGGAGAGGTTTCAATGATCAAGAACAAAAAAGACTCTCTTGACCATTTATGTATCTCAGATAGTTCACATTATAAAAGGAAATGAAGAGCTCAGGGATATTTCTGTCAGTCAAGAGACCAGAGAGATATTAGAACTTTAAATCTTAGAAGCCTTCTTGGAGTTTAATCTAGCTGGAACTTTAGGCTAAAAGCCAGAGAACCTGGAAAGGAAAAAAAAAATCTTATTTCCTTTGGTATTCAGGTAAAGGAAAGGATCACTGGAAAGAATTTGGGTGAAAGTGGAAATTGTGACCTGGAATCAAGGGTAAAAGTAAGTCATCAAGAAAGGGTTAAATCAATGATTGAGCTTTAAAGGAATAGATCACAAAGTCTTTGGAGGAGAAGTGCTTCACTATTGGCCAGGTTGTGCCAGCGTAACACTAGCTGTTGATAGGACTCCGAACAGTCTTCTCTTTCTCCCTTACTTATCCCAACAGGTCAAGTACAATGTCTGGTGGACATTGTTGGTGAACTCTGAGTGACACAGAATCATAGCTTCTTAAGAGCCTGGTAATTACTTTAAACTGTGCCAAACTGAAGTGAGTAATGCAATTGAACTTGTAATGACATACGTGTATATTGTCTGGGATCTCCATCCATTGTATTAGAGTAATTTTGTATTTTTAACACCTGACAGTGTGTTCTGCTGGAAAGGATATGATGGGAAAGATGTCTGGAGGGAAAACGGAAGAGCAAAGGCTATGATCCCAAGTAGCTAATGAAAATGGAGCTAGAAGTTGTAGGAAAAGGCCAAGAACAGTACCTTCTGGACATTGTTGGTGAACTCTTGAGTGGTACCAAAATGTGTCATATCCTAGCAGCACAACTTTGGGAGTTCAATTTTTATCTCCTCTGAGGGGTATCTGTGTGTGTGTGTGTGTGTGTGTGTGTGTGTAAGAACACACATAAAGGTGTTACTATTTAGTTTACTATGAAGAAAGGAAAATAGAAAAAAAAACAACACTATTTTCCTGCTATAACATGGTAAAATTAAAAGCATTGTGCCCTAGGGGCAATTAGGTTACATGGAACCTAAACTTACGAACATGATTCCATCTCAGGTAGAGAAAAGATTGGGAATCCAGATGTTCACTTTAAGATGAATATCAGCCCTTGCCATGAAGCCTGACAAAAGAAGCCTCAGCTTCTTTCAGATTTTTCTCATTCAGTAACACTTAGTCCTGGATGGAAATAAATATTCTGGGCATGTAGAATATCTCATCTGCCATCTGGATTCAGCAGTGCTCATAACTAGCTTTTTCCACAATGGTGAGAGGAGATTTTTCACACATTGGATCAAAGGGTTGAAAAGAACCAGCAGAGGTCATCAGGTCTAACCCCATGCCTATACTTAAGTCACTCCAGAAAAATCACCATCTGCCCTTTTCAGAAAAGGAGAGTCCATAAGCTCCCTTGGTAATGCAATCTGATGCTTCATAAATGAACATATATAAAGTATATCTGTCTATTGATTCAGTTCCAATTGCTGAAGAAAATGATATTATGTTATATAGTTTATTTCAAGGTCAAAAGTGCAAATGATAACAGTACAGTCCTATTCAATGTACTGGTCACTTTTATTCGAAGGATTTTAAAATATTTCATCCTTTATCCTCAGGAAAAAAATCTCTGTGGGGACTTCGTTGTCCTCATTTTTCAGATGGAAATTCAGGAGTAGATAGATGAGACCCGTCCCGGATCATCCAGCTCTATCATGACAAAGCTAGGTTTAGAATAAAGACAAATAATTTCCAATCGAGAGCATCTCTAAGTAGTCAGGTGACCCCTCTTCATACTATTTTAAAAATGTCTCTTCATAGACATAAACTTGTGTTTACTTATGCCTATGAGGAACAATAGTGCATAGAGAGCTTAGTAAATGGAGAGCTGACCTTGAAGTCAGGAACAATTGAGTTCAAATTCTGTCTCCATTGTGCCGCCCTGGGCAAGTCACTTAACCTCTCAACATCCCGAGACAATTCTCCAAGTATAAATGGCAGAAGAGCTGCTATTTTGTGGTGATGGAAGGAATACCCCACCAGGAGGTTTGTATATGGGTGAACTACTCAGCATCATCATCATCATCTCTGTCCATTCATCTATCTGCCTGTCATTTATCATTTAATTCATTAGTTTTTCTCATTTCTGAATACATAGTAATTAATTCAGTGTTGAAAACATTTCACTTTTTCAGTGAATACTACTTGGAGGAATTGAAATAGTCTACATATTTCTCAAATATCAGATATGATTAACAGTGGTACTTATTAAGCATTATAATTTACAAAGTTTTCAATCATTTTAATCTGGAAATTGTTCACACCACTCCTTTCATCTGTCAAGAAGGGATCATCTCCTGGTATAAGCATGTGTAGATTTTTTTCTTCTTGAGGGAGTAGCAAAAATTTTAGGTCAAACAATGAATGATATTGGAATAATTCTTACAATTTGTAGGTATGCTCTGTATTTTCTCTCACTCATATTTCATTTAAACTTTTCAAGTCCCATTTCAAGATACCAATGACCTATGTATTGAAAATTTTAATATTCCCTAAAAGAAAAGACAATTACATACTTGAATCTTCTAGGAACAATTGTGAGTTTCCAAACTTTGTCTCTGCTTCTATTTACCTCATCCTTCTATAATTTCCTTGGCGAGTTTTTCAAATCCACAGATTTCTAGTAGAGTAAATCCAATGAGTTTCTGAGAATTGATGTGTTTTCTTTTTAATGAAAAACATTTTGTCTCTTTAAAAAATAACATTCTTTTCATGTCTATTCCTTTTTTTTGTGTTGAATTTTCTCCATATCTCTTAAATCTGCCCCCTCCAACTGTTCTATTTAGTATTTTTGCATTGAGAGCATTTAGTAACAGGTTTATATACTGTAGGTTTTCCTTTGTTTAAAAATGCCTTCTTTTTGTATGAAATTCTTCAGAGACATAATGGGCCTTAAGACATTGGTATGATTTTGTTGCTTTATAAGTTTTTAAACAATTAGAGCACAGAAGCTAAAACTATACATGGAGTTTTTATATATTTTTTAAGCTACAAAAAGAGGAATACAAAAAATGTATTCACCCTTCAAACATAAAGTATTGAGTAAAGGAAAAATCAAAGAAAAGGAAAGATGAGATTAAAAAAGAGAGAAAAAACCAGAAATGGTGAGTTAACATAAACAACAAAGAAAAAGTCTATCTGCTGGGTTCAATTTTTTTCAGTTTGTTATAGGCTTATGGATGATGAAATCAATATTTCTAAGTCAAATGATATAATGTATATAAAGTATTTTACAAACCTCAAATTACTGTAGAAATATGATCTATTATCAATATTTTCATTAGATCCCCAATGCTCAGGGAATGTCTTAGTTGGGCTGAGTGGAATCTGAACAAGTCAGAGTTTTATTTGTATATACAAGGAGGGTGTGTGAAAGACACTGACGTACACTTAGGGAGAGAGAGAGAGAGAGAGAGAGAGAGAGAGAGAAAGAGAGAGACAGAGACAGAGAGACAGAGAGAGACACAGAGAGAGAGACACAAAGAGACAGAGACAGAGATAAATAGACATAAATACGCAAAGACACACAGAAAACCACAGAGAGACACACAGAGAGTGGAATGATTTTTAGACCAAGGTTCAAGGGAAGTTCCATTGTCTCACATATCCTAAACAGGGATGAAAAATTATCTTAAATTCTTCAATCTAAATAAGAAATCCAGTACTTCCTCAAAGTGAAAGAAATTCCTCGAAGTGAAGGAAACCTCCCACCTTCCCAATCATTTCATCATTGCAAACAGAGTCCTGCATTACAGGGAATTATGTGATTAAGCTGAAATATAATCAACTTGGCTCTTCCTCTGAAGATGCCTTTGGGAAAATTAAGGAAACTGGAAAAGCACATTACTTCTAGGTCCCTCCCAAAGTAATTGCACTGGTAAGCTGTAATCCAGGCATTCCATCTGCTTACATGAAGACAAGATTGGAGGAAAGGAGTAAGTGTGAGACACACAATTGATGGGTGATTGAGGTGGGGGCAGAGATTTGGGGGAATCAGCATTTTTTTATTAATTTTTTTAACCACTCCAAAGTAGGAACAAGATTTTCCATATTGGATCAAATTCACTCTTCTATCTTCACTAATCCATCTTCATCATTTTCTGTACAAAGATCTTCATCATTTTCTGTACAAAGATCTACTACCTTTGAGGATGGTGAATTCAGCTTTCATTTTTCTGTTGAAGTTACAAAAAGTTTTTAGTTAGTTGAAAAATGAGTTAAAAGCCATCAAGTTTAATGGATGGCATACTATTGCTTGAAAAACTTTTAAAAGTTAATTCTGTTAGCTCATAAAGAGTAGCATAAAATGATAGTTTATATACACACACACACATATAAATGCACTCGAATATCACAGAGCCCTATATAAAACAATACATTTTAAACATAGCTACCATATGACACATTTTTCTTTTGTATGTATTTTTTCATAGTAATCTTTTCCCAAATATATCATGAACATGGCAATACAAGATAACCAAATGTTTAATGAAATTATATTTCTTTTTGTCTTTGAATACATAACAGAAGAAACTCTGAAGAAGGCATCTTGAGCCATCAGGGGTCAACACATGGTAGTTCTGTATTGAACTTGAAGAGGAGAAATTGCTTTCCATCTTGGGGCTCCCAGTGTCTGCCTGATCTCCAACCTTTAGTAGTAATGTGAAGAGATGAACTTGATGTGTGATGAAGTACTGACTGCTGTGATCTGTGCTATGGTCCCAATGCTCCTGGCGCTGCCTCAGTGATGCCTACATCAAGAAAAGAATTTGTAACTGAACTAGACATGACAACATCTGTGTTGTGTCCCTGACTTTGATGCTGCTTCAGCTTATTGGCCTACCAGCTAAATGGCTCCTCATCATCACTTTACATTAGGAACCCACTGTGTTTGGGTCTTGGGGGCAAATTCACAGACCATCCACATTACCAGAATTCCATCTACTGAGATGATTGATCAGATCTCACATCCACTATAGTTTTTCCTATACTAGATTGTATAGTGAGTGGCTGCTTTCCTAAGTGGGAGCTACTTAGTTCCCAAGCTCCAAAGTCCACTTTCCATACTTTGGTAACCCATTTTTCCTTATTATTTGCTGCTTGTTGCTGAGGTCTAAGTCTTTTAATGATACGGTCCCCTGGGTCAATGGTGGGGCCAGTGGTTCTGTGATTTTCTTAGGAACTTCTCCCTAGGCAATGCTTACCACATTTTTCATATAGTGGGCATTATCCTGGCCTTCTTTTTCTTTAAAAATATAATAGATGATAGAATTTGAGCTGGAAAGAAACTTAGAAATCATTGACTCCAACCTCCTTGTTTTACAGATGTGAAAAGGGGAGCCCCAATGAGGTTAAGAGACTTGCCCAAAATCACACAGGTAGTAAGTTTTAAACTTAGGTTCTTTGACTCCCAACCTGGCACTCTTTCAGCTATACCATACAGCCTGTCATTTTATTTGCCGAGGTTTTTTTCTTTATTTACTTCTTTAAGGAGGGTTAATGAGCTGTCCTTCCATGTAGCTGAAACTTCCTTCTTTTTTCTCATTTCATTTTTAGTGGGAATACCTAGGTTTATCCAATCAATTTCTTTCAGCAGTATATAAATATTTTGGTTGTTGGACAAGGATCTCCCACTAACAATGGTAAGTAACTATCAAGGTAAAGTTTGTAGATATTCTAAAACATACATAAATTTTGGTCCTCTCTGTCCTCCCTTCCCACTACTCTGACAGCATCACTGCAGAAATGAAAGATTGATTAGTTAGAAAGTTGGGTGGTTAGTTAGTCTAGTCTAGTCAAGTTAGTCTAGTTTGACCTACTGTCCACTTTAAAAAAATTACTCAGCACCTCCTCAGAAATCTATTTTCATTAACCCTTTAATGGTTTTATTTTTGGAAATTTGCATCATTTCAAAAAAGTATAAAATATTTTTTAAAAAAGATACATCTTAAATTTAATAGCTTATTGTAAATTTGTATTTTTCCCTTGGATTGAAATTTTAATGATTCAGTATTGTGTCATGTAACCATATAGTATCATATTGTAAACATATCATTACATGAACATATTACTGCTGAGGCATGCTGGACTTCTTGACAATGAGTGACAACTCCTGCCAACACTTGTTTGTTAAGAACTGTCATTGGACTTGACCGCTGATAGATGAGAACTTAAATTTTGTATGTTTATTTGGAAAATAATGTGATCACTATGACGTTCATTCTGTTACACAACAGATGAAATGTGTGAACAGTTTTTCCAAATTTTCTTGTCTTTTTTCCTTATGCTTCCACTGCCCCCTTATTTTTATGCAATGCCCTCCCTGGATCATTCCAGCACCTTCAGGGAGTGGTATTACACACTTTGGGAAGCTATGAATCTTCTTCTCTAAAAGATATTCAAATCATCCTTAAGACTTAATTGATTCAGAGGACTAAAGGCTCAATTATTTCCCGGTGCCCTGAGTACTTAATAATCATGGACAGCTCCAGGCACTCTCTCGAAATTGGTCTAGAGACCACAATTGGCACCTCAGGCAGGGGTGCTTTGTTCAGCTGAATCAAGTACATCACACAAGTCTGATGTTATATTTAGTGTTCCCTACCCATAGTCTCCCACTTCTGCAAAAAAGTGAAAAGTGTCATTTCATATTTTTTTCTTTAGGGCTAAACTGGTCATTATAATTTCATAGCCTTCAATTCTTATATATTTTTTGTTATTTTTCACAGTTACATTATCGCCATAATTCACTCATTCATTCACTCAGTCAATCAATCAACAAGTATTTATCATATGCCTGCTGTGCCAGACAGTGTGTTAGGTGCTGAGGATACAAATACAATGAATGAATCAATCATGATATTTAAGGAGCTTCATTCTAATGAGGAAACAATAGCTTCATGAATAAGTATACAGAAAATAAATATAAACAGAATACAAAGTATTTAAATATAAGGTAATTTAAGAGAGAGGGCATTAACAATTTTAGAGATTGGGAAACACCTCCATGCAAAAGGTAATACCTGAACTACATCTAGAAAGAAGAAGAGTACCCTTTGCAGCAGAGGTGAACAGAGAGTGCATTCCATTGAATGGGGGCCATCCGGTGAAAAGGCATGGAAAGGTGAGATGGAATATGTCAACTGAGATAGAGAAAAGAAGGCCAGTTTGAGTAGATCACAAGGTGTGAGAAGGTGAGAAAATGACAATGAAGCTTGGGAGGTAGGTTGGGATAAGGTTGTGAAGAACTTTAAAACCTGAATAGAAGAGTTTATACGTGATCTTAGAAGCAATATGGAACCATTGAAGCTTATTGGATAGGGGTATAACATGGTCAGATCTGTGCTTAAGGAAAATCATTTGGGCAAGAGTGTGGAAGATAGATGAGAGTGGGAGAAACTTGAATTAATGAGACCAGTTAGGAGATCACTATAATAATGTATGTGGGAATTTGTGGGGGCCTCTCAAATTAGAATAGTACCTATGCAAGTAGACAGAAGGGTATAGGTGCATGAGATATCATGGAGGTACAACAGCAAGATTTAGAAACAGATCAGATATAAAAATATGAGTCATTCCCAACCGATAAATGGTCAAAGAATATGGATAATCAGTTTTCCAACAAAGAAATCAAAACAATTTATAGTCATATAAAAGTGCTCTATAGCATTATTAATTAGAGAAATGCAAATTAAAATAGCCTTGAGATATCATTGTACACCTACCAGATTGGATAAAATGACTGAAGGAGAAAGCAACAAATGCTGGAGGTGATGTGGGAAAATTGGTACATTAACTCATTGTTGATGGAATTGTGAACTGATCCAACAATTTTGGAGAGCAGTCTTAAACTATGACCAAGTCATCATTAAACTAACAACTAGGTCC
The DNA here is from genome assembly GCA_028658325.1 of Potorous gilbertii. Lineage (NCBI taxonomy): Eukaryota > Metazoa > Chordata > Mammalia > Diprotodontia > Potoroidae > Potorous > Potorous gilbertii. The sequence continues at coordinate 87,689,572 of CM053774.1, read as the reverse complement.
TTACTTGATCTGTAAGTCATTGCTATAGAGGTAATTATGGAACCCATGACAGCTGATGGAGGGAGCTTCATGATGGACCTAAGGGAAATAGAAGGGAGGGTGCAAGAAAGGGAAGGAGAGAGAGAGAGAGAGAGAGAGAGAGAGAGAGAGAGAGAGAGACAGAGAGAGACAGAGAGAGGCAGAGACAAACAGAGAGACTATAGCAGCAGGCACCCTGGTACCAAGGAGGGCCTGCTGCACAGGTTAATAGATCTGCTTTTCTAAAAGGAAAGCAACTTTTGAGGAGTCAACAATCACTTTAACAAGCATGTATACCAACAGAGAAAATACAAGAGGGATCAACAGACAGGGGATTCCAACTGTCTGATCATAGGCAATACATACATCATTACCAGAGAGAGAAGCACTAACACCTGGGTTTTCAAAGCTGGGGGGAGGGGCTTCTTTTTCTTTGGAGGTGGGAGGCAAGGCAATTGAGGTTAAGTAACTTCACCAAGGTCACACAGTTAGTGTCAAGTGTCTGAGGTTAGATTTGAACTCAGATCCTGCTGACCTCGAGGGCTGGTGTTCTATTCATTTCACCACCTAGCTGCCCCAACCGTGGAGGCTTCTTAAAGAGGCTGCCCAGAATCTCATCTGGCACATGAACCTTACTCCTAAAACTAAGCCCCAAAGCAAAACCTCCCCTGAGAGTATATATACTCTTTTCAGAGCTGGAGGGCATGACCCCTTGTGACCCAGTGACTCATCAGTAATCAGCAAAAGGTGTGGGCCCCCATATAAAACAAGCCTCCCCCAATCAAGCCTCCCTCAGTAGCCCTACCTGAGGCCTATCAATGGGTGGGGAAGATTTTTATCTCCCATTACAGAGATGGAGAAAGATGGAGACAGAGGCAGACAAAGACCTAGAGAATGAGGAGGAAGACAGAAACTTTGGAGACATCAACTGTTAGGGGGCATGATATAGATGATAAGCCAGCAAAGGAAAATGAGGAAGAATGGTAAGACAGGAGGAGAAATCAGAGAGAGTAATCTCATGATAGTTTAGAGAGGAGTTAAGTATCTAGCAGAAGAGGGCAGCTAACAAGGTCAAATCCGACACAGACTGAGAAAAAGACCATTATGACAAATAAAATATCATTGCAGTGACCAACCAAAGGTACAGAATATTTTTGATGAAACATGCTATTACCCACCCCCAGAACAAGAGACAGTGGATTAAAGATGAAGAATGAATTATATATTTTTAGGCATGGATAATGTGGGAGCTTATTTTGTTTTGATCATGGATATTTGTTTCAAGAGATCTTTTTTTTTCTAATTGGAGGGTGTGTATGAAGGGAAAGTCAATACTTATTGGGAAAAAAATACCCTTAAATAAGAGAGATCATTTGTAATTTGAGTGAGAACAGCTCAGATTGAGTGATTAAGTCAGAAATTTGGGATTTGAGATGAAAGGACGTATAAGGAGTGGGTGTAGACAGGTTTTCTAAGAGTTTGGTTGAGATAAGAAGAGGTATAGGACAATAGCTTGAGGGAGTGGTAGGGTCTAACGTAAGGTTTGACTTGAATCTGTTGACTCTGAAAGAAAATGATGCCCCCAAAAGCGTCTATTTATAACTCTTTACTCCATCTAGTGTCTCACCATAGTCTGTCAATATGAAGTCGATAGGTGTGGAGAGGCTAATTATGAATTTGGGTGAATGCTCTATAGAATAAGAGCAGCCCCAGGCAAAGCTATGAATGAAGTTATCTCTTGTCTTCAGTAAAGCTCTGTCTGCTGAGCTTTGCTTCCTCCCTTTCCTTTATTTGTGTTTATTTGAAAGTTTTATGGATGCTTTTTGTTTTTCACATGACTTTCCCTGGTTGATATACGACTCTCCTATTGCACCCTCCCTTCTAATGTAGAAAAAGCATCTCAGCCAAACCAGCGCAATTTGTCAACAACATCAGCCTTCCTTTTCTATGGTGAGTTACTGATCTATCAGGAAGGAAATGCATTTCATCCTCTCTTCCTAAGATTTGTCCTTTTAGTGTCACTTTCATTCACATCTTTGTAATTATTGTGCATGTTGTGCAGGAGCTAATTTACTCTGCATAAGTTCTTATACATCTTCTGATGCCTCTCTCCATTTTTTGTATTCATAAGTTCTTACTCTAGTTCGTTACATTCATATAAATGTTTTGTTTGGTTTGCTTCCAATTAATGGGCATCTACTTCCTTCTCTCTCACTCCAAAGTTTTTTATTATCAGAAAAATATTGACTTGAATATATTTGAATATTATATTCACAATTATTTGCAAATATTATTTGGAAATGATATATTAAAATATTGGTATAAATTGAGTTTTT
>CM053774.1:87670503-87686718 GCA_028658325.1 Potorous gilbertii | reverse complement strand
CCTGGCTGCTATTCAATGGGAGCTTATCTGCTGGTGCTCAGGTGGGGGCAGGGCTGCCTTTCAGCTCAGTTCCCTCAGGGGGTTTATGCAGAGATCTTTTGTAATGGAGCTGCTGCTGAGCTCCTGCCTGCTCCGGGAGCCTCTGGCCTCAGCTGCCTCTGCCTCTGCCTCTGCCACAGCCACAGTGGCTGCCTCCCGAGGGGGTCCGAGTCCTGGAGATACCCCGCTCCCCTCTCAGCCCATCTCTCTCACTGACCTGTGAGTCTGTGGGTGGAGGGACCTTTGCGGCCACTGGAGATTCTGTCCCTGATGACTGCTTGGATCTGCACGCTCCTCTCAGTGCCACGTGGCCAGGGTAGGGGAGGGCTCCGCACCCGTCCAGGGCTCAATGGACCTTTGGGATCGGTTTTGCAGGGCTCTCTGGAACGGAAATCTCCTTCACTGTGTTTCTGCACGGCTTCCACTGTTTCAGAATTTGTCAGGAATTCTTTTTAGAGGAAATCCATGGGCTGTGGGTTCGAAGCTAGCAAATGTGAGTCTTTCTACTCCATCATCTTGGCTCCGCCCCCCCCGTCTCAGAAGTAAAGAAGAAAGACTCCATGACAAAATCTCTTTTATAATCTTTAAGATCTCATTGTGTCCTCCTGTTAAGTTTTACAAATGATGATAATGATGATGAGGAGGAAATGATAGCTTGTTCTTTACTATTCCTGCCCATGAAGATCCAGTCCAGCATCTTATCCTTTTTGATGTTAATGCTGCACATTTTAAAAAATTTCTCCTTCACTTTTTGGTTCTAAGTGATTGGAATTTTCCTTCCTTCTTGTCAGTAAGTATGAAGACAGTTGTTTCAGTTTAGCCATGTTGGTTCATAGAACGCTGGCTTAATCTTGCCCCTAAGGTCAGGCACAGGAAAGAAAAATTCAACATAAAATCACAGGTAGCCTTGAAAGAGAATTTGAAATTAGCCAACATTCCTTCAATTTTTTTTTTTAAAAATGAGAAATTCACACTTTAAAAATAATCTGTTTCCCCCATCTCACTCCAATTCCATTGCTTACTAAGACTCATGATGCTTTTGTCACTATTTAACAAATATTGAGCTCTGTGTTGTACCAAAGATGGTATCTTCACTCCCCAAGAGTGATTGAGACCAAAAAATTCATCAACCTGTAGTCAGTCTGATTGAAGTATTTCTCTCTTTGCTAGGCTTTGCCACTGACTTTGTGATCCTCGTCAAGCTACTTACCTTCTCTCAACCTTGGTTTTCCCAACCGTAAAATCAGAGTATGGGATTCTCTGGCCTCTAGGGTCCTTTCCAACTCTCAACTAGCATCCCATGTCTGCATGTGATCTCCACTGACATCTCCCTCTACAGCCTCATTAAGGCATGGAGATGACCCTTGTTTCCCAAAGTCTGTGTTACAGCAACACTGTCCCTTTGACAGTATGATGAACCCTTTCTCAGCATGTTTTTAAATACATAAAATAAATAGGATAACAAAGGAAATTAGTTATTATTGAAATATGGTAATAAGAAAGTTCATACATTACAATTTAAGAAGGAAAAATCAGATACCTTTTTGCCTGTCATCATAGAAACAGGACTGGTTTACCTTGGAAAAGGCATTCCCTAAGTGCAGTATTCTTTTTCTCATAGTAATTCTTTGTGTAAAAATGCCTTATTCCCGTAACTGCTCCCTGACTCCATCCTGCCTAGTGGAATATAAGTTCCTTGAGGGAAAGGAAGATTTCATTTTTATCTTTGTTCCTGACACATGGTAGAAGCCCAATCCACATGAAACTGAATTGCATGGAAGCAGATATAAGGAAGGTTGTAAGCATTCAGTAATTGTAGGCTGAATGGACTGCTTACAGTAAAGCCTTTCCCAAGTTGGAGAATGTCCTTGGAGAGCTTTTCGGAAATTTTATCATCCTTCCCATTCCCAGCTCTCTGATCCATAAAAGAGTATTCACAACTGGCTTGAATTTTCTCCTAGGAAAGAGGAATTATCAAATGAAGTATAACTTTTTTATAATTTCCCTAACGTTTTCCTGAGGTTGCTGGATTGAGAGTCAGGAGTCCCAGGTTTTCATCCTTGCTCTGCCAACAATTAAATATGCTCTCTTAGGCTTTGTAGGACTTTTTTCTTCATCGTGTAATAAGGCGCATGCAACCAGTAGAATGGAAGTGTCTTCCTCAGCTAAGAGGACCTAGAGTCAGGAAGACCTGAATTCAAATCCAGCTTCAGACATTTATTAGCTGTCTGACCCTGGACAAATCACTTCAGCTTATCTGTGCCATTTTTCTCAATTGCAAAATGAGGTTAATATAGCACTTAACTCATAGAATTGTTGGGAAGACTTAAGGAGATAATATATGTAAAATGTTTAGCAGTCTGGGTACATGGTTGTTTGTTTCTTAGGTGTGTCCAACCCTTTGTGACCCTATTTAGGTTTTCTTGGCAAAGATATTGGAGTGGTTTTCCATTTCCTTCTCCAGCTCTTTTTACAGATGAGGAAACTGAGTAAACTGGGTTAAGTGACTTGTTTAGGGTCACACAGCTAGTAAGTGTCTGAAGCCAGATCTGAACTCAGGAAGATGAGTTCCTGACTTCAGGCTGGCACTTTCTCCAGTGCACCACCTAGCTGTTTCTAGTAGGTTCTTCATAAATGCATTTCCCTTCCCTCGCCTTGGAGGGCAGGACTATTTTCACATAGTACAGGGCCTTGCACATAGTAGGGATTCAATAAATATTTGTTAGATTGGACTGAATTATACTAGTTGATCTCTAAAGTCCTATATAGTTCTAATTAACACCTACTTTCCAGGGTTGTAGGGAGGATTACATGAGATAAGAATTGTAAAGTGTTTAACAGTGGCATTAGAGATAGCTTAGAGAGCTGCCTCCAAGACAGGATGATTTTATGACTTCCTCGGAATTTGACAATTACTTTAAGAACAAACTCTATCCTTCCCCAATGGTGGGAATACCTTCTGAATCTAAATAAATAATTCAGAATTCAATGCCCTTAATGCTACCTTTTGTTCTCACAAATTTCCTTTCAGGTTCACTCTCAATGACCGAAGCTTTGGCCGAATTGTGACAATAGCAGAGCCGTTTAACACTGAGTTCCGACTCTGGCAGGTATGAATCTAAAATAATTACTCCAACAGTTCTCTTTTTTTGAAGATAGGCTGGACTTTTTTTCTACTGAATTTCCTTCATGCAATGCCGTGGAGTTAGATATGGTGAGGGCAAGGGATAGTGAGATCTAAGAAAGTGCAGATCTTTTTTATTTCTATTTGGAAATACCACAAGGCAATAATATCACACAGTATTTGGCAAACTGTAAGGCAAAAATCTAGGGTTTCAGGGCTCTTAAGACAACTCAGTGAGGCTATTTAGGTTGCCAAGAAACCAAGGTTACTCCTTTTGCTCTGGGAGATAGTACCCTTTTGCTCTGGGGTGATTTGCCTAAGATTAGATTCCATTCAGACTCCATGTGTTTACAATGTTTCAAAAACCAAAGGTCTAAATCTCTTTATTCCTCATAGCTAAAGATTCTCTCCTTCCTTCCTCCTCTCTGCGTCTGTCTTCTCTCTCTCTGTGTCTGTCTCTGTCTCTATCTCTCCTTCTGTCTGATAGAAAGGAGAAAAAAAGACTTTGCTGCCTATTTACTCTGAGAAACAAAATTTTGAAAGTTTTATATAATTATTGGAATTAGAATCATATGTTTTATTATTGGGTTGAGAATTGTAGTCACTCTGGTTCCAGGGATAGACTCTCTGTGTGTTTGGGGAACAAATAAGACATGCCTAAAAGGGGTTTAGGGTTTTGGAATCCTTGAAAGATTATTTTTAAAATGCTCTTAGCCCCTGAAGTAAGAAATCCTGAAAACAGAATTAAGCACTGGACAGCGACATAATAGAAAGAACATTGACTATGGAATTAAAGGCTCTAGGTTCAAATTCTGCCTCTGATAGTTTCTACTTTAGTGACCTTAGGCAGGTCAATTAACATCAGTGACCATCTGTAAAAATGTGTGAGAGTGTGTGGGTATGTGAGGTGTTGCATGACCCTGAAAGTCTTAACCATGTAAGATGACCGTAAAAGCAAATGAACATGAAAGTCTCTTTGCATCTATGATCCTTTGAAATCGAAACCCCATTTTTTTATGATCCGGGTTTGAATTATGAATGCTACTTACTATTTTTGTGATTGAGGAGCAAGTCATTTAACCTCCACCAAGCTCATTTTCCCTATGTAAAATGCAGGGACGGACTAAACAGTTTCTGACATTTCATTCAATTCTAGGTTGATGTACTATCCTAGAGATAAAATTTTCCAGGAAAATGACATTATGGAGAAGTTGCCTTAGGATAGAAGTGAAGGACCTGAACATACACACTCAAATTTCAGCAGCCAATAGAAACCAGAGAAGGATATGCTGACCTGTGAGGTGCAAGGTGCCATCACGCATACCATAGAGTTGTTCAGTGGTCAAAGATTTGGAAAGTATTGCCTTAAAAAGATGAATCTCAACTGGGAAACTGGACTAGGAGATCTATTTATGATGGGACTGAGTTCTAGGGCAGAAGGGATTCAGAGTCACCATCTCTTGATGGTCATTGAAAAGCTAGAAAATTAATTAGCAGTCTCAGGATGAGTCTTTGATTTAAAAAAAAAATTTCCTCTCATTTTTCTAGATAAAGACCTTTTTTGATAAATATCCTGAATCTGGAGCAGGAGCAGCTTCTCGAGAGATTGTTCTGGAAACAGTGAAGAATAACATCGAATGGTTAAAACTTCATAGAGAAGACATCAAAAACTGGCTGAATTATGCTACCTCTAGAGATGGCTATAGAATTTAAAATATATTTTAATCTTATGAATTCACTTTTCCTTCCATTAAGCTCCTACTTAGAAGGCTGATTTCAGAAACTAAAAGCAAATATTACCACTTGCTGGAAGAGGGTGTGTGTGTGTGTGTGTGTGTGTGTGTGTGTGTGTGTGTGTGTGTGTGTTTTGCAAAATTTTTTAAAAATCCTCCTTTGTTTATGAGGAAGACACTACCAGAGTATTGTATAAACTCAGGGATTCCTTCTGAGTGTACTTTATAAGAGATCCTTTACACACTGAAGAGAATTTAATAGTCGTTTAAAGTCTTTAAGGATCATTCTTTACATCTTAAACCTGTGGGGGGGAAAGGAACATTTTAGTCTTAGCTTTTACATTCTTAGGACCAAAGAAACATCACTTAATCTTCTCTCCTGATAGATTTTTTAAAGTTTAAATACCGGCACTTGAGGGACCAGTATCACCATCTTAATCTATATTTTATTATTCAGAATCCTACAGACCTAATTGCATTTTATTCACATTTGTCTTACTACTTTAAATCCTGTCAAAGTAACTAGAGCTTAAGTCAGATTCCATGAGTGCATGAATTAGCCAGAGCTGTAAGATGACAGTTGCCTTTACTTTCTGCAAAATCAACAAGAGAACTCTACCTTCCTTTTTCAAATAAAGATGAAAATTTACCTCAAAAAAATTACTATTTTCAAGTGTCATTTTTATTCTTGGCCATTTAAATGGTTGCTCAGACATCTACAAATTTAGCACATGGGAAATAGACTGCAAAACATTTCACTCACTTAGTGAACATAGATCAAGAGTTGGAAGGAGAACTCCAAATCCAAGACCTTCTGCCTCAACCTCTTTATTTTACAGATAAAGCAACTGTAATGTCTTACCCAAGATCATTCAGGTAGTGAAGAAAGCAGCATTTGAACCCAGATTCCCTGACTCCAGAATCATTCTTCTTCCTGAACCCTCCTTTAGGAATAATGTGAAGTTAAAAGGAATTTTACAATTTGTCTTGCAATGAGTAACTCAATAGTAAGGTCCTATGGCAAATCTGCTTCTCAAAACTTCATATGGCATTTGTTCGTACCTTCATAAAATTGCTATTGTTATTGTTTTTTCTTTTTTTCCAGTCATGTCTGACTCCTCATGATCCTGTTTGGGGTTTTCTTGGCAAAGACACTGGAGTGGTTTGCCATTTCCTACTCCAACTTGTTCTACAGATGAGGAAATGGAGGCAAGCAAGGTTAAGTGACTTGTCCAGGGTCATACAACTGTAGTGTTTGAGGCAGTATTTGAAATCAGGTCCTACTAACTCCAGGCATTATGCTTTATCCCCTGTCACCTAGCTGTTATAAAATTGAACATACACAATTTCATTTGAATCTCACAACCCAGTGAGGGAAGTAAGATAGGTATTGTTTTCATTTTTCAGGTGAGGAAAATGAGAGGTGAAGTGATTTGTTTACTCTCATACAGTCAATAAGCAGTAGAGGCAGAATATGAATCCAAATTTTCCTATCCCAAAGTCCTGATTCATCACACCCCCATTCTACGAATATGGGATGAGAAAGAGCCAGGCATGTTTCTATCGTTTAAATAGGTTTCAATATCAACAATGCATTTGAAATGGCCTCTGACTGATGGGACCACATAGCCAAATCAGCACAAAGAAAAGCAGAATCATAGTATAGTGTTACAGTCCCCAAATATTGCAAATAGACTGCAAAGTTAGCCCATGCAACCACTACCCAAAGTACAAGTTACCTCTGCCACATACCTATCAAATACATATATGATTATATAATTTCTGCTTGAATACTTCCCATGACAAGGAGCTCACTACCTACTGAGGCAACCTATTTCACATTTGGACAGTTCTAGTTGCATTCTATGACTAGCCAGGTGGTGCAGTGGATAAAACACTGGGTCTGGAGTTGGGAAGACCTGAGTTCAAATTTGCTCTCAGACACTAACTGCGTGACCATGGACAAGTCACTTAATCTCTGTGAATCAGTTTCTTCATTTGTAAAATAGGGCTAATAAAAGCAAATACCTCACAGGGTTGTGGGAAAGATCACATAAGAAACATATAAAGCACTTTGCAAACCTTAAGGTTAGCTAAATAAATGCTATTATCATTAATAACTATTGCTGTAGATGAAAGGCCTTTTCCTTAGGCGTGTCCCAGTTAAGCAATATCTTCCTTAAAATGTGGTGTGTGCTGCCTAAGGTAGTCTAGCACTGGTCTCTTGGGTTTCACCTTCACCTCCTCATTCTCCTTATATGCCCTAGGATCATGTATTCTTTATCATTGTCATCTTGCAAACTCCATTTTCTAACAGAGATGACTTGACTCAAAGACAGACAAAATACCAAAAATATTCTCAGCTTGTATTTTAAATCAAGACTAGAGAAAGAATGAGAAACAGGCAAATTTGGCAGAAGAATTTTAATTTTTAAAATTATTCTTATTTGCTTTTTAAAAAGAAAACTCAAGAGGAATCATAAAATGCTAGCTGATGTCCAGAGTTAGCAGACTGAGCCTGACCATTAATGAGGATTAGAGTCCAACTTTAGATCTAAACCACAAGGAGAACCAGCATTACAAGTTCTTATTTGGACAAATAAAGAAGTAGGATGGTTTGTCATAGCTTTTTATCACAGGGTGGAGGGAAAGGGAAGGGAAGGCAGAAGTAGTGAGCCTTCCTAAAATGAAATGGGAGGGAACTTTGTCTCAGTCCTCTTCAGGGCATACTGAAACTGAAAAAGCATTCTTTGGGGTCACTGTGGTCCTCGTTAATCAGCATGACAAAAAACTGTGCATACTTGGACAGAAATCAACTGCCACTCCCTGGGTGAGCAGAATCTACTAAGAAAAAAACATTGTGAGGGACAATAGCCAGAGAGCTATGGCCAGCACATGCATTCAAAGCTCTGGTTTTGTGGTGATTCTCCGGGGAAAAAATACCCTGCAATGTTTCATTTCCAAAAGCAATAAATTTATTCACAAATCAAAACTATGAACTTACAAGATTAAAATGGATGGAGATCTCAGTGACATGATGAATGGGTTGTCTTTCAAAATGGAGTCCATATTCTTGTAGCAAAAAAGTTCTCCCTCCTTCCAGTGAGTTAACTGCAGAATTACAAATCACTGCCATGATGTCAAGCTGACATTGAGCAGGGGTGTGAAGTAAACAAAATAGAGCCTTAGAGACAGACAGGAGCAGATGTTATGAATATAATGGAGTGCATGCATGCAGCATCTGAGATAACCCTTCTCACATGTAAGGTCCCTCAGAATAGTTACCTTAACTTCAAAATATGTAGATCTGCATTTGCTTAAAACCCACAGCTCATAAGCCCCCATGGAAGCATTTACTTACACTAATCAGACAAAGGACACAATGAGTTCAAAACAAGACATTTAATAATACTGTATAAGGAGGAGGAAAACAGCATTTTGCCTTTGAGTCAGGGTCATATTCTTCCGCAAATATGTATAGCCACCAGTAGTACAAATGGACATACCTAGGGAATCTCCTTGGCGGGGCACATACGTAGGAAACATCTATAGTCAGGTAGGTCTTATGCATGAAGGGCCAACTTAATGTCTTCGAGTTATTCAATTGCTCTACTTCTACTGGGCCTGCTCTATGGTGGTCCTACATGGCTTATCTTCCCTGCCAGCCATGTAGTCCCAACCAGGAATGACTCAGCTGGTCTCTGCTATTCATTTCTAAAGGGGTGATCTCATGATCATTGCTTAGGTAATCCATTAGTCACATACTTATAGTTCTGCTATCTCCTTCCAGCTTCTGACTTCAGTTAGAGAGTTGGTTTTCTTTAGTTTTAGGGTGCCACCTTTTCCTTATAGGGTGAGGAATGATCTCTATCATTTCTCTTTACCTTAGAGTTCAGAGACTTTATCTTTTTTTTTTTTAAGGATGAAGGCGGAATTCATCATGCACAGACATTGTCAGACTAGGGAAAAATTCTTAGCTGCTTTTATCCCCATATGAAGGGTGTGTCACTTCCCAGAGTCCTAGCCATCTGGGACATTTCTCTGTAGAAGGAGAATTTCTACCTCTAAGAGCCAAGTTCTTTTGAAATACACAACTTGTCATTCATTCGTTCTGCAAGTATTTATTAAGCATTATCTATGTACAAGACACTGTACTAGTCACTTTAGACAGACAAAAATAAAAGATTCCTTGTCCTCAGGGAACTAATAATTCAGTTTTGAGAAAATAACAAGCACATAGATAGTAAATGCAAAGCAATTGGGGGAGAGGACAAGCAGTCCTAGGTGAGGGGAAGATCATGATAGGAGATAAAGAAATTATCTGGATGAGTCATGAAGGAAGTTAGAGTCTCTTAGAGGCAGAGGCAAGGAAGGAGTATATACTTGGCATTAGGTAACAGCCTACATACAAAGACAAGGAAGTGGGAAATATTGTCATGTATAAAGAAAAAGGGAACCATTTTGGTTGTAGCTGGGATTATCAGCTAGCTAGAGTCCATGAGCATTTATTTGTTTCTTAATTCCTTATGTCTTGGCTGAATCTCCATCCTTTGTGTCAGACAAACATCTGACTTATGGTTAGATATTCCCAAGAACCTTTGGTTTCCTAGAAAAATGAAAAGGGGAGGTAAGTAGCAAGAACAAAAGGCCCTTAGGTGGATCTGTACCAAAACATTATTCTTCACATGATAAAACACTAGCTATGTTGTAGTACTGTGTTAAGTACTTTACAAATGCCTCATTTGAGACTTAAAACCACCATGGGAGGTAAATACTATTTTATCCCTTTTTTATAATTGAGAAAACAGAGGAAAATAAAGATTACATGACTTGCTCGGAGCCCTACAAAATATTTAAGACTGAATTCTAACTCAGGTCTTCCTAATTCTGGACCTATTGTAAAGGCTCAAAAATAATTAGGCAGCCTTTGATACAGATGCTCTACAGTGACCATATATTAGCACTAGGTGGTGCTTCTAGAAATAACCTTATATTATTCAACAGAAAGAATCAGCAAATAGTCTTATAATTCACTTACCCTGGAGACTGCAACTGTGGGCCTTGCTGAAGGGTATACTGGAAAAGTGTAAACTTTTTTATGGTTATCCAAGGGTAGAAAGCTCTTTATATCTCAGCTCCATTTCTATCTAGGTGACCACTGTTCCCACTTTTTCCTTTGTATTCCTGAGCATTTTACATACTGCATACCAAATAGCAGGTATTTAATAGATGGTTCTTGTTTGATTAATTGACTGATTTGCCTCCATTATCTTCTTACTCCAAGGCTAGGCACCTGGCCATTATTCTATGTTGTCATCTCTTACTCTGATAAAAATTAGAGGGATTTGAAATGCCACCAAGAAATAAATTGTCAATTGGCTAAAAGATTGTTTGATTAATTTAAAGAAAAACAAAGATTGTAGTTATTAGTTTATAACATACAGCCACCCCAAGTTGTACTATAAGCTTCCTTTTTCCATTGTCCCAGAAAGAGATTGATAACATGTATAATGACCTTAAAGAAAACAGGTAGGTAACAAGGGAATATCTTAGACTATGGAAGAAGGGGAAACCTGGGGTTTTAAGGTCACATAGCCCCTGACTTAACTCTTCTCATCAATACAATGAACTAGACAATTTCCAAAGGACTCATGATGAAAAATGCCATCCACTTCCATAGAAAAAACTGATGGAGTCTGCATGCAGATCAAAGCATGCTATTTTTCACTTTCTGTACTTTTTTCATGGTTTAATTTTCTCCATTGGGTCTGTGTCTTCTTTCTCAATATGACTAATATAATACTATTTTTGGGGTATAAGGGAAGGAGAGAGAAAATTTGGATCTCAAAAAAATTTTTAAATGAATGTTTAAAATTGTCTTTACATGTAACTGGAGGAAAAATAAAAATATTATTTTTTAAGAAGATCTGCATTCAAGTCTTTCCTCTAAACCTAATCTCAAAAATTAGAGTACTGATGCCTTTTCACTATTTTACCTCACAACACTAGCATAAGGAAAGTACTTTGTATATTGTAAAGGGCTTTATAAATGTGAGCTAGTGATTGTTCTTTTACTGCTGCATCCCAAAAATATTCATTGGTTTCCTGATGCCTACTGAATAAAATCCCGGCTAGTATTTGAGAGCTCAGTTTTTATTTCCTCCATTTCCCTTCCTGTGAAAACAAGTCTTCTATCAATAGTGTTGAAGTTAGTAGATGAAGTTGGGGTTTGAGATAATGAGTTCTGAGGCAGACATGTTTAGTTTGAGATGTCTAATAGGTGGTAGAGATGTGATACTGGAGGTCAACATAAAGGTAAGAGCTAAAAAACAATCTGAGAGTCATCAGTATAGAGGAGATAATTAAAACTGTAGAAACTGACGAAATCACCAGGAGAAGCAGTCTAAAGGGACAAGAGAAGAGAGCTCAGGACAGCCTTGGGAAACATCCACAATTAGTGAGTATGACCTGGATGAAAACACAAGAAGAGTGAGGGGTAGCCAAACAGGAATGACAACAAGGAAGAGAGTGTCCAAGGCTGCTGAGAGATCAAAGATTGAGAAAAAACCATTTGATTTATCAATTTAAGAGATCATTGGTAACTTTGGAGAGAGCAGTTTCAGTTGAATGATGAAGTCAGAAGTCAGACAGTAAATGCTTTGAAAGGGAGTGAAGAGAGGAAATGGAATTACCAATTGGAGATGGTTTTCTCATGGAATTTAGTCATGAATGGAGAAATATAAGATAATCACTAACAGGGATAGACAGATCAAGAGACAGTATTTTAAGGATGCAGTACATATGGGTATGTTTCTAGGCATTATCTACCTCAACAAAAAACCAAAACCTACAAGCAAACCCAAAAACCTGTCCCTCTTTTGAACTTCCCTGTTATTGTCAAATGGGCAGTTAGGTGGCCCAATGGACAGAGTCCTGGGCCTAAAATCAGGAAGACCTGAGTTCAAATCTGGCCGCAAGTCACTTAACCCTGTTTGCTTCAGTTTTCTTATCTGTGAAATGAACTTGAGAAGGAAATGGCAAACCTCTCCAGTATCTTTATCAAGAAAACCCCAAACAGGGTCATGGATAGTTGGACAAGACTGAAATAACTCAACAACAACACCAAATTCTTGTCCAGGGCATGACTTATTCAGTCACTCTCAGCATCAGTGTCATGCTCAACTCCTCATTTGTACTTGGCCTCCATATATAATCTATTACCAAGTCTGATGATTTCCCCCTTCACAGTATCTCTCATGTGCATCCTCTTCTTTTTGGCTCAGATAGTTACCCTGATGCAGGCTTTTATCACCTTATTCCTGGACTATCGTGATGCCTTCTGGTCTCAAGTTTCTCCATAGTCCAGTCCATCTGTCAGAAAAGGAACCAATAGACAAGGAGAAGATTGAAAATTAGTGAGACAATGGGGTTGACAAAGGAGGAGTCTCCTAGAGAAGAAGGGATGGGACTACGTTTTGTCATGAAAAAGGTCTACTTCATGTGAGATAGGGGTGAAGGAGTAAGCAAGTAGTGTAGGGCATTTGAATGATGTGAAATAAGGAAAAGAGAAGAGAGAGTTCTTGATAAATGGCCTTCATTTCTTTTGGTGATATATAAGCAAGATCTTCAGCTGGGAGGGGGTTTGAGAGAAAAAGTTCAGAGTAGCTATTGTAGTGAATGAATTAGAGAAATGTAGAAGAATAGCCTTGCAATGGGGAGGACCCACTTCAGCATGGTCTTGTGACACAGTGACAAAGTGAATTTCTTAGCAATCTAGTAGAAGTTATGTGGAAGTCAGCATTTTATACCATATCCAAAGGTAAGCTCAAAATGAATAAATGACAGATTTTAAAAATTGAATTACAAACAAATTAAAGGAGCAAGGAAGAAAATACTTTTTGTACCAATGGATAGGCAAAGAGTTTATTTTCAAGCAAAAGATAAAAGGGTTTATAAAATATAAAATGCATGATTCTAATTATATAAAATTAAAAAGGCTTTGCACAAAAAATTCCAGTGCTACTAAGTTAGAAGGGAAAGAGTTAACTGGAAAAAATCTTTGCAGAGTTTCTCTGATACATTTCTAACATTCAAGATTCATAAGGAGCAAATAAAAATTTATAAGAACAAGAAATACCCTCCCAATAGAAAATGGCCAACCGATATCAATAGAGAGTTTTCAAAGGAAGAAATCCAAGTTATAAATAGTCATATAAAAAATGCTTTAAATCACAAATAGATGAACGCAAATTGAAACAGTTCTGAAGTTCCCCATCACACACCAGATTAGCAATGAGGACAAAAAAGGAAAAAAATGACAATTGTTAATGTTGACATAGGATGTAAACAACATGAACAGATTGGAAAAGGTGTGAATTGCCCCAATCATTCTGAAAAGCAGTTGGAACTACACCCCCAAAGTCATTAAACTATGTGAGCCTTTTAATCTAGCAAAGCCTATTTAGGCCTGTGTCTCAAAAAAGAGAAAAGAAAGAAAAAAGAGACCTATACATACAATATATGTATTTGGAGACTACTATTCTGGAATGATCAAAGATTGCCTATATCCAACTCTAAAAGAAAAATTGAACAAAAACATTTCCTGAAATATTCCTCAAATTAAAAAAAAAAACCTATAAACAGATGCAAGAAAAATACCATTCAATGTTTCAAAATTCTTTTGGATAACAGTAGAGTATGTCAGAGATTGTCATTTTATACTGCTGAACTTGGAGTTAGGAAGACCTGCATTTAAATCTGGTCTCAGACACTTATTAGGTATGTGACCCTGGAAAAGACACTTAATCCCTGTCTGCCTCAGTTTCTTCATTTGTAAAATTGGCGTAATAATAGCACCTACCTTCTGGAGTTTTTGCAAGGATGAAAAAGCAATTATATTTATAAAACATGTTGCAAATCTTAAAACACCATATAAATACTAACATAAATTTGTATAGCTTCCTCTTCTTATTTATAATCAAGCTCTGGTATAAATCTACCTGCTATTTTTCCAATCCTACTTGTAAAGGCTTAAATATAATATTATTTTCATGTCACAATTAAGAAGAGCTATAAGAATGACAATGCTCACAATGATAGAGGTCACAGGAATGACCAGAGTAAGCATTTTTTAAAATTACAATTGACTGTAACTCCCTTTATATTTCTTAATAGAAGATGTGTATATAGTTTTGGTGAATCATACTTGGTCCTATTGTATTAAAGCAGTCAGTACAGTTTGCTTTGGTCTTTCTCAAAGCTCTGAAGGTCAAGTAGTAAAACCAGTGTTTCTAGTTCCATTGTGTTAACTCTTGACATAACAATGAGTCAACCATCTTTTTCAGTTCTGTCCAGCTTTCTCTAGTCAAAAAGAACCAGAAATACTCTAAAGCAATGTTGCTATGGACATGCACTACCAAACACCAATAGGAAAGAGGAAATAGATGAGTATGGGAAACAAAAAGATCTAAGAATCATTAAGATAAAAATGTTACAAGCCTAACATTAAGTCATGATATAGATAGAATACAGGACTTCAGTTATTTAGTTATATGTTGGATCTGCTTGTCACCTCTGCCAAAAAGCAGAGAAGTTTCTAAAGTATTAATTTCTCTTGATGATCAATTTCTTGTCATCAATGGAGGGGCTCGAAGGATGAACTAACTCAATCAGATGAATATTATAGACACAAATGAAAAGTCTGACACTTGGGTTCTAAATGTCAATTGCATAAGCACAGGGTGGGGGAAGGGTGATTAGATAACTCATGTGCAAAATGATCCTGAGGCTTTAATGGAGTAGTATCGACATAGACATCAACTATGACCTGAGAGCCAAGAAAGGCTGGCGAGGATCTTAGGCTTATCTAAAAGCAGCACGGTAAATTGCAAAATAAAACAACTCTGAGTTACTACTTTGTGCCCTTCACATTAGCAAATATGACATAAAAGGGAAAAATTACATTTTTGAAAGGCTTTCAGGAAAATAGATATAATAATAAACTGCTCATGGGGCTGTGAATTGGTCTAGTCTTTCTAGAAATCAATTTTGAGAACTATATACCAAAGGTCATTAAACTGTGCAGGCTTTTAAACTCAATGATACCATTACTAACATTATTCTCTCCGAAGATTAAAGAAATAAGAGAAACAAAATGTATAAAACTATTTATAGCAGCAGAGAACTGAAAACTCATGAGATGGAACTCAAGGGGACACCCATCTATTGAGAGAATGAATAAGAAATGCTAAATAAATGTAGTTATTGCATCATAAAAAATGCTGAAATGTAGGATTTCTGAGAAGCCTGGAAAGATTTCTATGAATTGATTCATATTGAAGTGAACAAAAAGAACCAAGAGAAAAAAATATACAATAACATTATAAAGACAAACAACTTTGAAAGACTTCAGAATTTGAATCAATGCATTGGTCAACTATACTTCGAGAGAATTCACAATGAAGTATGCTACTACTAACTTCTTTATAGGGAACATGTTGAATAAAAAATGTCATTTGGAATGTTTTTCTTGACTGCACATACTTGTTAAAAGAGTTTTGCTTTCCTTTTTTCTTTTCCAAAGGAGAGGGGGAGAGGAGAAGAGGATAGTGTGAGTTAGAAAAAGGAAAAAAAAGAAAAAAGAAAAAAAAGAAAGGAAAGGGAAAGGAAAGAAAAAAGCATAGGGTAGATGAGGAATTGATTTTGGAAGTTGCTTTCCAACTCTGACTTTCTGTGAACACAAGCACCTAAAATATTTAGAAATACCTCAGACACTTTGTTTCCAGGTAAAATTTTTAGTCTGTGTGTGTGTGCATGTGTGAAGATTTTATGTAATATCCCACAAAATGCTTCATGTCAAAGTCTGGATTTTCAAAAGATGGCATCTTGAATGGAAGCAGGTTCAGATTTGGGAGAACAAAATATAAGGCTTAGGGAAATTTAACTGAGCAGCATCATGCATAACACATTATTATAATATAGTTACTTGACCTTTGAGTACAAACTTTGTTGTCCAAAGTATTTTTTCCTTTATTTAACATCTATGTATAACCTTATCATGTTGCACACAACCTTGTCACTCAATTCTATCTTTCATAGCATGCTCCCTCCTTACCTCTTAGGATCCCCTTAGAATTGGCTATTATCATTCTTTCAAAATTCTACTCATGCTCAACCTTCTACAGATCCCCCTGGCTTCTAGTTCTCTCCTGCCCACCTCACAAATGCATATTTTGCTATTTCAAATATATTTTGTATATACTTATTTATGTGTATATTGCCTCCACCAATATCATGCATGCTTCTTGAAGCCAGATACAT
>CM053774.1:87573567-87670003 GCA_028658325.1 Potorous gilbertii | reverse complement strand
GCTTGGGGGTTGGCAGGCATAGGTGCGTACCAATCTCTTTTATTTTGTAAAATTGCTAAGGCCCCTGGGAACCATCCCTGTGGGCAGAATTACCAGCCCCCTAAGAAAGAAACTTAATTGGCTTATGCAAATTTTAAACATTGAATAAGACTAGCTTAGAAGATGCAATAAATAGGAATGATTTTTAACAACTGATTTTTACATCCAGGCAAGTTTTAAATTTGAAAAGGAAAAGATCTTAAATGGAATTCCCTTATATATGTGAGTCCTGGTAAATCTTTATTGCTTACTGCAACTCCATGAGTATAGAAATGACATCTGGCTCTGAGATGATTAATTAATTTTGCTATTTAAGGTGAAAGACATTTGGGACCACAAATATTTTTGTTTTGAGCTTGAATTTGGATATAGTTGTTTGCACTAAAACAGTATCACAGGCTACTCAAAGGAAATACTTCCCACTTGACTATTCCTGAGTCTGGCTATGAAATAGATATTAAATAATTGGAAAATTTTACTCTTATCTGAATTTAAACAGAGTCAAGGATGTTTTATTCTGTCATATTTGTTATATCACATTTCCCCGCTTTCTCTTTCTATAGTCACTAGCAAGTGACCAACAAAACAGGTGAGCCCCTTTTGTGTAATCTTACTGGAATATCTAATATAATTTTTATCTGAAATTAGAGCACGTTCAGCAATTTAAGTAAACTACTAAACACTCATCTAAGATGTCCTCATTTTTTAAAGGATTTTATAAGCAGTAGTGTTTTCCTGTAATCAGTCTCTTACTTTTGTGAGCTTATATTGTACCTTTTTGACTAAAACATTTTGTGTTATCCAGGAATTATGTGATAATTAAGAATTTGGTTTGTTCTCGTATTTTAGAAATTCATATTGCTTAAGGACACTTTTTTTTTTTTACCAACTAAGCTTTAATGGATTTTAATTTTAAAAGGTTTATTTTTCTTTCAAAGTAAAAAGAGAACTACCATTTTAAAGGTTTTCAACTAATTTTCTTTATAAAAATTTCGTGACTCTGTTAACATGAGGACAAATTTTAAGCTGTTTTAAAACAAAAGAAAGCATTTAGAAATCAATCTCTCTTGTAAAGTCCACTTATTTTGAAGACAATGTGTTGATAAATTATTATGTAATGATCCATAAAGCAGAAAAGATCTTGCTGTTTTAATCTAAATTTGTAGTCATTCAATGACCTAAGCAAAATTTAGTGTTTGAACCTATTCTAAATAGTATCTATCTATCTATATTGTATATATATCTAAATAGTATATAATCTAAATAGTATATAATTTAAATAGTATATAGTATATATATCTAAATAGTATATAATCTAAATAGTATATAATTTAAATAGTATATAGTATATATATATCTAAATAGTATATAATCAAAGAAGGAGAAACTAGCCTGTGAAACAACGATGCACATCTATTCAGTTGTAAGGTTCAAGTTTGAAATCTCTTTTGTTTAAGACAATACAGTTATGCTAGTAAAGAGTAATAACTTGTGAGCTTATCTTGTCTATGGTAGAAATACAAAGGAAAGTGAAGCAGTCTGAAGGATGGACAACCTCCCTGAACTCCCCTTGAATCTCCCCAACTGGCTTTTCATACTCAGACTTGCAGATAGGTTCCTCCTGAATCTTCCCACTTAATCTGGCCTTTCATATTCAAATCTGTTGCCCTTGGCCTAGCCTGGCCTTCCTCTGTCTGTTATGCCAGGGAAATTCTTTTATTTATATTCCTTTTGTGCCCGTTTGGTCTTTGTAACCTCCATGCCAGGTTTGTCTTTTTTCAGAGTGCAAGCCATCAACTCCCAGATGACTGCTCAGGCTATATACCCCTTGAATAAGACCCATCCAGGCAGGGACAGCTCTACATTCAATCTCAGCAGGAAGAAATTTCAGAGACTGAGACCTTCATGGCTTACCCCAAAAGATCTTGGGTCCCATCTCATACACAACTGCCAGGACCTATTTTAGAGGGAAATAGACAAGCAGACAGCTTGCTCACATTGACAGTTTTAGAAGCTCAACATTCCTACAACTAATTTCATCAGTCAGCTTCCATGCTTTGCAGGCAATTTCACATTTCTAGAGAGCAAGCAAGAAGCATTGTGAAGTCTTGTCCACATTGCATTCTGTTTTTACCAGCTCCATCAAATATATCCATCAACCTGTGAGGTTGAAATATGACAAATGGACATCACACATGTCCCAGAATTTGGAAGGAATAAATACCTTCATTGACTAGACTCATATTCAGGTTATACTATTGCCATCCCACTGACTGGGACAGCAATAAAATTTGCTATTGATCATCTTTTTAGGTGTTTTGCAGTTCTAGGTATTCCACAAATTATAAAAACAGGTAACGGTCCAGCTTATACTAGTCAAGTCTTTACTAAGTTGTGTCAGAATACAGAATACAGCATAGAAGTGGCATCCCATATAATCCTACTGGTCAGGCCATTGTAGATGTATAACGCTCCTCCAAAAACAAAAGAAAGGGGGAGAAGAAGGCAAAAGAATAAGGAGAAGAGTTGACATGATGTTGTATACCATAAATTTCCTCACACCAGATAGAGACTTGCACCTGCTCAAAAACAGTTTCAAAAAAGCAAAACACACCTCATTGATTGGAAAAAAGTGAAGGTGAAATGGAACACAAAGATAGGCCCTATGTTAACATGGGGGTGAGGGTACACTTGTATTTCCACAGGAATTGGGGAAGAAACCATCTGGATACCAGAAAGAAATATCTGACCTCTGCCATACATTGGAGAAGACACAGATAGAGGAAAGAGAAGAAGTCATAATCACAATGAACCCATCACTGCACTAACAGGACAATGAAGATATTCTGCTTCTAGGTACCTTCCAGCTGACCACTGTAGCAGAAGGAACTGATCGAGAGGGAGATATGTACATAATCTGCCTTGGGTTGAGGTGGTGACATGGTGAGAGGAGATTGAGGAGGTAATGATGGTAGGATATGGGTCAAAGGTTTTTGGGAAACAAATTGATATAGATAGAAAAAATTTTGCTGTTATGATTGGGAAATAACATGCTTTAATTGTACTATCACTGAATGCATTGGTTTTTGTATGGCTAATACTAGCATCATTTCTGTAATTATGTGTCCTAGGTTTGCTTTAATGCCTATCAAAAGTAAAGACTGGTATATGTCTGTATCTGATCACCTTTTAATCAACTAATGTTGAAAGTAAGACCAAAAAGATGTATAAGTTGCATTATTTTCGGCATTGTAAGCTTTGTGGCAGCATTGGCTTCCTCTATATCACTTGGTTCTTCTGAATGTAACACTTAATGGATGCTTTTTTTAATGGAAACTATTGTGGTGGTGGGAAACAAAGTTGGTGTTCTTGAAACAAGATTGTCCACGAGATGTGATTATAGGTTCATTTCTATTTGTGTTACGCTTGTCTACTATAATAACTCTCTATATAATTGGACTAAGATTAGAAATCATTTGAGTGGGATACAGGCAATAGCAGTCTTGCTTTGGATATTGAAGATCTTAATTAGATTGCTAATGACATAGATTGGGCCTCCAAGGAAAATCTTGACCCCGATGAAGCTGCAAGTGTGATTGGGGTTTATGTTGCTAATACAAATCCCTTTGCATCCTTGTTCCATTGGCTCATGTCTATATTACCTCTCTTCTTGGTTTCTCTGTATCAGGCCACCTGTTTATAGTGCCTTCTCTCTTCTGGGAAAGGTCTTCAACCTCAAGTACCTTATCTCTGGTTACAACAAAAGAAAGGGGTAATTGTTGAGGGCTAGGATGGAGCCTGTTCTTTGAGACTGTGCTCATTGTCATCCAGAATGAGTCTCCAGACTGCCCTCCCCACCCCCCACCATGAGATAAACAAGAGAATTGCAGAATACAAGGTATATGTAAAATAGATGCCCTCTAGGCTAACATTCCGTAAGACAATAAGACTGACCAAATTACTAAAATGGGAAATGAGTAGATTGTCCTGTAGACTTGCAGCTTCTGTCTATAAATACCCTGACCCTCAGATCAATAAATGGAGTTGCCTTATCTTCTTCTGCCTACCTGTGTGTCTTTCTTTTTCACCTCTGTCACTGAGCCATGTAGGGACGCAGGCTGTTTGCCACAGCTGGTCACTGCGTTGGTTAGGCTTCTTAAGTCTTTCAAAGTTGTTTATCTTTACAATGCTATTAGTATATGAATTGTTCTCTTGGTTCTGTTTCTTTCACTCTGCATCAGTTCATACAAGTATCCACAAGATTTTCTGAAATTATCTTTCATCATTTTATAGGACTCAATAGTATTCCATTCATAGCCATTCTCCTATTGATGGGCACCCCTTTCTCCCTGCAATTTCTACTCATTGCTTCTTATTCTACCCTTTTAAGAAACACAGAGCAATTCCAATTCCTCTTCTACATGACAATCCATCATATACTTGAAGAACTACCATGTCTCTTCTGAGTTTTCTTTTGTCCAAGTTAAACATCAGTTTCAACTGCTTTGTCTTGGGTTTTCTCATCTTACTGATCGTTCTCCTCTGGCCGATATCCAGCTTGCTAATATCCTTCCTAAAATGTGATGTTCAGAAGTGAACACAATATTACAAATATGATCTGACCAAGGAAGAGTACAGTGGGATTATCACCTTCCCTATTCTGGACTCTACACTTCTATTAATATAGTTCAAGGTCACATTCACTTTTCTGGTCACCTTGTCACATTGTTTACTCATTTGGAGCCTGGAGTCCACTAAAATAAGCAAATCTTTGCCATAGGACCAGAAATCTAGTCATATCTTATGTATTTTCCACTTGTGTTGATGACTTTTTGAACCTAATTAAAGGATTTTACATTTCTCTGTATTACAGTTTATTTGGAAATAGATTTAATCTATTGTATTAAACTGTAGAACTTTTAAAAAATCTTGTCACTTTAAGTCTTATTTATTGCTCCCTGCTTTGTACTGCCTGAACATTGATTGATAATCATGCCATCTATGCTTATATTAAATAGTACCAGAACAAATAGAGAATGGATAAAAAAGGAGAAAAAAATACTTTAGACTGAAGTTGAAGATTTATTTGTAACTGTTGTTATTTTAATTACAAAGTTTACCTTCTCTCCTTCTTTCCCCAATCCCCACCAATTAAAAATAAACAAAAAGAAACAAAACAAAGTTTTTTTTACAAACATGTTACAACAAAAACAAATTTCCATGTTGACCACATTAAAAATTACATATCTCATTCCTCACTTCGAATCCCTTGCCTCTCTATAAGGAGGTGGCTAGCAGGTTCCATCGCTGATCCTCTGTAATCATGCTTGGTCATTACAGTGGTCAGAGTTCCCAATTCTTTCAATGTTGTTTGCATTAACCATATTTTTGGAATTATTTAAATTGCCTTTGTGAATCTGTTCATTTCACTCTGCATCAGTTCATGTGTCTTTTCAGTATTCTCTAAAACTATCTTCTTCACCATTTCATAAAGCTAAAGAAAAGTCCTATCATATTTGTAGCTATTCATCAACTGATGAATGCTCTTCAGATTCCTATGATTCTTTGTTATCTTAAAAAGCTATAAATGATTTTTATAGCTTTAGAACTCTAAATTTAGAACTTAGACCTCTATTTTGCTTAGAATGAACCTTTCCCTTTTTCTACACTGTCTCTAATTCATTCTTCTCCCCTTTCTCTTTGATTTCCCTAGTTACCCTTCAACCCCTCTAGATATCTACTTGAATATTTTGATAATATGTGACAGTTTTTCCTAACCTTCTTCTTGTCTCCTGTGTATTCATTTTCCATTCTCTTTTCATTTTTCTCTCAAGATCTTCAAGACACAATAGAACCATTACCAGGTCTTATCTAATTAGGACCCCTCTATGACCCTTCCCTTAATTTTAATAAGGTTCAGAGGTCACACCTTGTCATCTCCTCATATTAGAATATAGACAGTTTACCCATGTTTAGTTCTTTATCATTGTTCATTCATGTTTACTTTTTTATGTTTGTCTCAACTGCCATATTTGAATTTCAAAGTCTCCACATAGCTTGGGGTTTTCATGAAGAATCCTAGGAAGTCCTCTATTTTGTTAAACATTCTCCCTGGATAATTATACTGAATTTTTCTGAATAAGTTATCCTTGACTGCAAGTCTAAATGTTTTACTTTCTGTAATATCATGTTCCAGACTCTTCTCTCCTTTATTTAAGGATATTAAATCTTGTGTGATGCTAGGGCTACTCATTACTTAAATTCATTTTTTTTCTGACTGCTTGCAGTATGTTTTCTTTGATGTGAAACTTTAGATTTTAACTATAATGTTCTTGGGAGTCTTTATTTTTGGGTTTCTTTCAGGAGGCAAGCAGTGGGTTCCTTCTATTTTGCCCTTTGATTTTAACAGATTTGTGCAGTTTTGTTTTAAGATTTCTCAAAAAAATCTAGATTCTTTTTGGTCATGGAATTCAGGTAGCCCAGGGATTCTTAATTCTTTTCCTCCTCTATTTTTCAATTCAGTTATTTTATCTTCCTATGAGATACCTTATTTTTTCTTCTACCTTTTCAGCCTTTTGACTTTGTTTTAATATTTATTGATGTGTCATGAAGCCATTGACTACAATTTGATCCATTTTAGTTTTTAGGGATCTTTTTGTAGGATTTTCTGCTTCTTGCTTCTCTAGTCTGTTGCATTTTAAAAGAAGCTAGATTTGATTAGTTGAAGTGATTAAATCTTTTAGAAAATGGAATCTTATTTTTCAGTTAATGAAAATCTGCTTTCTCTCCCTCACTTCCAATTCCTTTGCAAGGAAAAGCAGTCCCCTATCACAAACATTTATAGTCAAATAAAATAAATTCCCTTATTGTTCATGTAGAAAAAATGCCTCAGTCTGCACTGAGTCCAACACTTCTCTGTCAGGAGGTGGGCAGCATGTTTTATCATGAGTCCTCTGATATTATGGTTAGTCATGGCACTGATCAAAGTTCCTAGGTTTTACAAAATTGCTTGTCTTTACAATGCTATCGTATAATTATTTTCTGGTTCTTCTAACTTCACTCTTTATCAGTTAATATAAATTTTCCCAAGGTTCTCTGAAATCATCTCCTTTGTAATTTCTCACAGCACAGTAGTATTCCATCAAAGTGTTTACTTTCATAAGAATTCTACCTGGAACTCTTTCTTGACTTCCACCTTGAATTCATTTCCTTTTAAGGAAATGCATACCCTAAGCTGAAAGGACAGGAAATGGGAAATGATTTGCCCAGGGTCAAATAAATAGTGAACAAAAAAATCAGAGATTTGTAGCCATGTTATTTGACTCCATGTCTTTTGATCTTTTCTTTTTTTTTTTTTTTTATCAAACTAGGGTCTTTCTCCATCTCAATAAATAGGCAAATATTTATTAAGATCTTAATACAGACTAGCCACATATTAAACACTGAAGCTATGAATAAAAATGTTCAGACGTTCCTACTCTCAAGGAACTTCTATTTCTAATTGGTGGATCCATTTTATGTAAAGGTTTGGTGGCTAGGAAAGAAAACTTTGGTTAAAGCAGTAATATTAGGGTGCTTTTTATCCTTGGAGAAACAGTAATATGGATTTGCCTTTTGTCTCCTGACCAAGAGATGAAGGGAAGATGCAGATGGGTGGTTTTGGGCATGGCAGGGTAGATGGACGACCATACTGGTTGTCCTTGGTGTCTTGGCAGATGATTGGCTGAATGAAGCATGATCTGAGGTGGGATAGACATGGCGGGCTATAGTGAGGATTGACTTAGCCACCAATGTATGCTTTTCTCCCTTCCTCTGGAGGGTCATCATCTCTAGTCAAGAGAGGTTATTCATTTAAAACAGATGGAAATATGGTAGGACCAGCTGGAAAGAAGTATCACAGCACCAGTGGCAAAAAATAAAAATGATAGGTATTGATTTTAAGATCTTGAGTCATAGACAGTTCAGAGCTTCTCCATTAATAACAGGGAATAAAAAAGAACCTTGAAGTAACAAATTCCAAGTATAGGATTTGATTATTTTTGAAAGGTTCAGTTAAAAGAGCTCTCTGGACTCAAGGTATTTGAGTTCAGTTCTCTGCTCTGATATTTACTACTTGTATGACCTTAGCCAAATCACTTAACTTCTATCATGTCAAGTCAGTAACCTTTACTATGCACTGTGCACTTCCTTAAGCACTGGTAATTCATCTGCAAGGAGAAAGAAAGGCAATCTCTGTCCTTATAGGGAAAGATAACATACACAAGGGATCTGAAAAGCTGGCTGAGGGAAAGGGATTATCCAGAGCATAATGAGTGAAGCCCAGAGAGAAATAAAAACATGGCTTGTTTGGGTTTTCTTCTTAAAATGGAGTTCTGGAAGGAACCAGACAATAAGAGGAAGAGAACACAGGAGCTGAATGTTCTTCTAATGTGAAAATGTCAGGAATAGAGTAAACTTTCAGGCTGAGGAGACTACTAGGGCAGAGAACTTCCAGGGTGAGAAGGCTGTGGTCAAATGGTAAACAAAGTCCAAATCACCAGGTATGAAGCTCAGAGAGGAATGAAGCCACGAATGGCCTTTAAACTTATTTCCAGTAGTATTCCATCAAAAGGCATTGACTAAAGGGGGTTGGATTAATTTGCCTCTGAAGTATCTTTCATCTACCTGATCTTATGACTTTTCTCAGAAAAGTAACATTACAGATATTACTTTGGTATTAAATATATTAGAACTCAGAAATAATTGGAATGTGGAATGTGGAGAAGACTAGAGTAACACAGAAGTGAGAATTCTGGTTTTTTCATGGCTAGGCCTGGAGAAGCTTTTCAAAAGCTGAAAGGCTGTTATTGAATATTTGGGATAAGTAGTAAAATACAAGAATGTCACAATCTTGTGTACCAAAGGATAAAGATAACAATTATTTACTGAGATTTATGTATAATATAATCCACTGAGTACTTAAATGTTAAAGTTAATCCTCTTTACATAGTGTGCCTTCCCAGAATCTGGAGGAGGAGAATTGACACTGAAGAATAATCAGAGATAGGAAATTTAGAGTTTTCTGGAAAATATCTAAAAAATGAGACTGAAATATATTTGTATGACATATGTGCACCAAGACCTAATACTGCATGGTTGTTTAAGAAATGACAATTCTTCCTTCCTTACTGCATAGGAAAGCAGAGACATTGAAAAATTCACTTTTCAGAAAGATGACAATAACTTGCACTTATTCACATATTTCCTTGGATGTTTATAAATGCTTTTCTCATACATGTTTATCTTACCCAACCATAAGCATCTGGAGGACTGAAACACAAGGGCAGTGACCTATAGACAGTGGGTATTCATGACTGGTTGTACAAACAGGCAATTTGAAGGAAAAATGATAAATCTTGAGACCATAAGCTGAAAGTTGACATTATGAGAATGTCTTAGTAACCCCTGGTGTCAGTCAGGTCCAGATGAGGGTAGTTTGAACTACGAAGGCAAGGATTTACAAATTGTGCTCCACTGTTTGACCAATGTATTTTCTCATTCCTCTGTCTTCATTATCTAGAGAAGCTGTTAAAGATAAGGTCAGGGTAGCCAATCAGGAAACATTTTACCTTTAAAACTGACAAGAATGACTCATTAACTACCAACCAGGAAACTTGTGTCTGGAAAATTCTTTTTGAAACACGTTTTGAAACAAAGTTTAAAAAAAGGAGTGGTGTGTGCTCTGACATCCAAACATTATAGCCTGTGTGTACACTGGTTTATTCTCTGTCCAAACATTTGTTTGCTGTCCTGGAGCTGCCTGCTGTGATGGAGGGACCTTTGATGTAAATGCATAGCCAGCTTGGCACGTGTAATGTTTGGTATGCCCAAATTATTGCTTCAGAATGAGACATTCTAGATAAGAAGCTGAAGATCACAATATTTTAAGATGGGCAAATCTGATTTTTTAATTCTAAGGGCTTGCAAAAAGAAACCAATCCTCTTCCTCCATTTCCCTTAATATTTCTTAAAAGTCCATCAGTTTAGAAGAAAGTACTCTGAATCTCTATGGATGTGCATACATTTAAAACTTGATGCAAAAACTTGGCTATTAAAGCTCAGGCATAGTGGAGTTGAACTGTATATACTGTACCATGGAGACCACCAGAGCCATGAATAGATCCAGACTTAATGTTTGGACCTGAGACAGACTAGGGTCCAAGAAGTCTGAATTCAAGTAATAACTCAAAGCCCTGTACCTGAAGAAAGTATCTAGGGATTCTTATTAACATACTCTATGCATAACATAATGGAAAGATCATTGGACTGAGTAAGAGACCCCAACTGGCTATGTGATCCTGGAGAAGTCATTAAACTACCTTATCTATCAAATGAAAAGATTTGATGTATGTAGATGTAGTCCAGAGATCACAGAGTTAGGCATATCATAGGATCATAGATTTAGACCTTATATTAAGATTAGACCATTTAGATCATAGACCATAGATGTAGACTTTAGAGGCCATATATAAATTCCTCTTCCTTATCTTACATATGAGGAACCTGAGGTCTCTGGAGCTTATTTGTCCAAAGTCATGCAGTAAGTGGTCAATCCCTTTCACTTGATTCAAAATTTGTCTTTCTCTTCACCATACTGCATACTTGGGAGTCAAAAAAGGAAAAAAAGTGACTCATATACTTAAAATACATTTAGGAGTACCTTTTGTATTAGCAAAGAACCAGAAATAGTGCTAATGTGCATTGATAGGGAAATGGCTAAAAACTGGGGTATAAGCATATAATGTGAAATTACTATGCTTCAAAAAGTGATGACTGTTAAGAAAGCAGAGAAGGAAGGGAAAAATTATATGAACTGATGCAAAGTAAAATAAACAGACCCAAGGAAAGAATATATACATAATGGCTACAAAAAAGAGCAAATATCTGAAACCAACTGCTTTGTAATTATAAGATAAAATTTATTCTTATTGAAAGAAAAAAATTATCTTTTCTTTTGAAGAAGTGGAAGCCTATGGTATGGAATACTGCATGCACTGTCTGACTTAGTTCTTGGCAAGATTTGCTGAATTGCTTTTTTCTCTTTTTTAAAAAAAAATTCTTTATTAATTAATGTCAATTGGATGAAACCAGCCTCTAACCTGTAGGTGGTCAGAGCTGAATGGAGCAGGCTAGGGTCAGGAATCAAACAGAAGTATAACATCAAAGTGAAGGTAATGGCTTTCAAGAAAAGACACACTAGTGTGACCAAATCTCAATACTTATATTAATGGTTGCACAGTGAGCTATATCCCTGACAATGAGGGGTAACATCAACAATGTGACAAGTTTAATTCATAAAAGGACTTCATGAACAGAACATGGAGACAGTGGATGCTTGTCTGAGCTCAAAGAACACCTGGTGGTGGTCAAAGCAATACAATAATTATATGAAGCAATTCTCTGATTTTACCAAGCTGAGATTATCTAGAGGGTGAATGCAAAGGACTGTTGTTATGCCAAGCTCAGGGCAGGTACAGATGGTTTGCTGGGTCTTAGCTTTGGAAAACAGGTATCTCCTAATATCTTGATATTTCCCCCTTTTGGTCAAAGGGAATGGGTCTGAATGACTCCCTACCCTTCTGGCTAATAAAGGACAGGCAGAATTCAGCCAAGATGCCACAAGAGGTGAGCTGGGCCAGGACGAGCATTTTTATCCCAGGAATTCAGTTCCTTGAGGAGCTCTATGAGGAAAATGTGTCCTAGGTATCACTGCTAGCCATTGTTGATTTGCAAGCAGAAGAGAAAGGGGAGGCAAGAATGCAGAGGGAGGAAATGCCAACATACACTTGAATTGGAGCCTTAGTGGATGGCCACATAACAAAAGGGAAGAGGAGAAATAAACTAGGACAGTATACTCAGCCTTTGTCTGGAACCTTGAGATAGTTGTCTCATATGGATGCTTCTGGGTCTGTACCAGATGATGCTTGAGGTCCTTGGAAGGTTTTGCTGTCTGTTCAAGAGCAGAAGCTTTTTTCAAACGATCCAGGAGTCCATACCCACAAATCGGATGCCTTGGTAGAGGTAGAGGTCCTTAGAAGACATATGAGTTGGTAAATTTGAGAAAACTCTTTGTATCCATCTTTGGACCTGAGTTTCTGGTCAGCATAACATAGGTCCCTGGTTAGGGATCTCTAAACAGCACATAAAGATGGTCTAGTTTCCCAGTATACAGAGCTAAGTTCAAACAATGCAATAAAGTTTTCTTCTAATTTCCATAATTGCCACAACCATATTAAGTCAGGTACAGATCAAACTATCTACAGGGTTCACAATGGACTTGTTCTGAGAAGGGAGATTTACATGTCACCCAGAGAATCAAGAAAACTTAAACATCTTGAAACAAAAGACTAAAGCAATGCAATGATTATCATCAATATTAATTAACATCAAGTATCCTTCTATCCTAGTGACCCATTCTCAATATCCATTTTGAGTCCCAGATGTCTTACGTAGTTGTCTGTTCCCTAGATAGGGGCTCTGCTTCTCTGATTCCAAATCTAGAGGTTCCTAGATAATTCTGATAGTAATATCATTTGAATTTGGTTCTCCAGTTTTGAAACTTCAGAGAATTTCAGTTCATACACAATCTGTTGTTTCTATCCTTACCTAAATCCTATACTTGATATATGAATCTTTTAAAAATTAATGAGGGTCCAACCACAGGATGAGCTCTTCTGCTTTTTGAAATGATCAGACAGATACTTTAATAATGAGAAAATAATTTCACTTTCTTTACAATTACCCATGTAATTTATGTGTAAGATCCACTTTTGAGAACTTATTAACAAAAACATTCTCAAAGCCTGAATTTCCATGATATATAAATTTTGGAAGTCAATAATGTACATCTGTATGTAGTTCTTAGAGAAGACAGTCTAATCCTGTTACTTTTCTCAAAATTTACCATTAATTAGAAAACTTTCACGCTACATCTTTGTCTTATTTTGTTTAATCAATTCTCCCTTAGGAGAATATCATCCCTGTATTATAATTTGACCACAAAACAGATTTAAATTATAAGATGTTAGTTCATATTTGCATAGTAACTCAGAGGTGTTCCAGTATTAACCTATTATTTAAAAAATTTGGTATTGTACTCACAAAACTTTTTGATTATAGGAATTTGTCATAAAAGGAAAAAGATGCATATTGTTATAACAATATCATGTATCATAACAGAGGGAAAAACTCCCTTAGCTCTGTTTGATTCTAGGGATGAGTCATATCTGACAGTCAATCATAGAGTCACATGGTGTTAAAAACAAGGCTCAGGATTAACTAGGTGGGAATTTTCCTTTTCAGAAAGTAAATAGCACAATGGGGAAATAGAATGAGGATCCTACCTAGGCTGTGCCATAGTTTTCCCCAAAACTTTTCCTAGGTACAGATCTACCTTTAGCAGTTCCCAGACTATAGCACATACCATTTTCTACTCTTGACTTCATGACAATTGAAACAACTTTAATCAAAGCTCAAAACAACAGTATATTACAATTTCAGGAATTTTTCCTTCAATAACAAAATTTTACTAATCACAATTAAGGACCGGAATATCTTTCCTGATGTTTCCTTGACAGTTAATATTTCATTTATCCTTTACTTATAAATTAAAACTACTCTAGGGCTTCAGACATACAGCAAATACCTGATAGTTAACTAATCATTAATGTGTTGAATCTACATCTTTAAATTATCCTATATGCTTTTATAATAGCCAAGAATTTCAAATGAAGATTCCCTATCATATTTTTTATCTGCTTTATAACAAAATATATCTCAATAAATATTTTAAAATGATCAAGTATCTATTTTTTTTATCACATTCTTTAAAAGGCCCAATTCATGTATAGCAGCATCTACATTAAAATGTTTTGTCTAACAGCATTTATGTTATAGTGGTCTCTCAAATTTTACAATATAAGAAAATTTAAAAATGCAATAACAACAAAAACAATAAGCTTTGGATGACATCAATTGCACTTCCAAATTAGCACATATAAAAATCATTGATCTTGTTACCTTTGACATTTTAAAATCACTTTACAATTATCAGCTACAGAACAATTATATTCTAGCCAGTTACTATGTTAAGCACTTCACAGTCATTATATGATTTTAATCTTAACAAAAACCCTGGGAGGTGGCTATCATTATTTTTCTCTTTATGTATCAGAATACTGGGGCAAAAAGAAGTAAGATCACTTGCCAAAAATTACACAGCTAATAAATTTCTGCAACTGGAATGTGATTCAAGTTTCCCTATATTTTCCAACATTTTATTTCAACACTAGATCTGAAATAAGAGGGATTAACAGGGGAAGGGTCTCTAACTTGGAGTGGTCACAGGAGTCTCTTTGGTTTAAACAAGTTTTTCTCTTTTCAAAGTCAGAAATGTCAAGGATAGATTAACAAAAGGTTGTTATTCGGTACAAACAGTTTTACTTTTTTCCTTTTTTTCTTCACTCTGGAATTACTTTCCAACTGGCTGCCTTCCTTCATTGACCTAGAACAATGAACCTATTCATCTTTCCATTTACTTTTAAATCTTTTATAAAATTTAGTTCTTATATTTCCTTAAGACAAATTCTACAGAATGGTACCTCAAAATTTACAAATATGTATTCAGAAGAGATTGAGTTCTTAGAATTACCACAAATCCCAGAAGTTCTCTTCTGCAATCTTAAAATGCTTAATCTCTAAACTCCTTAATCTGCTAAAAAGTTTTTTTTTTAGTAGTTCCACAAACTTTGGTTATCTGACTTTATTTCTGTAATTCCAATATAGTCAAAACTGAAATGACAGGAAAAAAGTGTCTTACAGTATTTTTTTTTCTCTTATAACCTAATGTCCCAAAGAAAGCCTAAAGTGAGAGTTAGTCCTGCTTACTGGGACAACGGCTTCAAGTATGAAAACTCATTAATATTTCCCAGTGTTCTAAACTCTCTGGCTACAGCCAGAGGTTTAGGGTTTTTTTTTTTGACTGACTGCATTTTAAATCTTTCAAAGTAATAGAATCTACTGAGATATTTTATGTAACACAGACACTTTATGTTTTACAAAGAGAGACAAAACAAGACAGATATAAATAGATAGGAAGAATTCTGCAATTCCAATTTTAATTGGTTTGACTGAGGCACAATAGGTACTGAGGTGTGCAGTTAGTCATGCAGTTGCAATTTTACAGAGACTCTGCAGAGAGATCAATTAACAGAGGTTAAGAAAGTTAAGAAAGGATATCCTTGCCAGAGTGATCCTAGATGAACTGGGTCACTGGAGAGCTCAGATGATTGGAGTATGGACAAGGACAGAAGACTCACCAGACAAGATAGTGTCAGCCTCCAGAGAAATAAATCTCTGCTGGTGCCTAGCCCATTTCCACTGGTACTGGAGAGTTCAGTGACCTGATTCCATGTCCAATGCCACTCCTAACACTAATTAATGTCAGCTAGTTAGAACCATCCTCTAACCTATGGGTGACTGGAACTGAACAGAGCAGGCTAGAGACAGGAGAGTCAGGAATCAAACAGAAGTATTATTTCAAAGTGAGGAAAATGGCTGCAAGCAAGAATACATGTGCCAAGGCCCTGCTCCAAGAAGTGAAGGACTCACTTTAGTGTGGTCAAAGGTCAAATTTAGATACTTATGCCAATGACTGTGCATTGAACTATGACCCTGACAATGAGGGGGTAACAGCAATAATGTGACAAGTTTGATTCATAGCAGGGCTTTATAATCGGAACATGGATACAGCAGGTGCTTGTCTAAGCTCAGAGAATACCTGGTGGTGGTCAAAGTAGTAAAATAATTATGTGAGGCGGTTCTGAGATTTTTCTGTGTCTGAGATCATCCAGAGGGTGAGCACAAAGCACTATGGTTATGCCAAGCTCAGGACACAACTTGCTTGCTGGGCTTTAGCTCTGGAAAATGGTATCTCCTAATATCTTGACAAAAGAGAAAACTCTCTGGGAAGGGGAGAAGGATAGGACATAATTAGAAATTAAAGTAATATAAAAACCAAAGACATCAATTACAATTTTAAAACTATGGAAATACTTTGGAGTAAAATCAGGAAGCAAATCATTTAAGGAAAGTTCCTTGGAGTTCTTCAGTTATCTAGAATTTATTCTATTCTTTCTAGAGTCATTTCAAGGGCTCAAAGATATCTGGGGAACCAAGACTCTTAGGACTTTTTCTTTAGTATCCTGTGCCTGTTCACCTTTTAGTGCCTATTCTGGGGACCCCTAAACTTATACCTATGTGGCCTTCCATTTCTTTTTTAGTTAGCCTAATGAAGAATGTACCACCAAAAAGTTTCTGGATTAAAAGTGATGGATAAAGTGTGACTTTTGGAGAGATGCCATACTTGGAAAACAATCCCAGATTTGCTGCCTGACCTTGGTTAAGTCATGGTAACTCTTTGTGTTATAAGCCTTAGCAAATGATTTACTTTTGTGGAATGCAGTAAGAATGAAAAGTCAACTAAAATGCTTCATGATCTCCCAATGGAAGCTACTATATAGATATAAAGTGGTAGCATTTAAATTCAAATTCTTCTAACCAAGTTCAGGAGAAATTTAGCTCTCAAAAGAGTACTTTACATGTAGCAGGGTTTGGGGATGGAGTAGAGGGTGAGCCAACTGCCAACATGTGTTTTTGTTGAAATGTATTTGCTAATGTCAACAACTTATGGCTTACTGTGGCACCCAAAGACATCACGTGAGCCTTGCATGACTCTTGGAGAATTTCACTCTCATCAAGATTAATACAAGAAAATCTGTAACACATATTTCTCTGCTCACATGTGGCTCATGCAGTTAAAGAGAAAGGGCACCCATTTTTGTAAGCAAATGTTGTGAAGCAAATGGCATATTTGAGCAATAGAAATATAAGGGAAAAGGGTGAGAGATGAGAAAAAAACTTTAAGAAAAGGAATCAGGAAATTGTTTAGAATATTATTTTAGCTTAAACATTTCCAAGGACTGAATATTTCAGCTCAAAGTTAAAAGTGTTAAGAAGCTTTTGTCTATAATGTTTGAAAGTAAAATGACTTGGAAGACTGTTTTGCATTTATAAATAGAAAGACAGTGCTTTGACTAACAAAATACGGAAAAGAAGAACTACAAATTCAGAGCTTACTATTGGCTGATTCCTGACTTTGTCCTGATGGTCTGTAGAGAAGGGATTAACTCCTATACTTTGCTCACAATCAGATAAACAAGTCTTTGCAATTGAAAGATTGAGATTATCCCCAATTTATTTTCTGTTGTCTCTTGTTTGTACATAGATGTTTATACATTCTCTCCTCCACTGGACTGTGAGAGTGGGAACTGTTTTTGCTTCTCTTTATATTCTAAGCTCTAGTACAGTCCCTGGTACATGATAGGTGTTTAATAAATGCTTGTTGATTTGAGTTGAAGTTAGTATTCATAAGACACTCAGAAAATCGCAATCAGTAGAAGTTTTAAAAATAATGTAATGTACTCAATTCTTTTTTTTAATTACCTGAGTTTGGGGGAGACACAAGACTATATCATTTTCTTCACCTTAGTGACTTTTTGAGAAAAACTCCTAAATTGAATATCAGTGGGAGCTGAGCTGCAGCTAAGAGTTATGAGGAAGCTCCAAGGTCATCCTGGGCAATCCTTCCCTACAAGACCAACAAGTAGTCATCTGACCTCCATCTGAAAACCTCAGATGAAGAGGAGCTCCTCATCTCCTGAGGTAGCCCATTCTATTTGTGAACAACTCTTGTAGTTAAACTGTCAAACTGTCTAAATCTGTCTAAAACTTCTTTTATTCATATTGATTCCACACCCTGAGGCCAGGGAAAACAAACCTAATTCTTCCATATGATGGTTCTTTAAATACCTGAATACAGCTAGCATGACTACTTCCCGTACTTTTGCCAGATCTTGCCTTCTCTAAACTGAATACTCCTGAGTCCTCCAAACAATCTGTACGTAGCATGGTTTTTGTCACTTTCGCCACTTGACTCATCTTATTGTGTGTTTTCAGTTTGTCAATGTTTGTACTAAAATGTGGAACCTAGAACATAACATAGCAATCTAGATATGGTTTGA
The DNA here is from genome assembly GCA_028658325.1 of Potorous gilbertii. Taxonomy (NCBI): domain Eukaryota; kingdom Metazoa; phylum Chordata; class Mammalia; order Diprotodontia; family Potoroidae; genus Potorous; species Potorous gilbertii. The sequence continues at coordinate 87,651,845 of CM053774.1, read as the reverse complement.
CTAAGTCAGAATACAACAGGCCGATGTTTTCCTAATCCTGTGCACTGAGCCTTTCTTTAAAAAAAATCATTAATTGACTCTTAAAACAATTTTTTTGAGTTCCAAATTCTCTCCCTCCCTCCACTCCCTTCTACTCATTGAGAAGGCAGGCAATGTGATATCAATTATACATATGAAATCATGCAAAATATAATTCCATATTAAGTGTTGTAAAAAAAAGAAAATTAAGAAGATATGCTTCAATCTGTACTCAGAGTTCATCACTTCTTTCTCTGAAGATCAATAGCGTTTTTCATCCCGTGTCCTTTGGAATAGTCTTGGATCATTGTATTGATCAAGTAGCTAAATATTTCACTTGATATTGTTACTATATTGCTGATACTATGTACAATGTTCTTCTAGTTCTACTCACTTCACTTTGCATCAGTTCATAGAAGTCTTCCCAGGCTTTTCTGAAACCATTCTGCACATCATAGAACAATAGTAACCCAGTGCAGTCATATACCACAATTTGTTCAGCCATTCCCCAATTGATAGACATCCCCTCAATTTCCAATTTTTTGCCCTACAAAAAGAGTTGCTATAAATATTTTTGTATGAATAGGTTCTTTTCCCTTTTCTCTGACTTCTTTGGGATAAAGACCTAGTTGTGATATTGCTGGTTTGCTAACCCTTGGGGCATTGTTCCAAATTGTTCTGTACAGTTATTGGACCAGATCACAACTCTACTAGCAATGCACTAGTATACAATTGATCTTCTTTGCATTTCTCTAATCAATAGTGATTTAGGGAATTTTTAATGTGACTATTATAACTTTGATTTCTTCTTTTGAAAACTGCCTGTTCATATCCTTTGACCATTTGTCAATTGGGGACAGTTGGCCCATCTTAACATAGCCTAAAATTGCATGAACTTTTTGGAAGGAAGTCACACCTTTGCTCATATCAAACTTTCAATTCACTAAAGGCATTATGAAGGGTATGTCCCTGAGAATTCAGTATAGGTTTTTCTAAATCACTTTATCAAACTATTAAATATCCTTGATAAGATGAGAAAAGTAGACTACTAGCTCAGGGCATTTTCCTTACCCCTTTAGCAACATACTGAGGAAGATTGATTCCTATATTTATGATTGACCTTTACAGAGATCTGGGGAGAATAAAAGGTGGAGAGAGTCAAGAGAAGAGCTACACCAAGAGACTGAGACTGAATTCCATGAAGAGAAATCCTATTGAGCGATCTCCTTCCAGGGATTCACAAGATGCCAGAGATGGGAGCAGACAGAAGGAATAATACAATGGTGAAGAGCTCTTCCATCAAAGTAAGAGCTGAAGGATGTAGGCTGGCAGGAATGGTGTGACTTAAAAACTCCTGAAAAAAATGATAATGGGAACTGATGAATATTAAAAAGCAGAGCTATGCCAATCAGAATCTATCTTATCATTTGCTACTCTGGTAGAAACAGCTCAATGGTGTAGTGAATGAAGCACTGGACTTGGAGCCAGAAGGATTTGAGTTCACATCTGCATCTGGGACTTCTAGCTATATGACACTAGGCAACTCATTGATCTTTGTTTACCTCGGTTTCCTCAACTGCAAAAGAAGAATAATAACACCACCTAACTCACAGGTAGTTTTGAAGATGAAATTGTTTTGAAGATAAAATGAGGTAATATTTGTAAAACATTTAGCATGTGCTAAGTCCTTTATAAAAATGCTTATTCCCTCCCTTCCTCTCTTATGTGGACTGTTCACAGTCACCACCACTTTTTGTAGTGGCAAAGATTTGGACATTAGGGGGAAAAAACAATAACCATTGAATAGCTTGGTCTTTTTCTGTCACCATTATTGTTATGCCACCTAAGCAATGTTACTAACCCTCTTCTAATCAGGAAGATCACAAGAAACAACCAAATAGACACATCTATGACTGAACCACCATTGTTTTGACTTCTTCATTCCATTTCTTATTTCCCATTCTCTGAGGGCCCCTGATTGGAGATAGCTTCTGCTTCAATCAATTCTTCTGCAATTGTCTGTTTTTCATGTTCAGATTGTCTCACTCTTGAATTAATATCCCCAATATTTGGCACACTACCTGGCACAGAGTAGTTATCAATACTTGGCAATTGACTCATTGATGGTTTAACTCCAAAGGACAATGCCTGAGTATCAAGTTATCTATTTAGAATCATGAAAAAAGCAAAAATAACATCTCTATAGTACTATGGCCTTAAGTTGGATCTGTGGGCATAGAAGGAGGACCAGTCTGGTTACGTTTAATGTCTCTTGTTATTGGCATATAGTGTCACTGGCAAAGTCAAAGCCGTCCAGAATTGGTCCTTTGGGCCCTTTGGGACTCCATGAACTGCATAAATTGGACCCAGTGACACTTTATGCTGAGTCATTTCTACTTCTGCTTGTATAGTTTCTAGGCTAATGAATAGTTCTAAAACATCACCAGGTCTAGCAAGACATATACGTATAATCACGTTAGAGTCATAATTATATGCCTTCACATTTCATTGATTTCCATGTAGACTCATGAACTTTAAACCCTATATCCAATGGATTGAGATGTAACAATGTGATAGACCTGCAAATCATCTTGCTAAAAAGGGGCTTTTAAGAACAGTCATCTGTTGTGAATGAATTATGGTCTATGAATATGATGGAATACTATTGTGCTATAAGAAATGATGAAGAATGATGACTTCAGAGAAATCTAGAAAGACTTGTTTGGATTAAAGTAGAGTGAACAGAGCAGAAACTATTTATAGTATAACAACTTTAAGGAGAACAATTTATATAATATAATATAATGATGGTGTTGTAAAAATGAACAATTTAGGACTTCAGAACTCTGATCAACAGAGCGATCAACCATGATTCCAGAGGACAAATGGTGAAGAATATTTGTTACAGATATTTGTACAGCAAATATAACAAATATCTCTTTTTTTTCTTTTTCTCAGTGGAGGGGGAAGGTAGGAGGGAGTAAAAAAGAAATATTTATTAATGGAAAACAATTTTTAACAATAGTAACATAAACAACAAAACCAACCATCTTCAGGATAAAACATATCCTGGAGCTCCATGTGAAATGGACACATAAGCCAGGGAGTTTCTTCAGAGAGAGTGGCATGGTCAGAGAGGAATTCTTTCCTCCTTACCTTTCTCTCTTCAACTTTTCTTGGCATCCACAATGTATATTTATCTCTTAACTAATATCCCTTAAAGGTATCATCAAGTAAGGTATTAGCAGAGGACTATGGTATTACTAGACACTGAGGAAATTAGCAGGTAACTAAAGAGTCTTTTGATAACATGAATTCCTGCATTTAACAAGCATTTTTAAAATTATGCTGCTAGAGAGAGGCAGTTGCATTGATACTGGGGGATCCCAGCCAGAGACGCAGCAGGGATGATATGGCTTCAGAGGAAATGTTTGTGATGACCCTGGGTGGTAGTATTTGAAGTAGATGTTCATGAGATAATTCCTTCCCTTTTTCTTTGAGCTGTTGACTGCAGCAACATGGGGGAATACTTCATTAATAAGAACATGAAGCTTCGTTGATTTTAGGTGTAGACTCTGAAGAAATGCGAATAGGGAAATGAGGAGCCCAGATTCCCTTTGCTCAACTACCTTGAATAAAGTGAAGTTGTGAACTAAGTGATTCATGGGGTGACTGACTATGGAATGAGAATAGCTACTGTTTTTGAATAGAGGTATGTCTGCTTGGAGTTTTATATATATTAGAAGCATGTCTTTCTTTTTGGTCTTTTGAAGAGGGCAGAAGATAAGAATCTTAGTGGGGAATGATGTCCCTGAACTACATTTTTGGAGATTTTCCCAGAGTTCTGAGGGGGTCAATAATGAGGCAAAATTGTGATATTTATGAAATTGTGCATTTGAAAAATTTTACATTTTAAATCCTAGAAGAACATGAAGCAAGTTAGTGGATGGGATTGGGAAGGAGTTACTTCTGCAATTAGAAGTCTTCCTAACTTGTAGCGACAGCAGGTAGAGAAGATCTTATCAATTTTCCAACTTTATGCATGGTCACTATTCCTTTGAGACATTATCCTCTAGTACTACTCTATCTTACCATGATGGTGGGGATTTAGCCCATCACCACACTGATATTTGCATGGTACTTACAGGCTTTTATTTCATAAAACTTTTATTTCATAGATTATTTCATTTGAACCTCATAATAAGTCTATGAGGTAGGTACTGCATAATCATTCTTATTTTACAGATAATGAAGGATGATTATGTAAGTGACCATGGTCACATAGCTAGTAAATATCAGAGGCTCCTGCCTTTGACCTCAGCTCTCCTTGATATTCAACAGTCTATGGACTATCCCTTGCTGACTGCTTATACCTGAAATTGTGTTATGGCTTATGGTCAGACCATAGTTACTGTACCTTTTTGATACTGGTGACATAATTTAACCACGTTTATACATTTTTGTGCAGTGTAGCAGGTATTAAATGAGAACATTTCAGCCACAAAATTACTTAACATAGTCATGTTTTCCTAGGCAGATTATTTGGAATGAGTTTGAGTGTATAACTATAAATCTTGTGAAAAATGGGAAACACACTTTTTATTTTTCCTGCTCTGATGCAAATAAAACAATCCACAAAATATAATGTCAAAAGGAAATTCTGGGTCTATAAAATGATTAAAAATTATGGCCCACATGGCAGGAAAACTCATCATGCTTTTTTAAAAAATTAAAAAAAACCCTTGAAATCTTCAAAGAAAAAAGCAACTTTTCTAGCCTTTAAAGACAACAAGTTCTTTTAGGTTGTGAAATTAATCTTAAAAGTTGAAACTAGGGTAGTGTACTGGACTCCATTACCTTTGCAGCCAGAAAAGTTTTGTCAGTCTTATCTCAAAGTTTGTGAAATTAAGAAAAACAGCCATGCAGGGGCTGAGCTAGAGTTTTACAGCCTTAAGCAAGGAATGCCATTGAAGTTGTCAGACTCATAAACTTTTAAAATGTTTAGGTCTTTTGTAGAGAGGGTGTATGGTTTAGGGTTGGAAACCAAGGCCTGCAAGGCTATAGGAACTGGATTTTAGTCTTAGACCTATCATAAATTTTTTTAACTTAGGACAAATCCTTTAAATTTTTTGTGCCTTAGTTTCTCCACTCAAATAATGGGACAAAAATAGCAACTAATTTTCAAGGTAATTGTAAAAAGGCACACTTTTCTTCTTAATGCCCAAGAACATACATAACAAAATGGTTATAAGGCATTTGCACTTGACATTATCTAAGGTCCCTTCAAGTTATAAATCTTTTGTAGTCAATGGGACACACTTCCCTTCTCTCTGATAGAATGTTAGTTCCTTGAGAGCACCAGTCTCAAGTGCAGTGCCTGGAACATGGTAGGTAGTTAATAATGGTTATTTTTTTTAAATGATTGGATGAATGAAATTTTAGTTTTCAACGTTCACTTCCACAAGATTTTGAGTTCCATATTTTCTCCCTATCTCTTTCCTCCCCACCCCAAGATGGGCATTCTGATTACCCCTTCTCCCAATCTGCTCTCTTCTATTACCCTTCCCTCACCCTTTCTCTTATCTCTTTCCCTTCTGTTTTCATGTAGGGCAAGACAGATTTCTATACACCCTTACCTGTATATCTTTTTTCCCAGTTGCACATAAAAACAATTTTTAACATTTGTTTTCAAAACTTTCTCTCCCTTCCTCCTTCCTCACTCACCCTCATTGAGAAGGCAAGTAATTTGAGATAGATTATACATGTGCAGTCATGCAAAATGCTTCCATGACAGTCATGTTGTGAAAAGCTAACTATATTTCCCTCCATCCTATCTGGCCCTCATTTATTCTGTTCTCTCCTTTGACACTGTCCCTCCTCAAAAGTGTTTGTTTCTGATCACCCTTTCCTCCCATTTGTCCTCTCTTCTATCATCTACCTGCCCATCCCCTTTCTCCTATTTCCCTGTATGGTAAAACAGATTTCCATGCCCAATTGAGTGTATATGTTATTCCCTCCTTAAGCCTTTTTTTAAAATTAAAAATGTGGATCTGGGTAATGGTTATAGCATGTACTGCCAGACATTGTCACAGTGTTGGTTAGTTTTGCTTAATTGTTTTTCTTTGTTCTGATGTAAGGTTTGAGACAGTGATGTGGTATGTGAGTATTAAGGAATGACTATAGCACAAAATAAAAACAATGATGACATTATATAGGGGTTTAAGATTTTCAAAATGTTTTACAAATATCTTATTTTTTTTTTTTTTTGGTAACAACCCTGGGAGGGTTTATTATAGATGAGGAAACTCAGGCACAGTGAGATTAAATTACTTACAGTGTCACACAGCTAGTGTCTCAGCCTAGACCTAAATTCAGGACTTTTTGACTCCCAAGTTCAATTATCTATCCACTGTACCACCTAGGTGGTCAAATGACATCAACTAACAAAAATCCTCCTATGGCCCATCCATATTTTGGGACATCATCTGAATTTTTTTTACAGTACTTTCCAGAGCACCTAAAACTTGGGTGAATGAGAAAAGAGAATGTTGTATTGATTGTTCTTTTAAAATTCAGAATGATTCTTGGAGGTATGTGTTTGAAGTCCATGCAACTTTAGCAGCAGTGATATAAAGCTTCTAATGTAAATGAGAATCCTTTTCAGAATGAGCAAAAGTTTCTTTTCTTGAAATGAATGGGGTCTAAGGAAGCATTTTATCTGGGGTTGGAGGTTCTAAGTCCAGTTTTGCTATCCATGTAATCTTGGGTCAGTTACTTACCTTCCCAGGGTCTCAATTTCTTCAGCCGTAAAGTTAGAAGGAGTCAGCCTACCTTTGAGTTCCTTTCCAGTTCTAAATCTATAATGTTATGAAAACTCTCTTCTCCTTCCTAGTTGAGTAGGAGAATCTCATATGGTTGTGGCAAGAGGGGGAGCACTAGATGGTGTCTGTCTGCCAATTGATTAGATAAAAAATATTTGCCCCAAACAGTGGTAGGGTGATTTTTTTGAAAGGAGAGAGGGAGTGATTATTTGCGCCAGATTATCAAAATAATTGGTTCTAGAGTCTTGGACCACTGTTTGAACATTGAAAATTTTAATTAAACAATTTTGTGATGTTTATTTTTCATTGTTCTTTTTCCTCAGTCCTAGAAAGTCTAAGATGGCATAGGCAGGTAGGGAATTTTAGTTAAAAGGGTAGGAGGAGGGGGAAAAGAGGCAGGGAATAAGCATTTATCTAGCATCTATCTACTGTAAGTTCAGTGCTGGGCTAAACACTTTACAAATATTATCTCATTTGATTTTCATCATAACCCTGCAAGGCAGGTGCTATAATTATTATTTAATTTTATATTTAAGGAAAGTGAGATTAAGTGACTTGCCAAAGGGTCACAAAGAGAGTGTCTGAGATCAGAATCGTATTCAGGTTTTCCTGACTTAAGACCAAGTTCTGTATTCACTGTCAATGATGCCAAGGCCATCCACCGCATCCTAGGTCATTTTTGAGTCATACTGATTTTTGTCCTACCACCAGATTTCAATAACTCTGGAAGGGAGAGTCTGCCTGATAGCTTGGCACAATTTTGCCTCACTTAAATCCAATTCATGAAAGTCATCACACCATGAAACCGTTGGTCCTCTTTGAAAACAATGGATGAACAACTTCAAAAACAGGGGCTTCAAGGTGCCACTGTTCAAGTATTTGTTGAGGACTCGCTTGCTACTTAGCACTAGGCTAATACTCTGAAGGGGTAATAAGGGAAGTAGATGAGATAGAAATAATGAGCCACAATGAACTCTAGTTAGAGAGGGCAGACTACAGCTTATGGGGAGAAATAGTACATAATACCAAGCATTTTACAATTGAGTGAAAAATTGTGTGGGAAAGATTCACACTCTAAAATAATTAGAGAATTGGAAAAAGATGCTGTGGGCTGCCTGTTGATATGGCAGGAGTAGGAGAGTTCATAAGAGTTGAAAAAGGCCACCTAATTCAATCACCTTTCATTTTATAGTTGAGGAAAATGAAGCCCAGAGAGATTAAATAACTAATTTCACAGTAGTAAGTATAAGAAGTAGTATTTGAAGTCAAGTCCTAGAGTATAGAATCGCGAACCTGTCCTCTTTTTACAAGAGCAACAATTTTTTAATGGTGTGATCTAGGGATCTCAGGGATCCCCAAGACAATTTCAGGGAGTTTATGAGGTTAAAACTATTTTCATAGTAATACTAAGACATTTTAATTTCTAATGCAGTAAACAAAAATTCTTGGGGGGAGGGTTTCTCAAAGATTTTGAAGAGTATGAAGAGGTCCTGAGATCAGAAAGTCTTAGAACTACTACTGTAGCAAGTTGTATTGTTGTGGTCTCTTCTGTTTGTGTCCAGCAGGGTGGGAACATTCTTAGATGTGTTAACTAATTAGATCTGAGGAGATGGAGACTGACTCCTTACCTTGCACTTGATCAGTTGATCTGAGCTGTTGGCTAACCACATCTTTCAGGAGGACCCCATTTAATCAAGGGAAAGATAAGAGATTTCTTGATCATTGAGTGGAGAGGGATTGCAATCTGACTGGAGTCGTTGAGATATCTGGAAGATAATGACAAAAGAGGAGAGGAGAATGAGAAGGAGATGAAAAATTAGAGCAGACAAGAATGAATATTTTTATTGTGGTTAATTATTGGAAGTGTAATCAAATATTGACCAGTCAACAAATGTACATGAGAATAGGGGAAGGAGTAGGTAAACTGAATTTTTTCTTAAATTTTGAAACCTGTTTAATTTGGATAGAAAAATTCAATTCTATGGTCAACCCAGTCAGTGAGCACTTTTTTTCTGACAGTATTAGGTAAAAAGAATTGTTCTTTTTAGTTTAGTTGTTTTTCAATCCTGTCTGACTCTTCATAACTTACCTTTTGGAGTTTTCTTGACAAAGGTATTGGAGTGGTTTCCATTCCTTCTCCAGTTCATTTCACAGATGAGGAAACTGAGGCAAATAGAATTAAGTGACTTGCTGAAGGGTTACATAGTAAATGTCTGAGATGAGATTTGAACTCAGGTCTTCCTGACTCCAGGCCCAAAGTCTATCCACCGTGCCACCTCCCTGCCCTGTTTTACTGGTATTAATTTTCATTCTCAAGAAAACACATGAAGTCTTTCAGATTGTTGTACTAATTCTTGCATTTGGAGACTCATTGTCTATTATAATTTTATAGTTATACTTCAAGGATGCCTGTGGGCATCCTTTAAAGATGACCTTTAAGGCTCCCTTTAGCTCCAAAGTTCTATGGCTCATGGATCATGTTTAGAGTCAGAAATATTGTGGTCCAATCATGTCTCTGAGTATGACCAGCTGTGGAACCATGGGCAAACCACTTAACTGCTCTGAAATCTGTTCCTTCATCTATAAAAAAGGAGTAATAAGATCAGTTGTAACTACCTCAGCAGAGTTGTTTGTGAAGCTTAAATGAAAACTCAACATGAAGGGTTTTTTTGGGAACTTTAAAGCCCTAAATAAATGATAACTTATTTTATAGTCCAATCCTATTTTTTCTTTAAATGAGAAAACTGAGGCCCAGTTTTGTATGACCACTTCCATGGTCATACAGTTTGGCATATTGTCTCAATTTGTACATTCACTTTCAGCGCAACTCACCATTAGCCAGCATTTGCCAGCTGTGAGCAAGGGTTGGGGGTGGGAGTGAATACAGAGACAAAACTTCTCCTAAGGAATTTATATTCTTCTAGGGCATATACCATTTACACAAGCAGGTAAAGGCAACATAACTTGAAGAAGGTTTGAGTAATAATATAGGAAAAACTCTACCCATATAGATATATACGTTTCTATATACCTATGGAAATTGGCATCTGAGTTGAACCTTGAAGGAAAGTAATGTCATGGCATACAGTAGAAAGCACCCTCACTTGGGAGACAAGAGAGGACCTGTGCTCAGACCCTTCCTCTGGGTCTTCCTACTTGTATGATCTTGGGTCAGTCCCTTAACTTCCTTGGGCATCAGTTTCCTTATTTGTAAAATAAGAGGGGGCAAAGTAGATGGCTTCTGAGTTCTCTTTCATCTATAGATCTAAGCATAAATGAGAAGGTAATGTTTCCTATGCATTCCAATCCCACTAGCAGTTATGTGGGGCTGGAAGGGGCATTTCATGTTGATATGAGAAGCTCAGACTATTGCCCAACCTTAGACCTTTAACACAGAGTGATTCTCTCCCATTCAGGCAGCTCCTCCAACTATCTCAGATGAGGTACTTATACAGCTGTCCCAGACTCTAATGTGGAGGTAGAGTCACTTTCAGATTGCCCCAATTTCAAAGCTAGTTGCCACAACAAGGCTAGCTGTTCAAAACACTTGAACTTAACCATTGGTTGGCTGAATGACTCTGCCAGGTTGTTGAGAAACTAAGTACTTAGAGTTCCCCCTGAGGCTAAAACAACACCCTTTAAAATATTATTCTAATGTTTCATCCATTTGTTGACGCAGTTCATGTCATGCTTATGGAATATCCTTATTAGGGCAACCAGAAACTCACTAGACAGCTGAGTGAATTCCAATTGATAGGTGCCAGTAAGTCAAGGTAGAAATGGGTAGTAGGGGGTCAAATTCTCCTTTTGACCAATCTGGATATTTGAATGTTATGAACTTAATAGTAGCAGCAGTTTTGATAAGCATTGATTGGCTGACTAAGCAAAGTCTAAGTGACCTGCCCAAAGTCACTGAGGCAATAGTGGCTTCTCCAAGACCAGGATCCAGTTCTCCAATTCAATATTTCATGCTATATCTCTTGTTCCAAAACCTCCTTATTTATGAGCACAAAAAGGGTTCTAAGTCATTTAATTCCTTCCTGGAACATGAGTTTCTACATTGCTACTATGAGGATTCTTAGACTTGATCACCTTTAAACTTGTTTTGAACAGATAGTGAGATATGGAGGGGTTGTGACTTGTTGGAGGTCACACAAGTAGAGACAGAGTTGGGAGTCTGAATTCATCAATCTTTCCATTATACCAGGCTGCTGTCTCTTACCATGATCTGCCCAGTTGCTATAAATATATATGTGTGTAGTAGTGTAATTATAAATTATATACACACATATGTACACACACATACAGACACATGCATGTGTCTATATGTGTGCATATGTATATGTGTATATATGTACATGTGTATATGTATGCATAAATATGTACGTGTATGCATATGTTTGTGTATATATGCATATATATACACATATATGTAATATATGTGTATATATAGTATTTCAAAAGTCTTAGGGAAGTTTTAAGCATTTCGAGTTTAGTAATAACAAATAATAAGAGGTACCTCAGAGCTGCAATTATAAGAGTTGCTTTAGCCTAGTCTGGAGTCAACTTTTTGTGTGTGTGCGTGGCATTGTTTATTTGCCATATTTATCTAACTAGCTCAGATCATTTTCTTGGGTTTCTCCTATCTACCCCCCCGCCAAAGACATGGACTGCTAGATTCCCTTCTAAAAGATCCCATTCTTTAAGGAACCTAAAGAAAATGTCAGGTCCAGACCCAAATGGGCAGTTTACATTAACTCACAGAAATGAGCGAGTAGCTAGCTCTTTATGATGCTGTATGAATGTCAACTGTAGAACAAACATATCCCTTTTAATTCAGTAATATCTGGTCCTACTAAAGCAGAGACAAGTAGTCAGCTCAGGTCTCCATCCAGAGAGACTTGCCTGCTGTGGGAGCTTTATCTGCGGCTTGCCTACTTACTGTGCCTCCTGTGGGGGAATTTGTCTTCTAAGAGTGTGTAGACTTTCCTGAAGGCATATGGTCTTGTTTCTATAGTCACTTTCTGGGTTCCCAGCAGATTTTCCCCTGCTGCTGTAGTGAGACAGCTCTTAGTTCCTCACAAGTTATGGGCAGAATCTTCATGGAAGGCAGAGGTCATAAAATCATAGCTTTAGACCTAAAAAGAACCTTAGATATCTTCTAAGGCCAATCCGGTTATTTTATAGGTCATAGTCATAGAACTCAAAGGGGCCCTAAAGACACAGCCTAACTGTAATATTTGAAAGACAAGGAGAGTGAAGCCCAGAGTGATGAAGGACCACATGCAAGTTGACATAGGCAGTAAGAAACAAGAGACAAGATCTGAAACCTGGTCTTCTGATTCTAGCAAGCAGGCATGCCTAACTGTCTCTTTTTCTCTACCTCAAGATGCCTCCTGACTTCCGAGGCATTAGTGTTGGGATAAGATGGCATCCTTCCTTACTGACAAATTTGTAGAATGTCCCAAAACTCTTCCTGTAGTTTAAAGCTTTGATGTTTTAATAAACTAAAAACTTTTGGTTTTTATATTTTATATTTGTATATTTTATATCTCCCAAATGACAATTTATGTCATTTAAAATGTCAGTTCTTGGTCTGCCTTTTCCTTGTGACAAAAGACAAAAGGAATAAAACTCCTTCCCTCTGGACAGCCTGAGTAGGCCTGCTAAACTAGGTAAATGTCACTTTTTAGCCATCACTAACTTTGTGGTTCTTCATATTTACTGTTGATCGTACCAATGGTAAATACATCTGTTCTCTCCCTCTCCCTCTCCCTCTCCCTGTCTCTCTCTCTCTCTCTTTCTCTCTCTCTCTCTCCCCCCCCTCTCTCTCCCTCTCTCTCTGTTTCCCTCTCTCTGTCTCCCTCCCCCCCGCCCCCGCTCTCTCTTGGGAGTATGGATGGGGAATAGAAAATTTGTGTCAGTGATGTTGACAAGACCAGTGCTATAAGATAATGTTTTATAATCTTGGAGTGGGGGGAGGAAAGTTGGTAAATCTAGTTCCTCAAGGAGTCAGAGAATGTCTTCTTTCCCCTGTAGTCAGAGATGTTGCAGATGGTTGAGCGTTCCCTTGGGGGATGGCCTGCCAAGGAGCTCTTGCTTTGTTGATGAATTATGTTTCTGGATTGCTGTCTGTGGTGTTTGTTACATCATAGTGGACTTTCTCCAGAAGATTTTGTCTTCTTCTGCAATTTGTATTATTGAGCTCTCAAAGAAACGCAGTTGGGGGATTTTCTAACTGGCTTCCAGACTCATATTTAATTTGGCTTTATAGAAGATGTTTGACAATGCTCTTACGGCATAATACAACTCCTGGCCACTCTCTGTGCTTGGTGTGGTTTAGGGCAAAATACATAGCTTGTTAGAGTTGAAAGCTGTGGTGTAGGGCAGTGGTGTCAAATTCAGATAGAAATGGGGGCTACTCATCCATACATAAGGATCCCCACAGGCAGCATATTGACTTAGTTTTAAAATGTAATGTTATTCCTATTTCATTGTATTTTTATTTAGCTGGTTAAATATTTCCCAATTACATTTTCATCTAGTTCTGACCACACTTGGAGTATTATAGTTGTATGCTGCCTGGGGGGATCCTTATCCCCTCTCGTAAAGGAGAGAATATTAGATTTGGAGCCAGGAGGCCAATGTGAAAATCCTTCCTTAGAGGCTAACTTTGTGATAAACAGGCTAGTCACTTAGGATGATGCCATCACAGACCTCTGAGGTCATTTAGTCCAATGCTTTTATTTTCGAGATGAGACAACCGAGTCCCACAGAGGTGAAATGACTTTCCCAATGTCACACAAGTAGTAAATATCAGGTGGGGTTTGGATCCAGATTCTCTTTCTTTGCCTCTGTTTCCTTATCTGTAAATTGTGACCAATAACAGCCTGCCTCATATAATGATGAGGAAAATGCTATATAAATGTGAATGATTACTAGCTAGTCCAGTGTAAAAGAAAATTCTACATTAGATAAGAAAAGGTAATGTTATAAATATCAATATTTAAATTATTATATATTATAACATATTTTATTAATAGATTATCTTACAGATGGAGAAACTGTGATCCAGGGAAGGTTATTTGACTTGCCTGAGGCCACATAGGTGGAAGATAGTAGAGGCCAGACTAAAAGCCATTTCTCTAGATTCTCGTGCTCCAAAGGAACAACTCATGTACAAGATTAGCTTTAATAGGGATTAGATAAGATTCAGTTTGCTCACATTCAGTGCCATCTCCCCACTCCTTTCCCCTCATCTCGATCTCCTTACATCTCATTTTCTCTTTAGGTCCAAAACTTTTAAAATTATATGTGGAGATGCAAGATTAGGAAACATGTCCTTTATTTTCTTAATAAAAAAGCAAAGTCATTAAAAACAAGTATTTTGTCTTTTTATATGTTTTATTTATTGACTATTAAGCTATCAGTACAGCTATTAAGAGTACAAGACTTCTCGGATAGAAAATGTTGAATCTTTTTCAATAATTTTTTTCTATTCTTTCTTTGGAGAAGAAAATATTTCTTTTAATTGGTATATTCTCTGTAAAAAGTCAAAGAACAAAAATTATTCAACTGGGAAATACTTAAAGATTATGTTTCTACACCTTGATAACTTAAATCATACTCCCCATATATTTAAAATTTATTTCTAGCCTAACATGAAATGTAAGTATTTGGGTTTTATAGGGAGGAGTTCTACTACTCCTACTTATAAACCAATCTTAGTGATAGGTTTATAGGATATCTCTTCTAGGGATGCTGGAAAATGGCAAAGAGGGTATAGGTTAGATCCTACTTATCCAAGATAGCAAGGATAATGTGAGAAATGGTAGCAAATAGGAAGGAGTGATCAGAAGACAGTTCTCCCTTCCACTCCTCCATGCCTTGCCCATTTTTTCCTCTGAGCATAGCTTCCCAATGGTGGGACATCCCAGATCACTTACTTCATGGCTATGATACTTATTTTCCTGTTTCATTGCCTGTCTTGATATCACCTCCAAGTACTTTTAGCTGGAGATTAGTATCCTCTGACCAGCTGAGGATATGAAACATGGGACTGTTGCCAGTCCTTTTCCTATTAAGCAGTAATGGTCACCTCCTTTCAGAGTTTGCAATGATTTTTATTACGTGAAATACTACATGTAATGCAGACTCCCCCTTGACATTTCCTCTTCCCTCTGGCTATGCTCAGGTTCAGGCTCCAGTTTAGGTTGTCTTCTCTTTGTACTTACAATTCTGATTCCCTCTGATATTTCTCCGTATCAGTCTGAGGCACAAGGCACATGAATTCAAAGCAGACATTTAATTAAAGTAGAATGGTAAGATAATCACAAGAAATTGGACCAAGAACCCAATGCCGAACAGTTGACTCTCCACAAACGCATCCTAAGTCATCTCCCAAACAACCTTTCATATTCCCCAGCATAGAAGAACAAATATTTCTTCACTCATAGGACCAGACATGAGACATAGTGTGTGAGAGCTGCCTCTATTTACTACGCTTTTTCTAATGCCAGAGCAGTAGTTCTGGGATCTCTACATTCTTGGTGAAGAACTAGACAACATTGCTTGTCTCAGTGAAGCAGCTAGTCAGCATTGACTTCTCAGAAACCAGAGCTTTGGGGTGTCCAGGCCAGCTCCATACCACCTGCCTGTTTCTGTGACTTTCTGCCTTTTTGACCCTGCCAGCGTATTTCTACAGCAAACATCCATGGTCACCCTCCCTATGGTCCAGACATAGCTCCCACTTTATCCCTTTGCTCAGCCCCTTGCCTGTTTGTCTCAGTTATCATAACCATGCCATGAGACTCCCCTAGCTTCTTTGGAGCTTCCTGTGCTAGATGTCTTCCTTCTCAACAGTATTTCACACTGAGTGATAACACCATGCTATGGCCTTAACGAATGATCATCTGGGAAATGTAATCCCAAGAATTTCCTTCAATGAAACCCACCTTGCTACTCTCCCTCCATCTTCATGACCAGCTGTTATGTGCTTATACTCCTCTACACCTTTGAAACATTATGGGAGTATGGAGTTCATCCATGGAAATATCCCTCCAAGTTTGTAGGTTCCATTCCTAAAGCTTCCCAGGATGTAGTCCTTGAAGATCATTTAGCCCAGAGAGTTCTTCATCTTTTTTCTGTGTGTCATGGACTCCTTTGACAAGCTGATGAAACATATGGACCCCTTCTCAGAATAATATTTTAAAATACATGAAATAAAGAAAAATAATTTATATTGAAATATGGTCATATTTATATATGTACATATACATTTATATACAAATGTATGTATGTTTATGAGTATATATTTATACACATGTAATATATATATATATATTTTTTTCTCAGTGCCAGCTTTAGAAACTTTAATATCTAGCCCATCAGTCTTATTTTATAGATGAAGAAACCGAGGCAAATATGTGAATTTTCTTGCTCAAGATCCCATTGGCACTAAACTGAGACTCTAATTTAGGTCCTCATGTCTGTTCCTCATGCTTAGCCCCTTAGGGGAACTCAAAAGATATAGGTCAAAATCTTCTTGCAAGTTAATTATCTCTTGATCAGGAGGAGATTGCAGAGGTAATTGTTTTACCTGTTGCCTCTTTGTGTCTGTTCTTCTCTATTGCCTCCTATTGCTCAAGGCTTTCTTTAATTTTTATCAGGAATAACAGACTTTGAAAAATCAGTAGCGCTTTCAGTGTTCTCCCACCCCGCTAACGTTTGCACATTTTTTGTTACTCCAAGTGAAATTTAGTAAGGCAATCTTCTTAAAACAAACCCCCAAATTCCTTTTGTTGTTGCCTAGTATGTTTAAAGCACTGAGGATTCAGATAAAAAAGTCCTGCCCTCAAGGAACTTACATTTAGTTGTAGAAGAAATCATCATTTAAGATGCCGACAGAAATAGGGCCAGACTTCAGAAAGATTTCTAAAGCAGACATCCCAAAGTAGCATTGTAGGAGGCTGCTTTCCATGCCTGTATTCCCAAAACCAAGACTTGGGAGGTTCTAACTGAGAATATGTGAATGAGTGAAGTTACTGATCTCAGAGCAGGATGCATAGCACTGCAGAAAAGAGAGAGGTAAACTTTTGTGGGAGGAAAAAAGGGAGCTTGGGAGTTTGAAACTGGCCTGTTTCTGTGTCAGACCTGTTGCTGCTGCTCTGGGTAATGTCTTTGTTGGAAACCATGCACTTCAGGATCTGTAAATAAATCACTGAGATTATTTATTCCTGCCGTGTCCATGTGCTCATTTTTCTCCCATCATAAGGAAGAGAGAGCAACTCATTCCTGAGCAAAATTTTTGTAACCCCATCATGTCTTAAGAATATTGCTTTGCCACTTAAATAACAAAAAAATCCCGCCAAGATTCCTTCTCATATAAATTACGGTTGGAATAATAACGCACTTTGTAATTTTCTATCTGTGATGACACTTCGTAGCAGATAAACAAAGGAACGTTACATCCCAAGCCAGGAAGAGCTTTTCCCCTTAAGTAGATGTTAGCAGACAGAAAAAACAAGGAACTGAGGGTAACTTGCAATGATGATAGTGCCTGAATAACTTCCCTTCCCTTCCCTTTTTTCCCTTCTTTTCTAGCTTGACTAAATACTGACACCCCAGCAACTGTAAGGAAAAAATATATAAAATTTAGTCAGAGGTGACTGGGGCTTATTTTTTCCCTTCCCCTTTCAGTGTTGCTTTTGGGTTTTGGCTCTCTTAGTATCCAACGTTGCTCTCTTTTTCCCTTCTCTAGGATGCCTTTTGGGGAATTCCTCCCCCTCCCCCACCGCCAACCTGGCATTTTCTATTCTCTTCAAGTTTAGACACTCTACTTTCAGAAACCAAACTCAATATATGATGCTGACATATCTTCCTATCAGACCAAAGGCTGTGTTCTGTCATTTCTGATCCTCTTAGGTCTCACAAACTTAGCAGGATGGTACAGGAATTCCT
This sequence comes from Potorous gilbertii, assembly GCA_028658325.1. Classification (NCBI taxonomy): domain Eukaryota; kingdom Metazoa; phylum Chordata; class Mammalia; order Diprotodontia; family Potoroidae; genus Potorous; species Potorous gilbertii. The sequence continues at coordinate 87,634,047 of CM053774.1, read as the reverse complement.
GAGGTTGATCCAGCTGACAGGTATTATATTCAGAGTTCTGAATCTACTTGGTCTTTGGTTAATTTTCTCAAGTGTGAGGCTGTGGTTTGTTCTTTGGAGTCAGCTCAACAATTTGCTTTTCTTATCATAGACTATATATATCCTTCAGCCCAGGGATCCAATATGATCCAATCTGACAATATGGCATTCTGAGAGGAGGTGTGGTATAGAGGAGAGAGTGCAAGACCTGGACTTCAGTCCTATGTTCAAATCCTGACCCAGACATTGAATAACTGTGATTATGGATAAATCACTTAACCTCTCTGAGTCTCAGTTTCCTCATCTGTAAAATGGATATAATAATACATCCTCTGACTACTTTAAGGGAGCCTCTGTGAGAAAAAATGAGACATAAATGCAAGATACTAATAATTAATTACATACCATCTGACGAATTTCCTCTTATAGTTTCCATGGGTGAACTGAAATGGAGTGCTATAAAGCAGCTCTAACGACTTACTTCCAAACTTCATTTCAACTGTAAACATAAATATTTGTTTATAAGACGTTTGAAGATTATAGGAGCTACCTAAACACAGTTAATAGTTTTGCAAGGTCCACCACCAAGGACTTGGGAGCTAACCTTCCATAGCTCCGTAGAATGTGCTCACTGAACTTCAGTGGTTATATTCGGGCAAAAACTATTATCTTGCAATTTGGCCTGGTCCCAGAAATTTGGGCTCCAAACTGCAGGCTATTGAGGCTAAATAAACCAGCAGTTTCATCCCAAGGATTTCCACTGGTGCTTATCTGTGTGTGTATGTGTGTGCGTGTGTGTGTGTATGTGTGTGTGTGTGTATGTGGAATTCCTGTTGGGAGGCTGGCTTTTTTTGAACCAGTTAACGGAGCCAGATTACAAATTGACTCTGGATAGTGTGAACATCGTCTCTGTTCAGCTGCAGGACTCCCAAGTCACTTTTTTGGGTGAGTGCCAAAATTATCAGATAATTTTTTTTCTAGTTGCAACTGGCTACTGGGTAATTCACCTCTTGGCTTCCATATTGGAAGCTAGTAAAAAAGGCAGACTCCAAAATAGCTAGAGATTTTAGCTCATCAGGAAAGCAGGAGAGTTAACATGGGGAAGATTCTTCCCAGAAATAGTCTCATGCATCCAAAGAACAGTATTCATCTGAAAGCAATGGATTGCTCAGATTCTGATTTTTATATATTGTTGTTGTGGCTGGAAATTTTTTAGTTAATATTTAGTGAAAAATTTGTTTTTTTCTCTCTGAACAGAGTTCCCTTTTTTTGATTTTGACTATGAATTAAATATCAGTCCTTCATCATAGAGACTTTAATGATTTTTTTTCTTTTTTGGCAAGCGCAGGCACAAGGTTTATTTCTTTGTCTGGGTTATTAATTTTGTGTCATCACAGAAGGTAGCCTAGTTTTATTTTGAGATTGGTTTATTTTCCCTGGACATTTGGGATGAATAGCTCAGCGTAACAAATTATTCTATATGCTCTAGTTTCAATCGTTTAAAGTGGAATCCAAGTTTTCGCATGAGGAACCAATTAAATGATAGTTAGATCTGACTGAAAAATTAATGGTCCAGAACAGAAACTGTGTAGATTTTTTTTTTTGGAGTTCCTATTTGCAGTATTTCTGTTTTGAATAAAAACCTGGATGGTTCCCAATAAAAGACAAAGTCATCATTTTTTAACCAGTTGAATATAAATAGAGCCCCACCCAGCCTTGAATAATCATTTAATGAGAATTATTTTCTCTGCCTTTTATTTGGCTACAGAGGTGTTTATTAATGTCCAGGGACTGAAGAAGGTTTGGAATGCAAAAAGCCACTGCTGGTGGTGTAGGAACTATTTACTTATTTTTTTTTGGAGGGTAAGGAAGTGGGGAGAGGTTTTATACTTTTAAAATGTCCATTCTATAATTATGTCATCAAGCCTGGTTGCAAAAGCAGATCCTGTCTCCACATCCATCAGTATCATGTTAGTATTTTGTAATTAATGATAAAACAATTGATCTGGAAAAATGCTAATGTTTAGTTCTTTGATTTGAACCATGTTAACATACTCTGAGAGAAGGCAGTGGTTGAAGATTACATGGGAGTGAAGGAGTTCACGGCAATTTGCCTGATGCTTCAAAACTCAGTCATTGTACCTTTAATCTGACTATAATTCAAACATATCAGTAATGGCTTTCCCTGCTCTGCTGATTCCATCATGTCCTTTTTTTTTTTTTGCAAAAAAAATTCATGGCTAACAGTATCAGATACATTTTTGTAATCAAATTATCATCTTCCTGGAAAATCTTACATTTGCAAAGATTAGCTTTGCTCTTATCTTCTGCAAATTGGCTGCTGATTTTGAAGGTGTCATGGGCTCCGTCTTTTCACAAAGTTACATATTTTGAGGTTTCAGAGATCTTCGAGATCATCTGATACAATAGATTTAGAAGTAGAAAGCACTTTAGAGGCCAACTAGCCCAAAGCCCCTATATTTCAGACAAGAATCCGAGGCATAAAAAAATGAAAGGCATCAGGGTCATAAAGTCAGAACTTCTGAGGGGTCTGCTACGATCTCTTGATTTTACCGAGAGACGACTAAGAAGCAAGTAGGTTGAGCCTTGGCCAAAGTCACTGAATTCGAAGTGATGAAGGCAGAATTGGGACTTATTTCCTCTGACTCTGCAGACAGTCTGCTACTATGTTGCCTTTCAAGGTCCCCACATAGGAAACAAAGCCAAGATTAAATAATCTCTGCTGTTCTGAAGCCAAATCCAGCTCCTTCCCCATACCACACTGCCATTCTGACTCAGTTTCCATAATATTCATTTTCATTTGATTATTCCAGTTTTCATTCCAGAAGTCTTCATATCCTCCATATTAGGAGAGAAGTAATTTTAATCATGAATTAATTTTACCATTAATTAATGCATGGTATATAGTGATTAGAGAGACTTCTATTTGGATACTTTTCCCGACTTGGGAAAACACTGTAACTTCAGTGTTCTCTATAAAATGAGACTGACTGCATTCACACTGTTTGCATCATGGGGTTGTGCGGAAAGTACCTCAGTTAACCTGGAAGCTGTGTACAAATGTGAGTCATTGTTTTGTTGGGATTTAGAAATGCAAATGGCAATTAGAACCTAATTTATTAAGTTGGTTGACAAAAAAAAATTGTAGAAATATTGACAATTGGAGGATCACAGATTTAGAATTGGAAAGGACCTTAGATAAACATCAGGGAGTCTAACCTCTTCATTCTATAAATGAGGAACATGAGACCCAGAGAAAGCAAATGACTTGCTCCAAATCTCACATGTTGTGTCCAAGGCAGAATTTAAAGGCATTTGTTTTTGACTCAACGTTCAGCACTCTAGTTGTTTTAAAACTAGTGTTTTAGTTGTTTTGTTCATTGATTGTGTCTGGCTCTTTGTAACACTGTTTTCTTTTTGGCAAAAATGCTAGAGTAGTTTGCTATTTCCTTTTCATTTTACAGAAAAAGAAACTGAGTAAACAGGATTAAGTGATTTGCTAGTAATTGTCTAAGATCGGATTTGAATTGAGGTACTCCTGACTCCAAGGTTGGCATTCTATTCCTTGGGCTACGTAGTTGCCCCCGTAAGATTCAAACTCACAACCACTGCTTTGTAAGACTAGACACTTAATCCTTGCAACCTTAGTGCTTTTGCAACTGAAACATCTTTCTAGCATAAGGTACGCATCACAGATTCCTTAAGGTTTAAAACTAAATGACAGAATTAGAAAAGAAACAGTACAATTGCACAACAAATGAGTACTTGAATGTAGAGGCAAACTTATGGTAATATTAAGATAATTTTTTGGGGAGGATTAGTCCTTTGTTGGGGTTGAGGGAGGGCTGCGGTAAGCAAACTCCTTTTACCAATGCAGATCAGTCTTAGAAAGCTACGTGGGAGCGATCAACAGAGGAAAGTGTGGTGATCCCATGGGTTGCCCCGAAAGCAATAGTCACATTTTTCCTAGCTCCTGTTAGGTGTTGATGACAATTATAGCAATTAATTTAGACCAAATCGGTACCATTTTCAAGGTTTTGCTGGAATCTTCTCCTTAAATTTTCAGTGTGAGCATTTATGCCTCAGAAATTGGGAAAAAAACTACAAATCAGAAAGGGTTTTTATTGTTTTGTGGATTGTATAGGCTTAAGAAAGAGAAGAAAAACATTGACCATGTAGATCAATCTGAAAAGTGTTTTGTTTGTGTATTTTTTCCCATTGGAGTGCTGATTGTTAAACAGTCAATCAGTACACTTCTGAATTTGATGCACTGAAATATAGAACAGTATGTTCTTTGAAGGGTAGGACTGATTTTTTTGGTGGTGAATCCCCCAAACTTGGCAAACTGCTTTGCAAGTGCATGATATAGGCACAACAGAAAGAGCCCCTGGCTTAGAATTAGGAAGATCTGAGTTCAAATTTGACCTCAGACACTAGCTACATGACCCTGGACAAGTCACCCCCTATTTACCTCAGTTCCTTATCTGTAAAATGGGGACACAGTAGAGAAGGAAATGGCAAAGTACTTAGCTTTTCTAAGTAAATTTCATGGGGTCTTGTAGTGCTGGGCACAACTGAATGACTGAACAACTATTATGTAGGTGCAAGAGCCCAAAGTTATGTGTACTTTAGAGGGAAAATTTGAATTCCAGTCTTCTTGTCTTTGAGGCTGTTACTTTAATCACAATAGCATGCTGGTTTTCAAAGGTAATTTGTTAAAATAAATGAAATAAGTTACAATCATGTGCCCTAGTTATTTAATGGCAGACTGGGGTCTCCTCTAGACTTGGTGAAACTTCAAAAACTTGCCATTAAATAGAACTCAGAAGGGAATCCTGGATTGAGTTTCCACTTGGTCCCAATGCCCCTGATTCCCAGAAATACAAGACTCCAAGCATGCTCCCTAGAGACTTGATAGCTTAACTCCTGCCATCACACTCATTAATAATAATTATTTAAGTAGCATTTAAGCTTACCAAAGCACTTTCCTCATAACAATCTTACACAGTCTGAGTACTGCCATTTACATTTTAAAAATGAAAAAATTAGCCACAGATCAGACAGATGCCTGGCCTAGGGTCAAACATCTAGTCAGGGGCAGAATCATGGTTTGAACCCATATCTTAAGACTATCAGACCAGTGCACTCTTTAGGGCATGCTCTGATGTGGGTAAGAATTCATGTTCTGGACATTTAATCTTGGGGAACCTGTTTTGATTTGGAAGTTCATAGCAAAGATTGAAGTACCAAGGGGGTTTACCAGAAACAGAAAGGGGACTATGTTCTTGATGCTTCCCCAAAGAATGATTTAATGTCTACTTCCTGAGGATGTAGTGGGTAAGGATGTTAGGCTATTTCAATCATATTTCTTTAGGAAATTTACTAGGGGGTGCTTTTTAAGATGGTCCCAAGAATCATCATCACTGGTCATATTCCTTAATCAGTAACTCACAATGATGAGACTGCAATATGTGGGGCAGTGAATAGAACCCTGGGTGGATCTGAAATCAGAAAGACTCATCTTTCTGAGTTCAGATAGAGTATCAGACAGTTACCAATTGTGTGACCCTGTTTGCCTCAGTTTCCTCATCTGTAATGAGCTGGAGGAGAAAATGGCAAACTGCTCTAGTGTTTCTGCCAAGAAAACCCCAAATGGGGCCATGAAGAATTGGATAGGACTGAAATGACTGAACAGCAACAAAAATATATGAAAGGGCAAAAATTCAGTCAAACTAACAGATTCTTGTTTTCTTATCGCTACATAGTCTTTGAAATTTTCACTGACTTCAAAGGGAGCTTTACACTAGGACAAGATTTCTACAGGGCCTAAATCTAGTGGACAGAATTAGAAAAACGAGTTCAGTTTCTTAACATGCTTACATTTCAGATGCACCAAAGCCACTGGATTTTCTGATGGGTTTGTTTCAAATCTCTGAGAATAAGCTTTTTCAGTATGGATCTCTGTCCTTAGATCACCCTGACTTTGAAGCCAATGGTCTGCCGCCCATTGTTTGGAGACCACTGTAATGGCTTGGCATGCAGGATGAGGTTTCAGATGGAAATCTGTTGTTTCCATTCCTGAGTCCATGTTTGGTCAGGAAACTAACACACCCATGAGGAGTGAGCTGTTGCCTATTTCATGGTACCACCAAGAAAATGAATTGTTTAAGACCAGTGATATTCTTATAACCTGGAAAAATAAATATTATCAAGCCATTACTTCCACAAGTAGTTTAAATACCCTGGATCAGAGTAGTATCTAGGGAGTTCAAGATCAGGTTACAGGAGAAAACATTCTTAGTGGTCATAGCTTTGGATTGGGAGGGTATTAGGAATGTTGGTTTCCATTCATCGTACCATATATAAGTGATTCAATCTGCATTTCAGCTTAACATGCTAATGTCTTTACAGTCATTAGTTTGGCATTTTTAGCTGAACCAATGATTTTTTTAATGAATGGATGGACAGATTGCCCTGTCATGAGTCATTATTTCCTTTCTTGGACCTATCTCCAACTAAAATTGACCCGACTACTTTTAAACAGATCATGAGTTCTCCATAGGATAGGTATGCATCATTGTAGTTGGGATAAATGCTCTATCTGAATTTCTTTTAAACTATAATCTGTCTGTATCCATCCATTCACCCACCCACCCATCTATCTATATATCTACCTATTATCTATCTACAAAAAATATCTGTTCTTACTTTTCTTCCTAGGAAAGTCTTTTGGATCCATATTGCTTCTTGGTCCACAAGTGAAAAATATCCACTAAAGTTTGTTAAGTAGTGCAATGGATAGGACCCTTGGTCTGGAGTCAGGAAAGCTTTGATTCAAACACAGACTCAGACTATTTATTACTAGCATTTCACCACTGACTGCTTGAGGTTCTTCAATTATATAACGCAAAAAATAACAGCATCTACCTTCCAGAATTGTTGTGAGACTCAAACAAGGTAATATTTGTAAAGCATTAAGAAAAGCACCTGGCACAGTTAACTGGTGCTTAATGAATACTTGTGTTATCCCTGCATTACTTCCCAACCTAGTCAATTTTAGTCTTCCTCCCGATCCCATTAGTTATTATGAGAACTGTCTAATCATTCAGGTAGAAGTGAGAATGGTCCCATGGCTGTCACATTTACCAATGGAAGTACCTGAGAGTGAATAAGGGCCCCTGAAAAGAAATGGAAATAATAGTTTCAAGGTACTGTGGTCAGATGGATCATATCTTGAGTATTGTGTTCACTTTCTGGGTGCTATGATTTAATAAGCACATTGGCAAACTGGAATTTGTCTATTAGAGGTTGAAGGGTGACCAGGATGGGAATGACACTGAAGATTATGCCTTGGGGGGATCGATTGAAGGAACAAGGTATGTTTAGCCTAGAGAAGAGATTACTTGAGAGGGCTTTGATAAGATAGATATTTTCAAGTACTTGAGGGACTCTTATGGGGAAGAGTGACTAGATATTTATGTTTGATTCAGAAGAACATGGAAGCAAAGCTTAGATGTTATACAAAGCTTGATGTCAGGAAAAGAAACTCTTAACAGTTAGAGCCAACTTGGAAGTGGTGTATTTTCCAACATTAGAGGTCTTCAAAAGAATTTGAATTAACCAGTTTTCAGGGATGTTTGAGAAAGATTTTTGTTTTCTTAGGGGTTGGTAATGTAGCATAATGAATAAAGAGCTGGTCTTGGGTTTAAACTCTGCCTTTGAAAATGCTGGCTGGGACTTCAGGTTGCAGAGAAAGACCTTACCTGCGTCGGTAGAGGGAGTTTTCTCATAGAGAGTTCCTTATACCAATGAAACCACAACAGTGATCTAAAAATATGGGTCAAAGTAACCGACCTCTGAACTCTCCTCCCCGTCGTTATTGGTCCTGAATTTCTGGCATGCTCTGAATGTTCATTTGTGACTCAGTGTGTGCAGGCACATTTCTACATCACTGAATATAAGCACAAAAGCAGAAAAAAAGAAGAGGGAGAAGAACGCATGAGAGAAGCAGAGATTGTTGTCCTAATAATAATTGCCAATTCAGTAATCACATTTACTTCTACAAGCCACTAAACCAAATTTCCTCCACCTCCTGTTAGGTGTTGCTTGCAATCGCGTCACTATTTAGGATAATGGGCATCGTTTATTGCACTGGGTTGTAGAATGCTAGGTCCACAAAAGCTATGAATTAGTTTTCCTTTTTGCCTTTGCATCCATAGAACCTGGCAGAGTAGCTTGAACATAGTAGGTACTTAATACCTTGAATTATTAACTTGATTTACTCTTACAGGAGGAGTTGGGTGCTTGATTTTGATATAACAACAAAACTAATAAAAACACTCAAAAGCTATCATATCCAGAGATCTTCAGAGCTGTTTAAGCAACGAACAAGTAAAGAAAAACTAGTTGAAAACCAACAATTAGCAAGTCTATGGCTTCTCCATTATTGCTATTATTTTAGCAGGTGGGGACTTTCCTTTTTAGTTTCAGTTTTTCCATCCCATTTCACCAGAAGAGATTGTGGCCAGGATTTCCCTCATCAGCCTCTATGATGGGCACCTATTATGTATTCAATTCATTCAGTAAAAGCTCTTCACTGAGAATAAGCGCTATTATATTATAATGAGTTTCTCTATCTACTGACCCTACCTGGATTTTGGAAGGTGAACTAGGTATGAAAGACTCAATACCCCCTTTATATATCTCCTGAGCCAGAAATAATTTGCTCAAATTTATTTTATGCTCTTTACCACAGTTTTGGAAATGCCACCCAGAAGCAACATTTATGAATAATGGGAATCTAGCAGGGTTACCTAAGCTGTCTCTTTTAACTTAAAATTATAGGTAGTTGAATGGAAAGCACACAAATGCAAACTTTCTGTCTTTGTATCAGCAGGTTATAGGGGGCTCAAATCAAAATTGGGTATTTCAAATTTGATCCTGAAGAAAATTTTTATGGTTGCATGATAAGCTCCTGAAAAAAAGGGGTTTATGATGAAAATGTTGAAAGACCCTCAACTTTAGGACAAGGCACAGTTATAATTTTGTAGGCATTAGGCACCTAAAATAACTTTGTATGAAGATTACTCTGGGATTTATCCCCAGGTTTGTAGAAAAATGTTTAATGTTGAACTATATTTTATGCACACAAAAAGACTTATTTCATAAGCTAAGGAGCTCAGAGATTTAAATTCCAATATTCAACAACACTGTTACTTAAGGGCTGACTCCTTTCAATCTCATAATAGCTATCTTGTTATATATGCATACATATATATATGTAATATGTACATATACACACAAATATATAATTAAAATTATTCCACCAGGCTTATTTTTGAAGATGACATAACCTAACAATTCTGAATATTTCAAATAGATCATATGCTCACCGAGTATTTAATGACATGGAACAGAAGGCCCATGGAAAATATGAACTATAGAAAACTCCTAGCAGTTCTCTGCATTCATTTCACAGGACAAGTATAAAATTCTGTTTTGTTTTTGGCCAAGTACCCATCAAAGTAACAGACTTTTTGCCTGTTTGCAAGATTCTTGATCGGATTACTTTAAAAGCAATGATACCTTTTTTTTTTTTTAATGAAAGGGACCCAAAGGCAATCACTTCCCTGCAAAACTCCCAAACAAAACAAAGCAGTTTTTTTAAAAACCCAGAAAACTTCCAGGCCTTTTCCCCACAGTAACCCAAGGGAATAAATATAGTTTCTTCTTTGATAGCCTCTTCTTTCATAGTCCTTTGCTGTATAAAACACACTGCTTAAATTATAAAGCTATTTCTACTATAACTTGAGTAAATCTTGGGCTACAAATTGTCTGTGAGCAGCTGGGTTCTAGATACAGCTGGGTGTGATGAGAAAGCTGGTTGTTGGCCTCCCAAGTCAGAAGACCCAGTGTTGAACCTCAGCTGTGATAGTTTCTAACTTTGGGACCAGAAGTCTCTCTGATCTTCATCTTCCAATCGTAAATTGGAGATAATGATGCTTGCACTCATGTAAGAATGTGGTTCATAAAATAACATGTCAATCTAAGTTACTGTTTAAATCAAAGCCAGTGTAGCATTGACTTCAGAGTCAGGGGTACCTGTGTTCCAAAACTGCCTCTTACTCATTCTGGCTTGTGTGACCTAGAGAAAATCATTAGTGTCCCAAGCAACTCCAAGACTGTAAGCTGTGAGACAGATTTTTGCAATGGGAGACTGAATTTCCTCATTGAGATTTCCCAGTATCAATGAAAACACAAGACTTGTTTCTCCCTCTCCTTACACCCTCCTCCCCCATTAAAAAAACCTGGCTTGATTCACTTTAACTTATTAATCAAGCTTTTAATTTATTCTGTTTCACTCTCAAATCAGCCAGTTAACTCAGTCCTTTCATGAGATCCAGAGCTGTATGGCATCTTAGAAATATGGTCTCACTTTTTCTTTTCTAATATGAGGAAACAGGCTTAGTGAATCAACTTTCTGAAGAATACTTAGGTTTGAGTCTGGCAACTGTAATTTAGCCCAAGGTCTTCCGATTTTAGACCTAGTGCTTTTTTCCAGTATGCCTTTGGCTTTTGTCCTTTAGGGTTTCCCTCCTAGGTCTTCCTGTATGCAGTGGAGAGGACTCTGGATTTGAAGTCAGAGGTTCTAGATTCAAATCTTGACTTTGCTACTTACTACTTGTGGGACATTAATAAGTCCAATCAAGTCAAGTCAATAAGCAATTATTAAGCACTTAATGTTTGCAGGCACCGGGCTAAGTACTGGGACCACAAATACAAGAAGAATGACTGTTCTGTAGGAGCTTATATTCTAGTGGAGGAAGACAGTACCTAAAAGGTATTTGGTGGAGTGAGTCGGGGGAGGAGAAGTTTCCCACCTGGGACATGGTAGAAAAAGTCAGACTTGTCTGGAGTAGAACAGGGGAGAAGGAATGAAAATATGGATGTCCTGGACATCTTGACATTGTCAGTTCTGGGAGGAACCAATCAATCTTCACAAACAGTAAAAGTCTTCCCTAACAGTTATTTTTATTGTAAAGTTCCAGCAATCCTTTATGTATATGGTGATGTCAGATTTGGAGAAGATATAAGTGATGCTTTCAGGAGCCCCTTAAACTTGTGTGGCCCCTTTTTCCTCATCTATAAAATGAAGGCATTGGATTAGGTGATGTTAAAGGTACCTTCCTGGTCTAAATGATTGATCCTACAATTTACCTCTCTTAGTTTCTTTTAGTTAACTTGGTACCTAAGAAAGAAATTTCTTTTCTCCTTGGACCACTGGACCATCCTTTGATTTCAAATTCTGGTCTGGAAACACACTCATAGTTCACGCCTGATTTATTGCGATAGGTCATTGATTCTGCAGGAATATCATTTGTAATTGTTGTATAGACCCATCAGTTTCTCAGGTAAGGTTGGGGATAGAGAAAGTTATTGGTTTCTCTAGAGAAACTTGTTGGTTCTCAAGGAGCCCTGGTATATGCATGAAATTCCACAGGTGAAGTTTTTCTTTGGTGCAGTGGATAGAATGCCAGGCCTGGAGTGAGGAAGTCTTAAATTCAGATCATCCTTAGATACTTTCTAGCTGTGTGACCTTAGGCAAGTCACTTAATTCTATTTGCCCCAGTTCCTCATCTGGAAAATGAAATGGAAAAGGAAATGGCAAACCACTCTCGTCTCTTTGCCAAGAAAATCCCAAATGGGATCATGAAGGGTCAGACACAATTGAAACAACTGAACAGCTGTCTCTCCCCTCTTCCTTCTTTCCTTCATTCTCTGAAGATACCTTAGTATTAACTGACCATTGACATATTTCTCCTTAGAAAGACTAACCTCTGTAGGCCTCAGTTTCCTGCACTGTAAAATGTGGTGTTGAACTAGATGGACCCTGAGGTCCCTTTGAGGTTTAACAATCTTATGAACTTGGAGGTAAATACCACCTTCCTCATTTTACAGATGAACAGACAGGCTGGGGAGAAGTTTAAGCTTAAACTTCTAGAAATTAAACTGTTGTGAGGCAGGCCTGAAGCTCAGTCATCATGACTCTAGGTCCTATAACCCAATCAGTATTGATTTTCGTTCTATAGGTCATTATATAATTCACATTTATATAGTAATAGCTAACATTTGAATAGCAATTTCTATGTACCAGGTTCTGTGCTAGGTACCTTGCCATTATTCTCTCTTTTGTTTCTTACAACAACTCTAGGAGGAAGGTACTATTTTTACCTCGCACTTTATAGATGAGGAAATGGAGGCATACAGAAGTTAAGTAACTTGCTCAGGATCACACAGCTAGAAAGTGTCTGAGGCAAGATTTGAACTCAGCAAGATGAGTCTTCCTGATTCCAGGCCCGGTACTCTGTGGCCTCTGGTGTCACTTACCTGCATTTTAGTTTTTTAGGAACTTTTTACAATCTCATGAGGTAGGTAGTGTAAAAAGAGTTACTCTCCCCATTTTATAAATAGTCAACTGGAGTTCTCACAAGCTAAAAGTCAGAAATTAAAAGCTCTGTCATCATACAACTAATATAAGTGGAAGCATTAGACGATAGGGATTAAGGTGCCATATCTTCCAGGGATAGTTGTTCTTCAAGAGAAATCTTCTAAAGGAAAATCTAACAGTGGAAATTGAAACAACTTTTATTCGCAAAGGAATGAATCAATGATGATAAATTTGGGGAGAGGAAAGGCAAGAGTATTGTGAAGGTTTAGGCTAGGGGTCAGAATCATTGGATTTTGTTTCTAGCGTCTAAACCAAAATGAGTGGAACAGAAGATATTTTAGTTTCTGGGGAAAATGGAATAGGAAGGAGGAGTAAGCCATCTAGTTCCTCCATTTTTAATTTGAAGGTACTCAAGGGTGTGCTGGTGCCATCTTGGATGGACTCAACCAATTATTAAATTTTAAACTTTAATTTATACCTTAGAAACCAGCAAATGCTACAAATCAGATCTTGATTTATTATTTTATTGATTATAGGCCTAAGAAAGGGACAGAGAAAATGCTACTAATATAGATTAGACTTAAAATTGTGTCCTGTGTGTATTCTGCACAGCATGTGGTTGTTAAACATTTATTAGCATGTCTCTGAATGTGCTCTAAGAGTGTTCATTAAGTGCTTGCATATACTCTTTCATACACACATTTAATCTAATGGGGAGATATTTTGGAGCTGGTGGAAGGGGTGAGAATTTATCAGAACCCTTACAGTAGGTAGGTGGCTACCTTCTCTCTATGCATAAAGTTATGCCCAAATATTAGTCTGGACAAGGAGTTTGCAGCATTGAACCAACTGTAGTACCCCTGAGATATGATATACCTTTGTTTTACAGTAATAGTACTTTCTGTGGCAGGCAACATACTGTAGTGTCTATTCAAACCTGGGGAATTATATTCATTAGTAAAGTAGTAGAAGAAGACTTTTTACATTCTCATAGAACTTCTAATCCACATTACTGGGATGGGGTTACAAAATTAAAAGAAGTCAATGGCCAAGTTATCATATGCTTATTTACAAAACGTTGCCAAGCATCAAACTATAATGGTAATTGTAACGTGTGTATATATAAAGATTATATATATATATATATATATATATATATATATATATATATATATATAAAATCAAAATAGAAATAGCAGAAATTTCTCCTCAAGTGTTTGCAGTTGGAATCCATTTCCATACCCATAAGGATTCCAGGAGATTGCTTTGCTTATTCATTTTTTGGGAGGAGTTAATGACCATAGGATCATAGGAACACAGATTTAGAGAAGGAAAGGACCTCAGGGGACTCCTAGTTTCTTCTTTTTATAAATGGGTACCGAGATGAGATCTGGAGAGCTTGGGTAATTGTTCAAGGTCACTTATTTCGTTATTGCCACAAATGGGATGTACCACTTGACCCCACTTTGTGATTTCAGTATTATCTAATAAAAGTTAAAGGTAGGAAATATTGTATTGCCTGGTATGATAGGATCATAGTGGTAGAACTGGAAGGAATTGTTTGTGTTGTTCAATCCTCTTACTTTATTTGTGAAAAATTGTATTTCAGAACACATAATCAGTAGCTAAGTCAAGATCTGAACCCAGGTCATTCATTACCAAATCCAATATTTTTCCCCCAACAAACTTCTGTGATTTAAGTTCCACTGCAATTTAAAGATTTTGTTTTACTTTATTTGATTTTCTTATAGCTGAGCAAGAATGTGTATTATGTTCAATCTGTGATAGAACAATTCTTGCCCAGTTGTCTCATAAGAATGATTATTTGGCATATTTCTAAGCATACTTGCATTTTAATGCAGCTAGATAGTGGTAATCACAGAATAGTAGGAATGCATTTAAATTTTGTGTCCCAACACAAAAATGGAGGCACGCTGTTCTGAATTACTTTGACTGTTTTGCTCTAATTCTGAGAAGCTGGGCATTGGCTTAGGCCATCAAAAGATTAGCAAATGTCTTAAAATTCTATTTATCCTTTGTAATGACCTGAACTTTCTCTTTTTTTGGTGGATATTTCTGATGGATATAAATGATCCTGAAAGCTGGTTTGCCAGCTTGAGTTCTTCGGCATTATTTCCCTTTTTGGATGCTGATGGTTTCTTTGAGGAGGGGATACATTTGGAATGATATTCCTTCAGCCAATATACACTTGCCTGGAAACTCTGTAGACATTTCTCTGATGAGATACAAATAATCCTTGCTACTTTTTTCATGTAAGCCAGCCTTACTTAATTATCCAAGTTAATTCCCCTGAAAGCACAAATTTTGGTATAGTATCAGTAAGCCAGACAGTAAGTTATGCCACCATTGCCTGGATAGAAATAGATGGAAATGGAAGGATGATTAACTCACTGAGCTTTTGCTTGCTTGGCTGTTTGTCTCCTTACTTTTCTTTCTGGCTGGTTAAACTATGTTTCAGTTGATCTTTGCCAAATCTTTGTGGAAATGAAGTTTCAGAGTCATGCCATTTTGGCTGGATGCCATGGTCACTTAGAGCCCTCTTCACAGGCACCATGAACAAAATAGGGTACCCTTTGTTAATTACCATGTTGACAGAGAACTGCAGAGTGCCTGGCACATAGTGGACACTTCATAAATGCTTGATTGATTAGCAAGGCAGGGCTGCTTGAAGAAACAATTCAAAAACAAGATTCCTCCAAGCATCCAGAAAATTCAGCCACAGGAACTGAAAGCAGCATCAAAATTAGCCACTACGAAAGATTAGAAAGAGAAAACATCTCTGAAAATACATGGTACAACATTTATGCAAAAATACATCACATATGTACACTGCAACAAATGTATTGATTATGCATGTTGTTTTTCTGGTGACCAACCTAGTGAAAATTCCCAAGATTGGACAAAAGCTATGTAATCCATCTTCCTGTTTTTGGATGGATAATATTCAGTTCAATTCAATAAACATTTATTAAGTGCCTACTATGTGGCCAGGCACTGTGCTGATCAATGGGGATACTAAAAGAGAAAAGACTGTGTCTGGCTTCATGGAGCTTAAAAGATGGGTTTCCTTAATTTCTTTAGGTGCTGTCATAGCGTTTTGAAACTACCATTGTCCCCAAATTCTTACTGATACCCAGGGAATACAAAGGTAGAACAGTATAGTGGTTTCTAAACTCTTAATAATAATTTTTAAAAAAATGAGTAATATTCATCAACACACACATACCTATAAATTATATGTACCTGTGACTGTACTAATAATTGTGCATATTATAAAGCTTAGACAGACATGGAAGTTAAAAAAGGATGAGATAAAAGAAAAAATAAAATTGATTCTAAGATCAATAAGAATCAGTTGGAGTTTATTGAGTATAGGATGGAAATTACATGGTCAAAACTGGACCTTAGGAAAATCACTTAGGTAGCTGAGAGGAAGGAAGATGGATGGGAATCAAGGAGAGACTTGAGCTGGGGGAACCAATCAGGAACAGTAACAGCAAGGACCCCGACATACATAGGAGGGCCTGTTGGACAGATTTTTACATCTACTTTTCTAAAAGGAAAGCAACTTTTGAGGGGTCAACAATCACTTTAATGAAGCATGTAGCATTTGCTTAGTTCAGGGGAATAAGTCAACACTCTAAACTTCAGAGACAATACAAAGAGAGAAATAAAGACCACAGAGAAGGGTTTCTAATTGTCTGACCATAAGCAATAAATTCATCACAGATCAACAGAGAGATCCAACTGTCTGACTATTATATACATAAACAGTTACCAGAGAGGTGCACAAACATCTGAATTTTCAAAACTGGGGAGCTCCTTAATGGCAAGTCTCATCTGGTCAAACAAACACTTCCAGTGAGTAAACTCCAAAACAAAACCTCACTTCACAGTATATATATAGACTTTTCAGAACCAGAGGACATCACAACCCTTGAGAACCAATGACTCATTAGAAATTAACAAAAGGTGTGAGACTTCCTACAAAATAAATCTCCCCTTGCTAAGCTTCCTTTACTGTGCTGGTCCATTAATGAGTGAGGAAAATCTTTAACTCTCATTAACATTACTGGAACCTATTGCAATAATCTTGATGAGAGATGATGAGGGCCTGAAGTAGATAGTTGTGTGAGTAGAGAGAAGGAATAGAAAAGAGATGTTGCAAAGGCAGAAACAGTAAGATTAGACAATTGATTGGATATGTGGTAGCTGGGAGTATATTGCCCTTACAATACAATATATTACAATAATAGGTAAGTTGAGAGAGAGGTGGACTTGGGAGCAGGGACACTGTAATTAGATCTCTAATGCACATCATAACCCATTCTTGTCTGCTCATCTTGTGTAACTCACTCTGTCCATTCAAAAATGCAAAGAGAGAATGAATGCTGTCACTTGAATAACAAGTAACAGTAAGTAACAGTGGCCTCAGCCCTGGGCATAAAGCCAAGCAAGGGGCATCTGCTACAGCCACAAATTAATGGGAGAGGGATTGACTATATTGGGTATACTCAGAATAGGAATTTGCCTGGTGGCACCTGCACTCTTGCTGATGTAGAGGTCTTGGTTGTGGTTAGGTAATAGCTGTCCGAGGTTCTTATCCCTGGCACAGCATTGGAGAGATACATAATTTGTTCAGATGCAGGTGAAGACCAAGTGTGAAGTTTGGGAGCAATAGTGGTTAAGAGAGGTGGGGTAGTTGTGTTGGAGACATGCCCAGAAATATTCTGAAATGGAGAGTTGGATGCATCCTCTCTTCCCAGCTTCTCATTCGTTGATCAGGTACTCATTGAGTCGTGATGGCCTCCATATTGGAGAGAAGTAGTATAGATGACGGAATGATAAACTTGGAGTCAGGGAGATCTGGATTTAAGGATTGTGTATTATATTAACTTGGTGTGATTCAGTGCAAATTTCTTAAGTTTTCTGAACTACGACTTTAATGAAGACTAAATTTATCAATTTAATTAGCCGCAAACTCTGTAGATAATTAACCAAGAAAATCATAGTTATAATGAGAAGAGTCTAAATTCCCCATGCTAAAGTTTAAGATGTTATTTTGTGCCCATCAAAAATAGGAAAAAAACGAGATTGATTTTTCCTTTAGCCTTCTCTTGGCTAAATACCACCATTTGCTTATGATTAGTTACTTTTTATGACTGACTTATAAACTCCATACTCTCTATACTTAAGATAGAGAAACTTTTTTTCTCTTATCAAAAGTCATCAAGGATCCCAGTGATTCTCTCACATTCAGTGATTCTTCCTATCCAATTTAATACCTTGAAAAAGTTTCTAATGTTAGCCTAATGCATCCCAATATCAAGAACACTCTTCTGTTTAATGTACCTGTGAGTTTAATGAGAATATTTTTGCTGTAGTGTTATTCAAATAATCTATTTATCTATCATCTCTTCACCTCTCCCTGGGAGTTTTCCTATGATCTCAAAGAGAATTTTGCACACAATTTTACCCCAAACTTTTTTTCTAACAAGTATAATTACTGATAGGTAGATAAATATGTGCTATATTCATATTCCTTTAATTTGAAAGAAATAAGTTAGAGAGAATGAAAATATGACTTTACAGATTAAAATAGTAACTTTAATAGCAAGCAAAGTTGGTGAAGTAAACAAAATTATTGTGTGAATAGAAACTGGATTTAAAGATGACTGACTGACTTACAAATACTTTTTCAAAGGGTAAAATGAGATTTAGATATGGGCTGATGATTTTTGTCTTTGCAGTGGGTGTGTGTGTGTGTGTGTGTGTGTGTGTGTGTGTGTATAATGGTACAACACTCATTATTTCATTGAGCAACTTTTAAAATGCACTTTATGACTGTTTTCATAGTCCATCCTAAGTCTCTCAAAGGCAATTAATTACATGGGAAAAATTAGTGCTGGGGGTTAAGAAGACATGAAGGTTTTCCCTTGTGTTCATGTTTTCATGTTTGTATTACATGATAGATGCAAAATTAACTCCTCCACACAGGTGTGCTGAACCCTAAGCAAAAACCTGAACTAGAAATCCTTTAAAGAGGTTGCATTTGTTGGGAAAAGCTCAACACCAAATGAAATATGGCAGCCTAAATTTTATAGCCATTATTCAGGCAAAACTCCTATTGAATTCTTGATTATTTAGAGGCAGTTACCTGAGATGGCTTCTTTTATGAACATGTGCTAGCAAGAAATCTTTCTCATTACAGGCAAGATCTCAAATAATCCTTGAACTTGAGTGTGGCATAGGTTAAAACCTCACCATACCTGTGAATGAATGTCATTTCAAAGGACCACTGACTGGTTAGATGGCTAGTGGTCCTCAGTGGCAGGCAAGAAGCCTTTCTCAATGTTTAACAGATGGACAAATGTGAAGTATACAAAGATTGGCATAATTGATAAGATATGTGAATCAGCTGCTGATTCAAAATATTATCGAGTCTTTCCACATACATGGCAAATCAAACTGCAAAAACCAAAATAAACCATTACATAAATAATAACCACTACTGCTCAGTTGTGTAGAAAAGTGTAGCTAGTTGTCATAGAATAAGAACATAACTGAGGGTTAGAGAAAGACAGAAACTTGTTTTTATTGCTGTAAGTATCAGAAAAAATCTACTTGAGTATTTCTACTGATAGGGAATGCATTACCTCCTGAGGAAGTCGTTTCCATTTTTAGGCACTTCTAATTAGTAAAGAAACTTTTTTCCTTGTGTGGAACTGAAATCTTCTTTGTGTAATTTCTTACATAGTTCCTTGTAATCTGTGCTCTGGAACTAAGCAGGGCATTTCAAATCCATGTTCCACAATAGAAGCCTTCCACTAGCTATCTAGTAATAGCTAGATAGTAGATAGCTAGATAGCTAGATAGTAATTACTAGATAGCTAATATGACTCAAATATTCTTTTCCATAGGCTAGACGCTCTTAAGTTCTTCATTGATTCTCATATTGCACAATCTTGAGGTCCTTCATCATACTTATCAACTTTCTTTGGAAGTTTTTAGCTTATTAATGTCCTTTTTAAAAGATGGCAACCCAAACAGGAACTAATACTTGTCAAGTGCTTGGACCAGGGCACCATACAAGAAGACTGTCATTGACTTCTACAACATCAATAGACATTTTTATATTAATTGAAAAACATAAACTTAAATGCACTATTTTTGACTCCAGAATTAGACTTTTGGTAAAGATTGAGCTTCAAGTCCACAAAAAACTCTACGTCTTTTTCAGATGAATCAATATCTAACCATCTCTTCTCCATTTTAAACTTGGGAAATGGATTTTTTTAGAATTCAAGTGTCAGAATTTACATTTTTATTTCCCTTAAATTTTATTGAATTATATTAATCCATCATTTTAGATTGTAGAGCTAATTTCAGATCACTACTTTAGTCTAATGTGTTAGTTACTGTTCCTGGCTTAATGTCACAAGCAATATTGGATAAGTATGTTATCCAAGTGATTGATAAAAAATGATAAACAACAGAGACTTATACACAAATTCCATCCTACTAAAAACTTCTTTCTAAACTGATGGGATGGGAGAAAGATTTTTTTAAGTGAACTTCAAAGGAATTCAAAGGAGGAAAGATTGTTTAGTGAAGGTGATTGAGGGAGGAAAATGGGATGAGGGAATATTTTGACTCCCCTGCTTTAAGAATAGCAGAATAACTTAGTCATTTAGTTATTCTTTAAATGATGTTGCTGTCACATTCTTTTGGTTGTGCTTATTTTACTCTGTTACTTCATGCAAGTCTTTCCATGTTTTTCTAAAATCACCCTGTTCATTATTTCTTATAGCATAGTAGTATTCCATTACAATCCTATCCCACAACTTGTTTAGCCATTCTCCAATCGATGGGCATCCCTTCAATTTCCAATTGTTTGGCCCCACAAAGAGAGTTGCTATAAATATTTTAGAACATACAGGTTCTTTTTCCTTTCACCTGATCACCTTCGGAAAAAGGCTTAAAAGTGGTATTGCTAGATCAAAGGGTACACACAGTTTTATAAGTCTTTGGGCATAATTTAAGATTGCACTCCAAAATGGTTTGATCAGTTTCTGGTTCCACCAACAGTATATTAATTAGCTTCCCAATTTTTCCACATATCCTCCAACATTTGTCATTTTCATCTTCTATCATTTTAGTAATCTGATGAGTGTGAGATGACATCTCAAAGTTGTCTTAATTTGATTTCTCTAACCAACACCGATTTAGAGAATTTTTTCATATGACAATATATAACTTTGATTTCTTCATCAAAAAACTGTCTTTTTATGTCCTCTGACCTAACCTATCTTAGAGAGGAATATCAGGCAGAAAATGAGTCTCATCTTTAAATTAAATATTCCTGCTGAATCTTTGCTTACATAGAACTTTCTCATTTCTTTATTCTGTTGACTCCTTTATAAATTGTAAACCCCTTCTCTACCTTTTCACAGTGTATTTTTCCTCACAGTGCAGTAAATTCTCAATAATATTGTATGCATTAATTATAGTCAATTTTAAATACTCAGTTATCATCATTTTTCTACTTAGGATGTTTTTGACCCATCTCCCTTCATTGTTGTGCTGAAATTGCTCAAAGAATGGAAATTTTAATATAAGCAAGCAACTATATAGTGCTTGGAAGTTTACAAAATGCCTTACAAATGTAATCTCATTAGGTTCTCACAACAATCTTGGGAGATAGGAGCTATTTTTATCCCCATTTAACAGATAAAGAAACTGAAGGTTATACAGAGGTTAATTTGCTGACCACAGGTCACATCAAAAATAAGTATCTGAGGCATATTTCAAACCCAAATCTTCCTCACTCCAGGTCCAATACTCTATCCACTCTGCTACTGAGCTGCCTATGAATTAATTTATTATGATAATTTTAATGAGAACATAATTATTCAATTTTCTAGCAAAAATGAATGTTTCACAGTTGGCACTCTCAGTGGCACAATAAATGAATTGAACAATTCATTTTAATAATCAACAAGTGTTTTTTAAGTACCTATGATGTACAAAGCCATTCAAGCCAACGAGTATTTAATAAGTGCTAGTTACTAGGCACTGAAGTAAGTGTGGGGCTATGAACAGAAGAAAAAAGAAAAATAGTTCTCATCTCCAAGGAACTCACATTTTATTTAGAGAAGATAACATGCAAAAGGGACCTGTAAAGTGAGGAGAGTTAAAAAACAGTCACAAGAAGATGAAAGATGGCAAGGTTGCAACCTTTGTCAAAATGGAAGTTCTAGGAGAAACTCACCATTGGCAGAAAGGAGCCACTGGATGGAGGGATATTTCAAGGTGAGAAGACCATGGGTATAAAGGAGTTTTCATGGTGAGAAGGCAGCCCACACATTCAATTATTTGCCAAATTTATTTCTGGCTCCACATCTCTTGAATATATCCCCTTCTCATTCACACCCACATCACCAAAGCACCAAGTTAGTTTCTGCTTGACTGTATATTTCACTTTAATCAGCTAAGTGAACATTTCCATATGTTCTTCCTTTAATTAACATACTTTAGCTTGCTCCATATGTGGGTTCTTATCTGTAAAATGATCATATAGGTTGATGGTTGAATGGCATGCATATATCATGATCTGGCTGGAAAACAAAACAATATAAAACAATAAAAAAGCATAGATGTTTGAGCAGTGTCCACATGGGGGCACACTAACTATCAAGTAATGGTTGCTTTGAGTTCTATTACAAATTATTGGGTCATGTGACCTAAACTCACATTTATATTAGTTTTTGCTTTAAGGGTCATTGCCGAGAGTGTTACTAGTGCCAGTCATACTTCCAAAGGCAGGTCAAAATCTAGAAGTGATCACCACGATGGAATAGTCAATGATGAGACTTTACTTTGGCATGTGTGATCCTGTGGAGTGTGTAATGGTACTATTCCGCAGAATAAAAAGTATTTTTCCTTTAACATCTATTCAGGTTCTTTGCTTTTTATAACTCCCAGAATGAAAAGAAGGTGAAGCTTGCTGTAGGGTTAGGGAAGTACTTTGCCTGACCTTTTCTTTCATTTCTGGCCAAGCTTCTATGTAAAATTATTTGAAAGGATATGTGGAATTGCTGGAGGCTCCTTTAAATTCTTCCCTACACTGGTAAAGGAACTGTTTCTTTCCAACATGCCAAGAAACATGTTGAGCCAGATTATGTTGGTCCCCAAGACACTCCCTAGTTCTGAGTTGGCACCCTTTAGAAGCGGTATTCATTCTTCTGTTTCATTAGAATATGATTTAGTAAGTTATAGTTGACATTCCACTCTCTCTGCTGACTGCTTGATGGCAGATAATCTTGATTCATAGTATCTTCATGCTATAAAGAAGAAACAAGAGACCACATCTTTCTGGAAGAAGATAGAAATTCTGCAAGGTAGACTGGTTCATTGAGCAGGTTTTAATTCAACTACTTCATGTCAACTTTCATCTCCAAGTGGAAGAAGTTACACATGTTGGCATCATACTTTGCTGTATCAAGATGCTAGCCTAGGACGCTGTTTCCTGTGCCGTGGACAAAGGTGTATACTTCTAATGTTATCATTTTCCATTTAAATGTTTAGTTTGGCAATTGTTTTGGATATATTGGAATGGAAGATTTCAGTGCCTCTTTTAAAGCTGAAATCATCTATGGCAAAACACAGTCAACTAATTCTGCCAGATTTCCACATGTGGGAATGAAATACACGAAACATCTGATGAAATCTACTCATGTGCACAGTTCGTTTGGTTCATCAGGTGAGGGAACATTAAAAAAAAGTCCTGATTCAGCTAAATGAATAGGCTATACTTCTATTGTTTTGCTTAATTTGCAGTTTTTATTGAAGGTTTTTAGGATCCATCACAATCACTGAATTATTTGACTAACGTTGAAGTGATGAGATCAAAATCCCTCTGTGAGGATCTTTATATTAGTGACAGTTCCCAGACTTAGTTGCATTTTTAAGTACCATGATGTCCAAGCACCCACGGCAAGATGATTTGGGCAGTGGTGATTGGATGATGAGATGGAAGGGACAGCTTGTAAATAAAGGAGATTGAACCAGTAAAGGGACAATGAAGACAAACAAGCTGACTCAAAGTGTCCACACATTTTATCCCCATTGGTCACTGGCACAATCTGGAATACTTTAACTACCCAAGGTGTGCCCAGTTGACTTCAGAATGACATTTCTCTGTGTTCTCTGTTTGCCTGGCATGAGAAATATAGTTCTACAGAGAGGAAGAGGGGAATCTTTGGGACCAAGTATGAAGAAGGAAGTGGGGTCCATGGGTTTTCCCCATTGTTGGCATATATGAATTGGTTATGGATGAAAACAATAGAAGGAATTGTGAACCACTGGGGGGAAAAGGGTGCTGCCTGAAGGAAATGTTAGTTCTCCCATTATTAGAGTTTTCTGGGCATGCCTTTGCATTTCATATAACCCTTCTATGGGGTAACAAAGGAAAGGAACATTACTCCATTTTTAACAGATTGGCAAAGTAGAAGAAAGAGAGGTTAAGACTTGTTTTAGGATCGCAGGTGCCCAGTCAGAACTAGAATCCACAATTCCTCAGGATCACTGTTTGGAAACTGATTCTCTTCATGGAAGTTCTTTAGCCTCTCCTCCCTACCTCCTTCCAACAAAGAACTCCCAAAATAAGGAAAGAAAAAAAGAAAAGCCCAACATCATGCACTTAAATGAGATCTATTTCAAGCAGAGTGATTAATCCAACCCTGAGGTGGAATAATAGCTTCTCAGTTTCACCTCTGATGTGCAGCTGATATGGAATTGAGTGCCAACATATGTTTGTACAAATATATTGAGGAATATAAGCAGCCTACTGCTAATTACTACACCCAAAGCCTCATGTGAAGTTTGAAAGCTGCCTGAAGGAATTTGCTTCCATGAAAAAACAAATTTTAATGTTGGAAAAAGCAACTTCTTTGTGGTTGGAACTGGAAGAAATTCAAACATTAATTTATCTACTCAAAATTTTGCCAATAATTTAATCATTCATGAAGTGGAGATTATATTCACTAGAAAATATTTAAATATAAAAATATTTTAAAAACATTGTGTAGAAAGAGAAGACTAAATGGAAAGACATCTGTGCTTCTCTAGATTAATTTTCCGAATGAAAATGAAAAGAATGTTTTTTCTTTTATTTAGACTGTATCTATATTTGCAAAATGGGAAATTCAAATAATCATTTAGATCAAGGATTCTTAATCTGGGATATATGAATTTAAAAAATATTTTGATAACTGTATTTTAGTATTATTGCATTCCTTTCCAATTTTGTATTTTAAGCATTTGAAAATATTATTTTGAGAAGTAATGTATAGATTTCACTAGTTCTTCAAAGGGGTTCATGACAGGAGAGTCAGAGAAAAAGTCGCATTTTTCTCAGTTATCTGTGTAATGTGGGACTAAATTTTTTTTTTGGTCTGAATTATCTGTATAGTTTCCCCAATTCTCTTGTTCATTTTGCATGCCTGAAAAAATAGATATAATTAATTACAAATAGGATTTTCCTATCTAGTTGAGAACATTATAGAGTCATTTAATGTGTAATGTATGTGACCCATGTTCCAAATACAGACATATAACCATGAAATTTAATTTTCATAAATGAAAAGATTAGCCATTTGGTACAGATCTTGAAAAATCTAGTGGATTGATGTGATTATAGGAAAAATGGAAGAAAAACTGTAGAGAACATATGACCTTTTTTATCTCAAGCTGCCAATGTGAACAGAGAAGATGGAACATTTGTGGCATAATTCTTAAATAGGCTGTTTGCAAATGACTCCAGTTCTAAAAAATCAATTATTTTATAATTACCTCGAAGTTCATTTTGGTGGCAGTGGATAGAAAGCTAGACTTAGAGTCAAGAATACCCAGGTTCAAAATCAGTTTTCCTTTTTCAGAAGCCTCTTTCCCATTTGCATCATAGTAGCTCCTAACTCTCTGGGTTGTTGTGACGTTAAAATGAGATAGCATTTGTAAAGTGCTTTGAAAACCATAAAGTGTTAGCTATTATTGTTACATTAAAATTTCCCCAAGGTGAAGTAAATAGCAATGAGTTAAATTAATTTAAGGGGCTAAAAAATCTCAATTACAGACTTTTAGAAAAATTTCAATTTTATTGCTGTCAACTATAAACAACCGAGGTAAACAAAATTCATTCATTCATTTGTTCCTTTGTGTATGTATCCATCCATGCATCCATCCATCCATCCATCCATCCATCCATATTTTTGCCTCTGGTTTAAAAAATGCTTAAGGGCCCTCTTTTAATGAATAAGAAAATTGGGTGTGTAATTAGAGTATAAACTGTTAGTATGTAAACAGATGTTTCTTAAGTGCCAATGGTGCTTGAACACAGTTTGTTTTCTAAGTATTTTAAACACTCACTTGTGATTGTGTTTACATTATTAATTTTTACTATGTATGAAGAAGGGGTTTGCTAAACAAATGAAATAATGCATGTAAAATGCTTTGCGAATTGGAAGTCTCTTTCTATTATTATTAAATAGATATTAAATTTGAACTATATCTTCAGTCATCACAATCCTGAATTTTGAAAGAAATTGCTGTCTTACTTTTTTCCATCATGTTCACAAGTTTATTTTGAGGTGTATAAAGGAGAGGTTTTTTTTGGGGCCATTTTCATCATTGTATTCCCACTATCTAAGTACCTTATACAGTGACTAAAACATGTATTTACTCCATGCTTTTTGGTTGATTGATTAAAGTGACTATGTTAAAGTCCTTCTTGAAATGATCCATGTATAGCATTCTGTGAATATACCAGTCTAGTAAACTTGTCAAAAAAGGACAAGAAACTATTCAGGAATGACTTGTTTTTGATGAAGTGTGATTGTCCCTTTCCTTTCTACATAAATACTCATGGGTCACCAATTTAACAATGCATTCCAGACTTTTGCCACGAATAGAAGACAAACTCAGTGGCCTTTGTCATGCTTGCTTTACTCTTCTCCTTTTTGATAGTCAAGAAAATATTACCCCTTTGATAGAAATTTAAATATTTTTCAGAGTCTTCAAGTGATCATTCACAATAGGTCAGTCCTTATGTTGAGTAGCTCTCTCATTACCCTGGCATGTAGTTTGTCTTACAACTTGAACTTATTCTAGACAACAAGGTATGTTCTTACCCATCCCCTTCCTTATCTTGGGTTTTAGCTTCCTGTTAACCATTTTTGGTTTAATACAACAAAAGCTATAATCTTATCTTTTCTATTAGCTCTCCTTGGCCCCTAAAAACACTTAAAACACCAACAACACCATTTTGGTGGCTGTTGTCATCCTTAACTCTCAATATCATTTCCTGAAACTATTTTTAAAAAGCTGTCACTCTTCTGTATTCATCTAACCTGTATTTCTTTTTCTATACCTGTTCCCCCACCATCCCCAGCCAAATCTTTACCAAGCAATGAATCCTCCACAAATGTAGAAGGAAGGAGTGGTAGAGGCTTGGGCTAGGTAATCTAGGTAAGTCTCCTTCACACATTCTAAAATAATCTGACTTGCTCAGGGTTTGTCTGACTCATTTGTTTTCCATGTTAGAATTTTCATGTATTATGTCTCCCTAAAATGTGACTAAGCAAAATTGAATGCTACACCCTAGTTTAAACCCATTTGGAGGATGCTGTGCATTGAGTGGTGTCTTAACCTGAAAGAACTGATATAGCTTTTTGAGTGACTCAAGTATTCCACAGTCTTGTTCCTTGAGGCAGAATCCACCTCAAGATATCTTACCTCTGTGTCTTCACAAACATAACTTGAGATCTCTGAGAACTTATGGTTCTCTATTTTCTTTCTTCTTATTTCAAAGAGCTGACTTAATTGTTACCATGAGAGTCATAATACTTTTACAGCTTGATGGGAACTTAAATACCTAGTTCAATCCCCTCAATTTAGAGATAAGAAAAATGATGTCTAATGAAGGTAAGAGTCTTGACGAAGGCCAGTCAACTTATTAGCAGCAGAGATGAGAATAGATTCTATTGCTTGGGGATGGATAGTGGAGTTCGATATTTGTTCCAATGTACTATACTGCTCACTCCCAGCAAAGGCAGAGCAGTGACTTTGTTTATTGAGCATGTGGTCCTGATGGCATAGAAGAGATTACATATGAGAAAAGGAAAATGTTAATTATATGCAAATATAGTCATAAATATTAATCACATATTAGAAATGTTTGCACAAATAAAATCAATTTACCAAGTATTAGAAGAATTTATGTGAATCAGGACAATATTTGCAATAAATATCTCTGACAAAAGTCCGTCTTCTGGAATTTATAGGGAGTTGTAGACAACTACTCAAAAATATGAATAAACAATATTCACAAGAAGAAGTACAATCTATCAATAATCATTGGAATGCTGTTGAAAATCACAAATAGTTGGGGAATGTAATGTAAAATTTTAAAACCATGAAGTAGTACCTTAGCAATGATGTTAAAATTGGGGAAATTCATTGATACTGTGGAAAATTAAACACAAAATTCAGTGCTGACGGAGTTGTGAATTTGTCTAGCTCTAGTGGAGAATAACATGAGAAAAGTTAATAAACTGTTCATATCATTGATCCTGATACTATGCCCAAGGAACAACAATGATAATAGAAATTGACAGTAATAAGTAGCATTCATAAGACGTTTTAAGATTTGTGAAGTACGTTATAAATGTTACCTTATTTTATTGTTACAACAGTCTTGAGAATTAGGAGTTGTTAATAGTCATTAACTATATATATATATATCACTACTTATGATGTACTATACAATAATATATATTATATAAATAATATAAATTATATTAAACATATATAATAAATATATAAGTGAATAATAATTGTTTAATTTTATATATTATAATTAGTTATTTGTAAATAATAAATAAATATTATTATTTACAGATGAGGTAAAGAAAGGACCTATATGAACACAAATAGTGTTAGTGGAGGGTATATAGGAGCCTCTCTTCATTATACTGCCTGGATTTCTATCTTATGAAAGCCTTCTTCCATCAGTGGAAAAAATTATTGGCTTTGCTATCAGGGAATCTGGTTCAGTTCCTGCCTTTGTCCCTTTTTGTTTTGGGGTGATGTCTTGGCTCATGCATGAATTGGATTTAGCTGAGGCAGAGTTGGACAAAGTTATCAGCCTCACTCTCCCTTGCAGAGTCATTGAAGTCCAGGGGCAAGGCAAAAGTCAGGACAGTTGGAGATGGTCCAGGATGCAATAATGACCTTGGTGTCTTTGATATCTGACCAAGCTCTAAGCATGCTATAGAGATGGCTTCAGCTGTCTTTAATGATCTCATTCACTAGTTCTGCTGGGGAAAGTCTTTATGTGTTTGGGGTAGACATTCCCCATTCAGCCAGTGGGTTTGAGGCCTATCAGTTCCCCTCAATCTGGATTAGCCTGTTTGCTGAGATCAGGATGTGGCCACTGCTCATGTCACAACTTCTTGTAGCCACAGGTGAGAGCTGAGTAGCAGGTGGACACCAAAGATGGATGAGCAGCCCTGAAAGGGCTCATCAAGTCCTCATATCAGAGGCTCTAGTGCTCCCTGAGCAATGCGCATACTTCTCCTCTGTGATTTACTGATTAGGGTTTTCTCCTGAGACTACTACTCCCATTTCTTCCCCTTCGTTGATTTGGACTCTACCTCTGGGTCCTCAGCTTGGATAAAGCTTTTGTCTTACCTTGCCAGTGCCTAGGTCTCCACACCATGTCACACTCAGGTATGCCATGATACCGTAGCAGCTCCTTCCTCTCCGTCACGCTTTTTCTTTTGGTACCGGAATATAGAAACCCTGAGGGTAGGAGCTAACTTGCTTGCTTGTATTCAGATACTAAATGTTTAGCACAGTGCCTGGCACATATAATCATGTAATAAATATTCTATCTATCTGTCTGTCTGTCTATCTATCTAATTACCTATCTCTTTGTATCTTTATATATCTGCATATACCTATTTATCTATATTAGCTACTATCTTTGTATGTCTATAGCTATCTATCATGTATCTTTGCATGTCTACATGTCTGTATGTATATATGTATGTATGCAGCTATCATGCATCTTTGTATGCCTGTCTCTTTTGTCTCTTTCTTTCTATACATATGTACATATATATATATATATATATATATATATACACGTATGTATGTTTGTATCTTTCATCATCATCTGCCAGCAGCTGCCCTGTTATATACTGTATGTGTGATTTTGGGTGAGTCATTTAATCACTGGGCTCCCAGTTTAAAGATCCATAAAATGATAAGATTGGCCTAGAATCTAGATGGTGTCCAATACTTTTTTTATAGCTCTAAATCTATGGTCCTATGTAGCTGTGGATTTAGGAAATAGTTGAACAAATAGAAGCATATGAATGTAATAGAATATTTTAAAGGAGCATGTGAAAATGAATGCAGTACGGAGTGAACAAAGCAGATTCCAAAGGACAGTAGTCATGGTGACTATTCCAATGTAACTAAAGGGAACACCTGTAGGTAACTCAACCAAAGGGTCACTACGCTATCAAAGTTAAAGCATGCATAACGTTGGGATTTCTAGCAAGATTTAGATTGTATATTGTGTGACACACACACACACATACACACAAACACACACACGTAATCTTTAAAAGAGTCCATGATAACAGTCCATAAAAGTTCTCTCCTATCAAAAAACTTCTCTATTTAAGAGGGAGTCAGAGGACCCAATAAATTGCCCCAGTGGGTGTCAATCAATAGAACACTTGAATAACCAATGACAACCTTCTGCAGACAGCTAAAGGGGAAATCATTCAAGAATGAAATAAGTATGATAACAGATCTGCATCCTTCATCAAATATATGTAAAAAAGATTAGATAGATGTCAATTCCCAGTGCAAGCATAGATGGTCAATTTTCACAAAGGTTAATATAATTTTACAGTGTCAAGATTTTACATTTTCAATACATACACCTGTGCTTTTTCATCTTATTAGTAAAAATGTAAGATTTCTAAAACTACAATTATAATCAGTTATTTATTCTGTTTGTATTTATCTCTTTGTATGTGAATAGATATACATATATATATATATATATATATATATATATACACATAAAATTCATATGTATAATCATGGTGTAATGGAATGAGCACTGGACTGAGAGACAATGTGGAGTCTTATTCATCTTGTGAACTTGAGGAAATCTCTGAAGCATCTGAGCCTCAGTTTTCTTTTTTGTAAAATAGGTTTAATGCATGTGCAGCCCTATCTTAAAGAGCTTTGAGGAAAACACTAGGTAAACTGGAAGGTGTAGAAATGTGAGGAAGCTAAGAAATGATTTTCAAGTTCATACACAGCAAAGTCATTTCCATTTTCATTTCCTCCTGCTGCCTTCACATGGTTCTTGTAGCTTTCTTTGAGGTTACTATTTAATTCCCTAGAGAATAATTTGTGTTGCATTGTGCTAGTGTCTCTTCCCTCCACAGAGTATAGCCTAAGGCATGCATGTCTTATGGACTTTTAAAAATAGTCCTGGAGGCAGCTAGGTGGCTCAGTGGGTAGAGTGCTGGGCATGGAGATTGTAGTTCAGTCGTCTTCAGTTGTGTCCAACTCTCCATGACCCCATTTGGGATTTTCTGGGCAAAGGGGCTGGAGTGGTTTTCCATTTTCTTCTTATTTTATAGATGAGAAAACTGGCGTTAAGTGATTTGAACAGGTTCACCCTGCTAGAAGTGTCTGAGGCTGGATTTGAATTCAGCCCAATGAATCCCAGGAAGACCTGAGGTAAGTATTGTGGGGCAGTTAGATGGAACAGTGGACAGAGTACTGAGCCTGAAGCCTGGAGTTCAAATCTGGCCTCAGACACATACTATCTGTGTGACCCTGGGCAAGTTACTTAGTCCCATTTACTTCAGTATCTCATAAATTGA
This sequence comes from Potorous gilbertii, assembly GCA_028658325.1. Taxonomy (NCBI): domain Eukaryota; kingdom Metazoa; phylum Chordata; class Mammalia; order Diprotodontia; family Potoroidae; genus Potorous; species Potorous gilbertii. The sequence continues at coordinate 87,602,565 of CM053774.1, read as the reverse complement.
GCCAGAGAAGGAAATGACAAACTACTCCACTATCTATACCAAGAAAACTAGAAATGGACTCACGAAGAATCAGATAGGACAGAAAATGACTAAACAGCAACTATGTTAGGCACTCTGCTACACACTGGGAACACACAGAAAGACAAAGCAAAATGAAACAAAATGAAGACAGCAGACAGGGCTCTTGTTGACAATATTTGAGACTGAAATGTGCATTTGGAACACAGTTGTAAGAAAATTATCTTTATTTGGATTTTTGCTTCCTCCTTTTTTATTATCTTGGACCTTTGCTATCTCACTAAGCATTTATTTATTAAGCATTTGTTGTTATTAAAATAAGTGGCAGATATCAAATATTTTCACTTACTCCTCCCATTTAATTGTATTACTATTTGTACCCAGAGTCTTTAGGAAGAATGAGTTATGCACATTCATATATTCTATGGTTGAAGAGATACTGGATTAAGGGAGAAATTTCAACCTGCCCCATGGTAGGGGTAACAAAACACCCACTAAAAACTCTCCCATGTAGGATAGGCTGGCTTTCCCCTAAAAGGTAATAGAGCCATTCTCAAGGTTTACTTGGTCCAGGAAACTAAAACTTGGCCATCTGATATTTCTTCCTGGTCGTTTATGTACCAAAGCTGGACCCAAACAGCTGCCACAGAGTTGGCAGCTTCTTGGCATTGACTCATGGTACTGACTGGAGCCATCCTGACAAATGAGGAGGCAGAGTTGATATACGCAACCAAAATGATGCTGTGTCTTTGCTGCATATCTTTTCTAGGTTGTTAAATAAGCTTTCTCTTGTTAAAAATGATGCTATATTTCATTCCAATACTGAACTTGAGCTTCCAGACTGTCTAGACTCAGGCTCAGGCCAGAATACCAGCTCTAAGATCCTTTCCAGGTTTAAGCTTATGTAATTCTAAGATTTCTGTATCAGATGTGGTATTTTGTATTGAAGAGAAAAAAAGATCTAGATATGGTTCTCAAAATTGGTTGTACTTAATTTAGGAGGACTGGGGATACAAAGAGAAAAAAATAACGTGGTCATTGTCCTCAAGGATTATATAGTCTATTAAAATGGAGGAGAATACGCATAAATAAAGTGAATATGATGAAGGAAAGGATACAATCAACCAAAGAACTGTAGGAAAACCTGAGGAGGGAATGGTCATGTTCAACTGGAAGGGGATCAAAGAAATCTCTATGGATCTGGTGGCCTCTGAACTGAGGCTTCAAGATGGGGAGAGATGTGACTTATGGAGAAAAGGAGTCAATATTTTCTAGGCATGATAGACCATGTAAACTTGTAGAAGTGGAAAATGACAATGTGAAGTCTATATAACTAATGGTTCAGTTTGCCTAAAGTGTAGAAGAAAGCTAGCATGGATGAAAAAGAACAGGAAAAAATAGCTGGCAGGGTAGGTTAGGTTGAAATTAAGTACAAGAATATAGAGCCTGAATCTTGTTATACACACCACTGGGATTCACAAAGCTTTTCGAGTGGTGTGGTCACACTTGTGCACCAAAATTATTTTGGCAGTTATATGAAGAATGTAATGGAAAGGCAAGAGATTAACAATAATAACTGGCCTATAAAATGATGAATATTGTCTCATTTAAATGTCACAGTGACACTTTGAAGTATAGGCTACAGACATTATCTCCATTCCTACAGATGAGGCAAAGGATGCTGAAAGTGACTGAGTCACTGGCTCCCAGTCGTATGCTTGTCAAGTAAAGCAGGATTAAAACTCAGGGGTTTGTCAAATAGTGAGTCCTTAGCCCAGTAAAGCTCTTGACAGAAAAATGAGGGATTAAATATTCAGAAAGACATACATTTTTGGATATGGCCCCTAAGGGAATTGAAGTACGTAGGCTGGCACAGTGTTCATGAAGATTCATCTCCCTGAGTTAGAATATAGCCTCAGGCACTTGCTAGTTGTGTGACCCTGGAGAAAAGTTACTTAACCCTGTTTGCCTCAGTTGCTCATTGGCAAAATGAATTGGATAAGGAAATGACAAACTGCTCCAAGTATCTTTGCCACGTTAACTCCAAGTGGGGTCACAATGAGTTGGAATAGACTAAGATGACTGGACAATAAATGTGGGAATATATTTGGCTTGACTATGGATATTTGTTGTGAAATATTTGTTTTTCTTTCTCTCCTTTCCTCCCTTCCCTATCTAGGGAGTTGGGGAAGGTTAGAGGAAAAAATGCTAATTAAAAAATTAATAAAACAAAATAAGATTTTTGTGACGTTAAGTGACCACATTTTTCTTTAAAAAAACAGAAACTAAGCACAAATTAGATCCTGAAGGCAGAACAATAGTGGGGAATGAGTGGAAAGAAGAGGATATGTCTCTTTTGGCAAAAGAGATAAATGTCTCTTTTGGGAAAGATGAGATTGGGAGAAGAAAAATGAAGGGGTAGTTTTTAGCGCTCAGGGTTTTTAGTCCTGTGAAGATAAAAGCACTATATTGTTTTCATTGCTATCACCATCACCATCATCTTCATCATCATCAGCATCAGTCCAAAATGATTGTAGAGTTATTTTCACCAGGTAGATGATATTCAAAGTATTGAAACATGTGAGGTGGAGAAAAAAATATTCTGGATTTAGTCAGAGGAACTGGGATGGAATCCTGCTTCTTATTGCTTGCGTGACCTTAGACAAGTCATTTAACCTCTGTAGACCTTAGCTTTCTCATCTGGAACATATAGAGATGGGGCTAGATGACCTTCAAGGTTCCTTCTCTCTTTAAACACATAGCAATGATTTCTTTACCATGGATGAATGCACTTATCTTTTGTCATAAATCCTATAATTGAAATGGCTCAATGAATGATCACTAGCTCTCAGAAGTGTATAAGCTTCCTTAATCTGGAGGGGGTTTTAAAGTAAGAAAATAAATCATGTACATATACAGAAAATTAGGCTTTTTTCCAGAGGATATTAATTATGAATTGTCATTCATAAAATGAAAACTCTGATTAACTCCTTAGAATTCCAAGCCATGAAAATAATCTAAGGTAACTGTGTGATGCAGATGCCCCATGGAGTTGATCCTGAAGTCCCTGAACACACAAGTCTGCATGCATAAGAGCTTTGGGATCAAACCAAAACAAATACTATAATTGAGAGGATTCTTTCACTGAGTGCTTTTTTTCCTTATTAAGAAAACAGATGATAACTAATTTAATGCATTTGTTTAAAATCAAGATTTTATTAAACATATCTCAACTCAGGGTTATTTTTAGTTCTAAAACTACTCTGAGAATTCCTTTTATTTTGGGATAAATCTATGTTTCCCACTCTGGCTAAAAATACTCTTGAAATAAAGAAATTAATACTTTTGTTGTGAGAATCTACTTGGAAAATATAGCTCATTGCACAGTACATGAGAAGGATCTATCTTGACCACTTTTTTTTTTCCTGCAGAAGTGGACCTGGTAGGTCTCTCTCACTTTATTTTCTTCTTAAAAAAAGAATTATTGATATGTTTGGTTTTGATAACAGACAATGATAATAAATAACATTTTTCAAAGTACTTTACATATTATCTCATTCTATCCTCAAAACAGCCTCGTGAGGTATCTCTAGTTTTGTTATCCTTCATCCATGTCTGACTCTTCATGACCCCGTTTGAGTTTTTATTTTTTTGGCAGAGATACTGGAGTGGTTTGCCATTTCCTTCTCTAACTCATTTTAGAGACAGGGAAATTGAGGAAAACAGGATGAATGACTTGCCCAGGGTCACACAGCTAGTAAGTGTCTGCGGCTAGATTTGAACTCAGGAAGATGAGTCTTCCTGATGGTTTAGCACTCTATCCACTATTCCATCTAGCTGCCCTTTAAGGCCTGCCTCAGGTCTTCGTAAGATTCTTCTTCCTGAGTTCAAATCCACCCTCAGATACTTTCTATCTGTAGGACCCTGGGAAAATCTTTTAACCCCAGTTTCTTCATGTGTATAAGAAGCTGGAGAAGGAAATGGCAAACTACTCCAGTATCTCTGCCAAGAAAACCCTCAATGGGATCATGGAGAGTTGGACACAGCTGAAAATGATTAAACAGCAGCTTTCTGACTCCAGGGCCAGTGCCCTCCACTCTGTAACAAGAAACTGAGGTCAGCACAGGTTAAATGACTTGCCCAAGGTTACACCTAACAAGTATCTGAGGCAGGATTTGAAGTTAATTTTTCCTAACTCCAAGTCCAGTGCTCTCTCTAACTGCACTGCTGAGATGCCAACAAGTCCCAAAACGGTCATCCTTACAAAGAAATTCCTTGAAAATATAGTTTATAGGCCAACAGAATGGAAGGATAAAATTTTAAACTCTAATAGTATATTCCTAACTCTTGCTATTTTATTTGATGAGAGTTTTGTGATCTCTTTTTGATGTTTGTGTATTTTCTTCTTTTGGCACTGCTTTCTTCAGTCTACAACATTTTCATTAAAATTTCCTATTTTCCCCTGGATTCTTCACATTTTTCATTCCTTTCAGTTCAGTAATTTTCCTTCCCTTCCCTTTTCTTCCTTTCCCTTCCCTTCCCTTCCCTTCCCTTTCCTTTTCTTCCCTTCCCTTCCCTTCCTTTCCCTTTCCTTCTTCTTCCCAAAACCTTAAATCTACTGCACTCTGAAGCTCATACATTGGATAACACTTGGCCCCTGCCTAAGGGTCACTACTTTTGGAGTGACTATCAGTAGTAACTGTTGCTGTTTCCCTCTGAATAGACCTTGACTTAAAGAGACCAAGGTTTCCCAGTGCATCCTGGATGATCTCCAATCATCCTGATGAATATCTGGTCACTGGATCCAGATGGCTCTGGAGGAGAAGTGAGGCTGGTGACCTGCACAGCCCTCCCTCACTCAAAACAAAGCCAAGTGCAAGTCATGCCATCATTCTCTGATGGCACAGTCTTCTTTGGCAATGAAAGATGAACACAACAATTCCATACATGTCTCATAATTTGTTTAGTCATTGCATAATCATTAAGTACATACTTTATTTCTAGCTCTTTGTTAACACAAATAATTTTGATTCTGTTCTGTTGGAGCAGACCAGGGACATAGAAAAGATTTCCCCACAAAGATTCAGATAAGCCAGTAATGTATGAGCAAAAGGCCTTTATTAGAATGAGTTTTAATTTACACAAGGGAAGAGTCAAGTTACACTATAAGAAACATGTTAACGGGAATAGAGGGGACAGCAAAAGTAGAAGATAGTCAGGGAGAACTCTGAAATCTCAAGTGTGATGATCCTCAGGTCATAGTAGAAGGTGCAATGGAATTTATGAAAGCTTGCACATTCACACAATCTCCTGCCAATAACTGGTAATTGTTGCCCCCAAGCAGGACCACATGGGAGTCAGCCTGGAGGACTGAAGCTGGAGTCAGGAAGATCTATATTCAAGTCCTGCCTCAGACTCTAGCTCAGATACATGGGCATGATACTTAAACTTTTTGTGTCTCATTTTCCTCAAAGGGAAAGGGAAAGGGCTGGACTTGATGGAATGTAAGACCTTTTCCAGAATAAAGCTATGAACTATGCTATGCCTTTCTAAGCACAAGTACAAGATTAGGGATACTAACAGGGGTCTTTCTCAGCCCAAGAGATGGCAATAGATGAGGCATTGAGAGAGGGCTTGCAGAAACATAGCAGAAGCAGGTGTAGTGACTAGAGTGCCGGATTTGGACTCAGAGAGTCCTGAGTTCAAATCCTGTCTCTAGTACTTGCTGGGCAAGTCATTAACCTTGCTCAGCCATCACTTCCTCATCTGTAAAGTGGGGATGATAACAGCACCTCCCTCCCAGGGTTGTGAGGATCAAGTGGCATAATGTCTGTAAACTGTTTTGAAAACTTTAGAGTGCTAATGGTAGCTTTTATATTTATAATCTATGTGTTCACCAATGCGGTCTGAGGAGGCATTGGTATACCTTAGTCTTGGGGGTTGTCTTGTGCGTAACACCCATGTTCAAAAGTTTCTAATTTCTAGAGATCAGGCACTGGGCTTTCTTGAAAAATAAAAGGAGATTTTTGTATACATCTTGACCAGTATTTTTTCTGAGAAAATCAAATTGACCAAAGGATTTGGGGAAAGAGTATAGTGTTAAAAAATGAAGGCTGCAATATGGCCCTGTAACTGAAGAGCTAAAGGCTTGTCTTGCTTAGGGGACTGAGGGATGGTGCAGCAAGAGATTTCAATCAACAAACATTTATAAAGTGCTTAATACATGCCAGTCACCTCTACTATTGCAGGGAATTATGGGTCCAAAGGAATGTTGCCTTTTAGCAACTACCCAAAGTGTGGTTCCTTTCCAGGGGAGCCAAAAGCTGTAGAAGGGTTTCTGTAGGGTTAAAAGGAGATTTTTTTTGGCAGGTGTTGAACCTACCTTTAGTGCTTTATTAATTTCTATATATATTCAGGGACTTCTACGGGTCCTTTGCATTTTCTTCATTTACTGTAAGGTGAAATAAAAGTGCTCCTACTGAATATACTCTAAAATATTTTTATTGAGGGCTTAAAAAGAAGATGCAAACCACTTTTCCTCACATTTTGGGGATAGTCTACATAAGATATATCCAATATTTATTTGGAATATTTGCCTATATTAAACTCCAAGACATAATGAGTTAAAGAGAAGAAATAATTCCTTGGGTCAGTGCTCAGGATTAGATTCAAGAGTGATGGTGGGAGGTTGGGCTATGAGTTACAACACACACACACACATATATATATATATATATATGTGTGTGTGTGTGTGTGTGTGTGTGTGTGTGTATATATATATATATATATATATATATATATAATTTACATGTAAAGATACAGTTTAAAGACAACTAGGTGATTCAGTGAATAGAGTGAAAGGTCTGGAGTCAGGAAGACCTGAGTTGAAATTTGACCTCACTTACTTGCCATGTGACACTGGGCAAGTTACTAAACCTCTGTTTGTTTTAATTCACTGAAGAAGAAAATGACAAACTTCTCCAATATCGTTGTCAAGAAAACTCCATGGACAGTAGTAGTGTGCTGTGGTCTATGGGGTCACAAAAAGTGAGAAACAATGGAACAGCAGCAAGTGTATAATTTAACAGTTTTTTTCAATGTGGAATCAGTGGGAGAAATGCTTAGCAAGGAGGTAATAGTCATGGACCTACGAGGATGTTTAGTGATAATATTATTCATGACAGATCAGACAGAATAAAGATTTTTGAAGGCAGTTACTCTACAGACTTCAATGAAGCCATGCTATTTAGATTTGGACTCATCACAGACAGAGAATGAGCATGCAGGATTCCAAAGCAAGTCCAAATGCCATGATCCAGAGAACGACTGTAAATGTAGAAGGTAAGAAAACTCCACTCAGGCATAGATAATTTATTAGCATTAGGAGAGTATCATCACTAGGTGGGACACAAACAAAGTACTGACGTTTCTTGAGCTCCATGACCATATAATATTACCATTGTTGTACTGTTATGGCTAGTTTGGCTTCAGCTGAAAGACCACCAGCTGAGAAGGTCAGAGATGCAGCAGCCGCAGAGCTGAGAAGGAGGGACAGCAGTTGTCTAGTAAAGAGCCCGGTTCATGTTTGTAGAAGACTGCTGAGCATATCTTTCCACAACCACACAGGAAATAACCCGGGTGCAATGTCATCTTTGAATTCAAAGGGCAGCACTATATATAGGTTCTGATCCTGCCTGAAAAACTGCCTTTTCTGTGAAGTAACCCCAAATAATGAACACTCCTCCATCCCTTACCCATTCTGCACTCCAAGGGGTCTAGACTAGACCATGTTTTCCATAAATATTCTGGGATTACATTCAGATTCAAGATTCTCTCATTGTGTCCTTATTAATGGAGTAGTACGCTCCCCCTGCCCTGCCCACCCCCGCCTTTTGATTTGAGTTTGACATGGCTGCTCTAGGCAGCTCTCTAAATCATTTCAGTTGCAGAGAAGGTGCCAACTGGCGCTGATAGAAGGTGTTTCTTTAGCTAGGAGTTCCCCCAATGGTAAAATCACAGGCTGAAGCCCCATCTCTCTCTTGAAAATACTGAAAATAATAACTCAGATATTGCTTCAAGGTTTGCAAAGTACTTTCCAGGGAAATATATAATAAAACATAACAATAGAACGTTCTATACTAGAATACAGTATGTATAGTATAGTACTAGGTATAGCATATATACTACTATAGTTTATATACATATATGTATATACACATATAAATACACATGCAGTAGATTGGCCACTAGCCCATTATTTTTCCTCTGCTACAAAAACTCATAAATATGGTGTAGTAAGTTATGGAGGCATTATAATAATCATATATGAAAACTTCAGCCATCTTCACATTTAGTTACAACTTCTGTATATCTTCTAGCTTTATTTAAAATTTGGTCATCACTATATCAGTAATTTACTTCTTCCAGATATACCAGTATATAAAGCATAGCAGAGATATTATATACTATATATCAAATGTGTATATAGTTATATATTAGATATACCAGTGTGTATATATCTATGACACATGTCAGTATATATATATGTATATGTATACATATATATAAAATAGTGAAATTTCTATACTATATTATATATGTAATATTTATATCATGCTACAAATTATTTATATGTTAATAATTAATATGATATAATGTTTTACATATATGATTATCTGTGTACACATACATATATTACAAAAATATAAGCATAAATTTGGACATGTATGGTACACATATTACTATAGACACACCAATGCATATGCACATATATATCAGACATTGTGTATAAGTATAGATACTATACATTATAATTTATATTATATATAACATGTATATATTTGTGCGTGTTTATGTATGTCTATAACTACACTAAACATACCTCTCTCTGCATATTTTTTACTAGACATACCAGTATATAGTATATATAGTATAACTATACCATATTCTATATATGTGTGTATATTTATATTATTTATATAATGTTTATACTATATTATAAAAATATTAGCATAGATTTGAACTTTCCACAAATTTTTACTCTAATCTCTCTAGGAATCCTACTCTAATTTAGGGAGCATAGATTCTTAAATACTATGTATGCAGAGTATAAACTCTGGAAGGGGAAGGTTAGGCTTCTAAAACACCTTGACAAGAGACTATATCTATTTTTCAAGGATTAGCCTAAATAGGAAGAGTACCAACTCCCACAAGTTGAGCATTTGGTAACATTTTTGTTTGCTGTTATGACCACCTAAGCTAAATGGATATATATGACAACCAAAGGCATTCCAAGTTCGGAATATAAATTGTTTACAAAATAATGATAGAGAAGGATGATGCAAGAATATGAACTGTCTTATCTTATGAATCAATGAGGAGTGGAGGAGTTTTCTGAATGCTTGAATCTTACCAAGCATTCTCACAACAGCTATAATGAAGACTCTAGAAGGATGACAATGAACCAACTCAAAATGGAAGAGGTGTATAAAGATTCTTATGATCAGCTCTTTTCTCCATATATGGCAGTGGAGCCACCACATTTGGACTCTAATAGAAAAATTCTTACTATGTGGCACAAGGGATCAGAAATGACACAAAAGGTGGGAAGAACAAATGAATACAACAGACTATACAATGAGAACATGCAAAAGCTATTGTGAGGGTGTTGATGGATCAATATTCAAGATTTATAAAAGAGGAGAGGATATAAAATAATTCCAAAAAAAAATCAAGGATGTTATTGTTACTCAAAAAAAGGAAAGCGAGAAAGGATGAATGACTATTGACTATGCATCCACTATCATATTTCTATAAATCCATACAAGAATGATCCATGTATCCATTGAGAATATCCTGCATGAAATTATGATTGAAGAATAGACTAAGTTTTGAAAATATTATTATATAGCAAATGAGTTAAGATTCTCTGAGAAAGAGGTAATTAGAGACAATGTCTTTAGTTTCAGGGTTTCCCACTTTTCAGAATTAATAGCATGTAAAATAGATTCTGTCAGTTGTAATTTGTCATACTTTTTTTCACCTTTATTTTTCTAATAGTTTTTGTTTTTATCTTTCCTTTAATCAATTACAAACAAACTTTATTTTTTTGGTCTCGTTTAGTATTCATTATGCTCATAGACTCCTTAATTTCTTTTAAAAATATAATTATTTATAAGTTTAACACATCAATAAACAGGCACATTTTGAGGATTGTTTATAAAACTGTTAACTTTTACTACAAATATATATTAAAATGTGTATTAAGTTTAATGTTAGTAATGAAACTGCCCAGCTTGTCTGCGTCCTCTTCCAAATTTCTTTCTGTTCTCTACTGAGTAGTATTTAATATTTAGTGATACCTTTCTTTTTGTATTGCTGTCAAACCCACCAACTCTCCCCTAGAATCGGAAATGCTGTCTTGTGGCAAGTACAGCAAAATAAAATAAATTAATATACTAATTCTCTTTTATAACTAAATACCCAAGCAGAAGGAGCTGTGTGCATATTCATGAGCACCAATGTCCTCCCTCAAATTTAGATGGCAGTTTCTAGGTGTTCAGCCATGGATAATGGTTTGAGTTGGCAGCAAGGTCAAAGAAAAGGTCTTTAAGAATGCAGGCAATCTGCTCATGCTTTTAGTTAGTAAGTTAGTAGAAAAGGGAAAGTAAAAGATGAAAAAGAGGGAAAGGTGGTGATTGAAGGGGTCAAACTCCTTAGGGAGCCGGAACGGGATGGGATGAGCTTCGTCCCATTGTCCAATGACAAAAGAGTTGATACATTACTGGAAGAAGTAAATCACTAATGTAGTGATGATGAAATTTTAAATAAAGCTAGAAGCTGTAACTAAATGTGGAAATGGCTGAAAGTTTTCATATATGAATATTATAATGTCTCCAGAAGTTACTACACCATCTTCATGAGTTTTTGTAGCAGAGGAAAAATAACTGGCTAGTGGTCCATGTGCTGATGATATAAGCCTCTTCAAACTTAGTTAGATTTGGTCCTTCGATAATAGGCATGAAGTCCAGGATTTGAAATCTTTCCAACTTGGTAGATCTTGTCCTGCAGTGGCAAAGTATCCAAGAACCCAGTGTTACTAGCATGTCACCATGAAGCCTTGGAGTAGGACTTCAATGGGGGCCAGAGATAAAAAGAAAGATAGTCAGATATAGATAGCTGTCCCTTAAACTAGGTAAGCACTAATCCAATTTTCAGAAAAAGCTATTTGAAAACAAGGGGCAGGTTACCCATAAAGTGGAGCATAACAAACACTTAGATGTCAAGTTGGCTTCAATATAGGGAACTGTGTTCAAGTCCTGCTTCTGACACATGTTGGTTCTGTGATCTAAATCACTTAATCTCTCTGTGTTACATATAACTCTCAGAGACTTGAGGTTGAAAATAATTGCTTACATCAATAAAATCACAATCTGGTATCCCATTTATCTCTTGCCCACCCCTTCACAACAACCCCACTTACACAAACAATCCATTACCCTAAGGTGAAAATTCTTGCCTAGCTTTTCAAGGCACTAAGATATCGAAAAGTTATATTCAGGAAAACAGGCATTATGAAATTTTATAGTCTTTTGTAGGATGGAAGATTACTGAAAGTCAAAAATCATGTTGGTAATATAATATTTTATAAATTTCTCATTCTGTGTTTTCCTAAACCATAACAATATTATCTGAATACACTAAAGATCCATGTTTCATTGGTGTAGAGAATTATATATGTGGGAAATTGTTCTACCAGTGTTGAGGTAACTCATTCATGGCTTAGTAGATAAATCCTAGAGAGTTGCCTAAGGCATATATAGATTAAATGTCTTACACAGGTCACATAAGTAGTTAAGTAGCAAAGGTTGGATTTGAACCCACAGCCCCTTGACTCTAAGCCTATATGCTACCTTGATATCATTAGCTAGTGTTTACAGAATCCTTGATGGCTTGCAAAGTGATTTAATAAATATATCACAAATATACCTACATTCACAAATCTATATGCCACATTGCTTTACATGATCTAATTTAATAGCACATCTTTATGTACCACACACTGACAGCTGTTAATTAACGGTGCTAGAGTTCCACAGTCCCGTGAAAACATACCATTCCAGCATAACCAGTAATGACAAACGGGAGGCAGATCCCACAGTATTTATGTAACTGCTAACCTCCCACTGAAGTCAATGGGAGATTTGCTTACGTAAGGGCTGCAAGCCTTAGCTGTAAGAGATTAAAGCCAAAGAAAAAAAATCCTTAAACTGTTTCAACACTAATATTGCTTATGAGGAATCCAGCCACCACTAAGCCCCCATGCTTTTAAAGCCTGGTGAAGAGAGGGTAAATAATAAACACCAGTTATTTTAAGCATGATCTAATCAGAGTTCAATTGGAAGTAATATCATATTTGATCTCAGAGGTATTAATAGCTTGTATATCACAATTAGACATTTTTATGCGGCCCATTATCCAAACAATGGCTTAAGACCTTGGTATTTAATAAATCAAGGTTCTACGGGTCAGGGGCTCCTAGTCTTCTCTCTCACTCTTTTTTTTTTTCAGGTGCAGTTCTGTGTTAATATAAGAGAAGTGTGGCCTTCCTTCTCATAGTACTAAAAGTGAGATAATCCCTGTGTAAGAAATCAGTAACTATGGTCTGCTAATCTAGTCCCAGTGTGAAACTGTTGACATTTGTTCTTTTTTTTCCCTATCATTATGTGACTGGGCCTGTTTTGTGTTGGATTAGACACAAATCTCCTATGGAGCACATTTGGCATGTTACTAGTAGTTTAACTTCATTAATAATGTATGAAGAAAATGTAATCCATGACAGGGAAGGAAAGAAAAGTATTTTTTTTTCACTGCTACCAAATCCTCTGGAATGAGTAATTATTCTCCATTTGATGTTTGATGTTATATTTTACAATGAGACTTCTCTAGGATCATTTAAAAAAAAATCTTGCTAGATGCTTGCCAAAAAAAGAAAAAAAATCACAACTTTTAATTTTCTAAATGAGATGTACTGATGGCTAGAACTTGTTAAACATTGTAAGAAATTAAATATTTATTTAGCTTAATTCATTTTCTGGGCCATAAATGGTCTTTGTGAGTAACCCCTAATAACCAGAATTTTACCAGAAAAGCCATTAACTGGCATTCCCGCTGCACATAAGATATAGCTAAATTAGGGAGAAGCTGGATAAACAAGCAGGAACATGCAGCCCCATACACATGTGAATGCATATGGTAATTTCTGATAGAAACGTCTGTAGGAAAATGGGGCTGTCTGCATGTAACCCACATATGGCAGGGAAGGCAATGTCCAGCTTTTGCCTTTGAACTGCTTGAGAGGAGAAAATGGAATTCTAGCCGGGAGAATGCTTTCTGTTTTACATACGATTGATACTTGGGGGCAAGTCACAAAGTGGCCTAAGGAAGCTAAGCTGGCCCCAAAGCAGTGGTCACTTACACAAGTAGTTTTTGTAGTCTGCACTCCCCGCACACTTGTGCGATCAGAGCAACAGCTGGGGAGACTTTTTCAACAAAGATGAGTGTCAGATAATCCTGTTGAGATTCCACATCCAACATCTTTTGTAATTATGTCACATTCAGCTGTAATGGAATAATTCAAGCTGAAAGGACAAGCTTTGATCCTTTCTTAAACCTTTCCCTGTGGACTGGCTATCTAAAAAGATTGAAAGATATTTCGGTTACAAGATCTAGTGTTTCCTCAGAGAAGTCATGCTTCTGAAGTCCCGTGATCTACAGAAGCAATATCAAGTTTGGCAAACACATTTCTGAAAGCATCTTTCTTTTTTTTTTTTGGTACGTGTGTGTGTGTGTGTGTGTGTGTGTGCATATGTGTATATGTGAGGATTAATGAAGATATCAATATAATGTCTTTCCATTCTCAATTGGACCAACACCCTTCATTTCCATATTCTGCCACCCAACTGGGTTGAAAGAACTTGTGATTTAAATACCATTTAGCAAGACATCTTGGGAGATTTCTTCTATCTAAGTATCCCTGTGAAAAAGTGGATCTGTACCTATGTGTATAAATTCTATTTTAATAGAGAATGGTCTAGCTCAGGGTCAACTTTGATACGTTTGTTGCAGAATACGTAACAATTTCTAAGTGATTCAAAAAGTATGATTTATTCAAGACTAAACTTCTTTTGTAGAGATGAGAATATTGTTGGAAAGAATTTTATACTTTGTTTCTTTCTGGTTTTGGCAACAACCTAATGAAAATCATGCATATACACTTTTGAAGGGACATTTTAACAGTAAGAAATTTCCTTAGTCAATGACTGCCATAATGAATTCATTTTTTCTCTTCTATGTTATTGTTCTATTTGAAAGCCTAGTAATTTTTCCCCTTCACATGTCCCATTTCCAGTTTTTCTTCTCCAAGGCAATGATAGTATAGGAAGGAAGAAAACATCAGTTTGTAAAGGAAGTCAATTTCAATGTTAAGTTTGAAAAGATTGAACACTACTGTAAAAAGTACTATTTAAAATATTGGAGGAAAGACTGCTTTAGTATAGTTTAGATGATAATGTAAAAACAAAGAATTGTTACATCCCTAAATCATGGAGATATGTCTGTTTCTTGGCTAATGGCATGCATTTCTAATTGAATAGAGAAGAAATACTCAATGCATGAACACCTCCAAATGAAAAATAGTTTGGTTTGGTAGCTTTCTGAGCAGCCAAGGCTGAAGGATTAGAGAGTGTAAATATTAAAAAGATTTTTTGAAGATAAGTGAAATGACATTTAGAACACAGTGCATTGCTATGCAAAATGAACTTTGCTACCTAAATATTTATACATATACTATATGGAATTATATTTTAGGAATGAAAACATTCACATTGATCTTACCATTATTGTATCCCGTATTAAATGTTATTCTGAAATGTGTCCCTTTTCTATGGGCCACTTGAATCCATATTTTCCTTGAAGTAACAAAGTATCTCCTACATCCATTCTCCCTCCTCATAATTTAAGGACGTCGTGAAACCACATACCACTTTTTACATTTGAGTTATCTCATTCAAATCTTTAGCTGAATGCCTGGGAGATGGAAATGGAAGAGAAAGGGCAGAGATGAGTAAATGATATGGTTGTGCCCCTGAAGAACAAAGGGTCCTTGCAGGATTTTCCTGACAAGAGTCACAAATTGCTAATTTAATCATTAATCATCACTCGCTCCAAATCACATGAAGTTAAATACCCACTCGTTAGAACATGAGAAATCCTGTTCTTGACAAGTAGTCACTTTTTGGGAATAACAAAAAAATAGTGGAATTTAGTGGAATAATTAGAAATAATAATGGTTTTTATATCCTCCGGTAAGATTTGCAAATTACTTTACAAACATTATCTCATCTGATCCTCTCAATAGTGCAGTAAGGTAGTTGTTGTTATTAATAGTCAACATTCGTAGAGTGTTTACTTTGTGCCAGACACTGTGCTGAGAGCTTTACAAGTATTATTTCATTTGAGTCTCACAATAATCCCTCAAGGGAGGTGCTGTCGTTATGCACTTTTTACAGATGAGGAAACTGAGGCTGAGAGAGGCTAAGTGATTTGTCCAGGGTCACACAGCCAATAAGTATCAGAGGTTTTCCTGACTTGTAGACCAGATCTTTATCCATAATGCAGCATGGCTCATTAATCTGTTTAAGCTATCAGACTTTGATTAAGTAGGAATTATAAGAAAACTTGAAACCACAACCTCCTGCACCCCTGGTCCTATGCTTCCATTAGACATTTCTGATACTATTTTGACAGAGGTTGGCAAGAGAGATATCATTAAGGATTTTGCACAGAGATTAATTTAATTTTTGGTATACATCTGCTTGTAAAATCTATGGGATTTCCTCAGTTATGCCAATTTGCTCTTACACATATTAGAGCCATAGGACCATAGAGCCACAGAATCTGGAGTCAGGGAGCCAAGTTCAAATCCAGCTTCAGACACTTATTAGTCATGTGCAAACTGCTTCACCTCTGTTTATTTCAGTTTTCTCAATTGTTAAATGGGGATAATGGTATTACCTACCTTGCAGAATTTTTGAGTTGTGAGGATCGATCAAAGGATATAGCATTTGTAAGGCATTCAGCACTATACAGATACTTGGTCCCCCCCACCCCTGGCTCTCCCTATCTTGCCCAGGTTGGAAGTTTAGCAGCCACTCATAGGCTGCTACAGATCAATATGGAAACTTTGCCACATTCTGGTTCACCCCTCTTTAGGCCACCTGGTACCCTGGAGGGCAACATATTCATGTCGGTCTTAGAAAGGACACCCATTTGGCTTTAACCCTACTGCAGCATAGAACTCCAGAGCTCAAGTAATCCACCAACTTCAGTTTCTCAGCTGTGGGGATAAAGGCACGCACAACCACAACTGGCATCTTGTTCTTCGTGACCCCATTTGGAGTTTTCGTGGCAGAGATAGTGGAGTGGTTTGCCATTTCCTTCTCCAGTTCATTTTACGGATGAGAAAACTGAGGCAAGCAGAATTAAATGATTTGCTCAGAGTCCTACAGCTGGTAAGTGTTTGAGGAAAGTTTTGAACTTAGGGAGATGAATCTTGGCTCCTGGCCCACCACTCTGTCCACTGTTGCATCCAGCTCAACTGGCATGATCTCTATTTAAAACATTTTTTAGTTCCCATCATCCATCTGCTTTGAGTATTAAAACTGGAGAGAAAGGTCAAGTCCAGGGTAGATCTGTCAAGCTAGAAAGCTTGTAGATTGCATTACTGCAATATTCTTTCTTTTCTTGAATATATGCTCCATCATACACTTTTCAAAGATTTTAGGGTAGAAAAGGGATAGGATTGTAGGTGAGATTTAAATATCTTATGCTATTTGTATTGTTTAACTGATGTTTTCTTGACACATTTTCCCACAAAAGCCTTTGTGGAAGGAAAAGACACTTTTCTTTTATTCTCTTAAAACAAATTAGTATCTGAAACACTTGAGTCTTCTGTTCATTGCACTTGATAAGATTTTTATCAGGACCAAAGCAGAAACAGCCCCTTTCTTTTGTTCAGTCACAATATAAATCCCTGAAAGCACTTGACAGGCTGTAGCTTCTGGCTCCCAGCCTGAGTCTGGCATATCTGGTGGTCCAGAGGACTGGTGGCTTTTATCATGTAATCCAAAGTCAACCTTTATTTTCTGCCGTGATGATTTCTCCTTTAAAATTCCATATATCTAAATGGCGACTTGATATTTAAGAAACTGGAGAGTTAGAGTGTTTTACTCTAAAAGAATGATTCATTCTGAAAAAAAGCCACACACAATTATATCTACACTGAGTACCTTTTCTTCTGAGGGGCCTTATTTATTGGTGCCATGTCATTAATCTTTATTATATCTTTGAAATGGTCATGGATAGGGGTGTTTGTTTTCATTTTCAAGGTAAGAAAAATTGATGCCTACTGAAGGATCAATTTTGCTCTGAGGGGCAAGACACTTGGTTCTAGTTCTTATCTGGTAACTTTTTATCCCCATAAATATAGGCAGTATAAAGAAGATGTGGACATGCACAAAATGAATTTGTCAATCTTATTAGTCTTTCCTCCTCTAAAAAATGGAAAGTAACACTCGACTTACTTTGTAAACTCTAATTTCTCTCGAATGTTGGGTACAGATCTGAATGAGTCAATATCACTGTCTAATGTAAATTATTGGCCTTTGGCTATTTCAGTTTCTATTTTGTTTTTTTTTAATTTTTGTTTTATTTTTAATTTATGGAATAAAATGTACATTTCTGTAACATAATAAAAAGGATGACTGCACACAAAACTGCAAATCTCTTATGTACAACTGTGATTCCTTTTAATTATATAATGAAGTTATCATGTAAATGTCTTTATTCTCCATTCCCCCCCTCCACCCCACCCAGCCCTAGGGATAGCTACCATTAGACACAAATATGTATGTATGTATGTATATATATATGATTTTATATGAAATTCTATACCTACTCCTATTTATCAGTTCTTTGAATGCAATAGTGTCTTTCTTCATAGATTTTTCATAGTTAATTTGGGTATTTATAATAGTCAAAATGACTTATTTGCTCCAAGTTGTTCTTCATCCATTTGTGTTTTTCTAAGATCATTGAGCTCATCAATTCTTATAGCACAGTAATATTCCATCATAATCATATACCACAGCAAGTATGTTCTTTATGTTCTTTTTAACCAAATCTATAAAATATTTTATAATTATCCAATGAGGGGACAGTCTGGTGCATAGGGTATATGTAAATGCTAGAATAAAATAAAATCAATCCACAAATATTTATCAAATTTTTACTATACACTAGAAACTATGCTAGGTCCTAGGGATAGAAAGATAAAAGTCCCTGTCCTCAAGGAACTTATAATCTTGGAATAGGGATTGGGAGTGGTGGTTAGGAGAAACAGTTTGTATATGTAGCCTCTTATAGTCAAGGCGGCTAATAGGAAGTGTAGTTATTCCCTGGAAAGGAAGGACTGAAAGATGATGGAAGGCATAAGTCACTTTGGACAGGAGAAACAGAAATTTAGAGCCTCAAGATGTGTGCCAGGCTGATTGTATGTTAGTGGATTGAAAAAGAAAGGTGCTGTTATCTTGGACTGCATATAACCAGAAGCAATTGGAGCCTTTGGAGGCTTACTTGTGCACTTAAGGAGTGACCAGACTGGTCAGAATTGACTGCTATATTAGGATTTGTATCACAGAGTGTGGTGGTGGTGGTGAGGAAGTAAGATATAAGAAGAATGAAAAGATAGAATGAGGGCAGATTACAAGGGGCTTCGAGTTCCAGAGGATTTTATTTTGCTCTTATAGTGATAGGGCGTGATTGGAGTTCGTTGTGATTGGTTGTCCTTTGTTTTCAGAGAGGACCAGTGACATCAGGATGGTGATGTTTTGACTTGCAAGAACATTGAATTTAAGAGAGGCAGTGCTGTGCAAAGCCACCAGCCTCACTTTCTCCTCTGGGTCCAGTGGCAAGATATAGATCATGACAACTGGAGATAGCCCTCTTGCAGTGGGAGACCTTGACCTTTTTAAGCTAAGGTCTTTTTCAGGTGTCAGTTTGTCTGAGGCAATACCCATGCAGTAATTAAGTCTAGGTAAGAAATGAAGCAAAAAAAAAATGACCTCTTTTACCTAGCCAAAAAAAAAATTAATCTAGGAGGGGGGCAGACCCTCAGGGTTTCTGACCAAAACAGAAATAATTGCTATTTATACTCACTCTGAGCCATCAAAACTCAAACAATAACCAAGTGAGGCTCGGGCTGGGACCTATTGTTGGTCCCAAGTGATTTGGGTCAAGTAGCTCCAATGACATCAGGAAGGTGATAACTTGAATTGTAAAGGAATTGAATTTAAGTGAAGCAGGGCTGTACAAGTCACCAGCCTCACTCTCTCCTCCTGAGCCATTTGGGTCTGATGGCAAGATATAGATCAGTATGACTAGAGATGACCCCTGATTGCAGTTAATTGGATAGGGAACTGACATGTTCAGACCTGCACTTTAGGAAGATCAATTCTGTGGGTGAATGGAAGATGGATTGAAGTGGGGAGATACTTAAGATAGGGAGACCAACCAGAAGATATTTTAATTCTCCAAGAGCAAACAATGAGGGCCTACAGTAGAGTGGTGGCAAAGTCAGAGGAGAGTAGGAGCATGTAAGAGGGTAAAATCAATGGGAGAATGATGCACCCTAGACACAAATTGGAAAGACAACCTGTGCAAACGTGTGGAATTGGGAGGTGGAATGTCATGTGTGAGAACCTCAAGAAGACCAGTTTAGCAAGATTAGAGGGTGTGGAGGGGAGTAACATAGAACAAACCTTGAAAAATTGTTTGAAATCAGGTTGTGAAGCATTTTAACTGCCAAGGACTATATGTATTTTAATCTAGACCTACCAGGGAGTCACTAGAATGCCATAATCAAATTTATTCATTCTTGGTTCTCAGCTAGACTGTAGATGGATGGAAGAAGGGAGAAACTTGAGGGAAGGTATTGCCTATTGGAAGAAGCACAAGGACTGGACAAGGGCACAATCCATGTGAATGGAAAGAAGGGGAGAGAGATGCAAGAGATGAGGAGACACAATTGGCAAGGCTTAGCAACTGATTTGATTGGTCAGGTGATGGACATAGATGTTTCTTGAAAATTAGTTGGTGGTGATACACCCTCATCATAAGTAGAAATGTTTGGAATGTAGGTGGATTTAGAGAGATTTTGCGTCTTCCTGTTGTATATAAGCATGGCAAGTCACTCACCTTCTTGATGACTGTCAAAGAATTAAGATTAATTTACAGACTAATTAAAGATTTAAATCAATCAATGGGAGCAGTTTCCCACCTTGAGTTTTCTGCATGAACGAAGAGGAAACATACAAACAAAAAATCACAACCAGTTAATAAAGCTAGATTATTAGTATTTTAAGCTCAACATGGTTGAACCATTTATTATGTAGCATTTCTATGGTAACAATATCTGACTTTTATATATACTGCTTTAAATTTTATAAAACTCTCCCCATACATTATTTCATTTGAATCCCACAGAAATTCTAAGGGAGTAGGCACTACAAATATTATCATGCCCATTCTTACAGGTAAAGAGAATAACGCTTAGAAAAAGCCCTGTGTTCCTGACTTTAGTGGTAGCCATCTCTCATTCAGTCAATTGATCAAAAAAGGGTTACGTGCTTACCAGGTGACACCAAAGTCTAGTAAACATATATCCAGAATAGGCATATAAGAAACCTTTGTTGGGTTAAACTGAGTTGAACTGAATAGCACTTTCATGATGTAAAGATGGATTGGAGTTTCAAAGCTGATAGAAGTTTGAAATTGATAGCTAAATAAGAAGATAATTCAAGTTTTCATTTCTCATGGCTCTCCAACAGAACCAAAAGGAGGTTTAGTTGTTGTGGCTGCTGCTGTTGTTGGGGAAAATAAAAAACAAACACTAAGATTGGAGCTTGCTGATAAATATCAAAGTCCTATTGCTCTGGCAAAGGTTCTTTGCCCCAAATTGTTGCAGTACGTAGCATTGTGACATGACTTTGTTCATGCTCATAGGATTTTTATTTCTTTTCTTATCTCCCTGCCCTCTACCCCAAATGGCTTGTAGGACTCATTGCCTTTGGCCAAATCTAGAATGGAATGTGTCTTGACCAAAAAGGAGTTGGAAAGTACAAGAACCACAGTTAGGAGCATAAATCAAATGTGAAAGGTGACCCATATCTTTGGTCTCTCTTGGCTATGGTGATAGTCCAGGGGTAAAAATTCTCCTAAGAAAGATTATAAGAGATGGTTGTTGGCAATTACTTCACAAGGTTTGAATGTTATATGTGATTGGCTTCATTTCTCTGTTATCAAACCTGTCCTGTCTTTTTGTCCCTTTCTGCCTCCCTGCCATGTTGGCACTGTGCACCTTCATGACCACCTGTTTAAGCTCAGCTGTTCTTTGTGAGTAGCTCTTTCCACTGCTAGAAAATACCAGACATTTGATTGCCATGGGTGATGGAAATTTTTTTTTTGCTAGTTCAAAGGAGTAAATTCTTAATGAATGAGTCTCCATTAAATGCTGTTTAATGAATACGCATTTAGGTTTTGTCTTCTGCCAAAACTGCCACTACTTTGGTAGTATATTTCTAATACAACTATTCTTCAGCAATCCCTATATGTATGATTGATTTGACCCCATTGACTCAATTGAATTCTCATAAACGATAGATTTGTCAGGTTCTAAAGAAAAACAAGAAGCAACAAACTGCATTGATCTAAGCTTCCCATAATGTCCATTTAAGGAAGGATTAATTTCTTGCCTGGCTTCACTTCTCTATTTCTTTATCATGCCCCAGGAACCTCTTAAGCTTCCAAGGTCACTTCAGCCTTGAACTCATATCTCTTCAGTAACCTCTGCCCCGGAGCTTCTCCCTCCCTCTGAGTCAAAGGCTTAGATTTCTCCTTCAAGAATCTCTGAAGAGGGAAAGCAGGCCAGTCAGCTTTTTATTTTCTACTTGGATCTATTCCTGAAACTCTCCATGATGCCTCTGCCCTGGCTGCCTTCTTTTATCAATCTTTTTCTGTTTCCTTTTGTATATTGGCTTCCCCCATTAGATTGTAAACTCTTTAAGGGTAGGGGACTATCTTTTATATTTCTTTGTATCTCCAGGCATAATATAATGCTTGGCATAGTAGCTTAATAAATGTTTACTGACTTGTCTGAATTAACCTGTTGCTTGAATGAGTTATAAATTCAGTGAAAACAGATGATTTTGTTGTAGATGCAGATTCTCTGTGGAAGTATTGACACAGTACCTGTTTGAATGATGAAATAGTCACACCTACATTTAAATTTGTCTTGATCTGAAATGCCATTTCTGTAGGGAACTTCCAGTGTGAAAACTTCTTTCACTAATGCATGTCTGCAATTCATCCGTTTTAGAGAGTGGCTGTGGGTACTGAGAGGTTAAAGTATTTTCCTAAGGTCACAGGAAGTACCTGAGGTAGAACTTAAATTAAAGTTGTCCTGATTCCAACACCAACCTTCTGCTAAAAATCTGGATGACATCACAGACAGAAAGATGATCTTAAAGTCCATATATTCCTCCAGTCCTGTGATTTTATCGACATAGGGGATTGCTGATATGGAAACTTCTTTCATCAGTGAAGATTAATGACTCATCTATCACTTAAATTCTTAGAGTATAACCTGAGGCACTGAGAGGTTAAGTGAATTTCAAAGCCACAGAGCTAGTGTGCATCTGAATGTATCTATCTATCTATCTACGCGTTCATGCTTATATTCAGATAAGTCTATTAGTTCATGAATGTGGGCATTTCCTTCAACAATGTAGATGTTAACCATCCATCCTTGCCTATCCCACATATTCTCCCAGTACCCTTCCTTTGGGTCACAATGGGAGCTCTGCCTAATATGCTAGGAGTTTTCTCTGCTTTCACTTGATTTCACAAAGATGCCAGTGGAGTACAATGGCCATCCAAAAGTTATTCCTTCCTTTTGACATTAGGCATTTTCTTTTCTTTATTTTTCCTGTTTTGATCATACATTTCTGTGATCATAAACTTCACTTCTTAATAGTTTTAATCTCTGGTATGTTTCAATCTACTCAGAATCATGCTGTACCTTTCCTTCCTTTGCCTACTCAATGATATTCAATTTTAAAGTGAGAGGGAGAGACAGTCAGAAAGAAAGAGACATAAATAGAGACAGAAGCAGAGAGAGAGGGAGACAGAGACAGAGACAATACGTTATACACCCAATGATCATGTAAAATACATTGCAAAATCTGCTTTTGCTACTCTGTTCTAACCCTTTGGGGATTATTATGAATTTTCTATAAACTGATAATTTTAGGTGAATTAATGATCTATCTAGAATGTTTATTCTTAATGTAAGTTGCTTAAAGCGTGAAAATAACCCATGGAGGACTTTGCGTTAACTCAATGACTTGATAGATGATTTTAAAAGTTGATTGAATTTTGCTTTAAATTGTCAAAAAAAATATTTTCAGTACATCTACCAATATTTTGCTATATTTGCAAAATAGTAGTCTTTAATGAAGCAAATATATAGAATCAGTACCATGCGTTTTAAGAGGTTTCTGTCTTTTTCAATGACAAGGAGACTTTAATAAAATGGAATTTAGGTGATTGTTGTAGCTAATTTAGATGATCTAATTTTTAATTTCATCCTAATCTCAGACCTGAATGATGGACTGGCTTGACTCAGGCCTGGCCTGCAACAATGGTGGAAAGTCAAAAGCACTAGGTTTAGAGTCAAAGGACTCTAGTTCAAAGTAGACTGACTATTTGTCAGATTGCTTCATCTCTATGGATGTTTACTTCTGTGTGAGATGAGGAGTTTCAACTAGTTGACTTTCAGTTCTAAGTCTATGATTCTATATCACCATAAGAACAAAAAAAAATAAAGGGTAATATAGTTTGTAATTGTTTTCTGTACTTTTGGGAAATATTAATTCCATAATCAGTCTGTCCTCAATCAACAAGCATTTCATCACTTATTCTATTCTGGACATTGTCCTAGGTTCTGGGGATGAAAAGATAAATATGATCAATGATATTATTTTTTTAATGTCATAAAACAGTAGTTATAGGCAGGGGTACTCTGGTAAATCCCCAACAATCAACTCTTGAGAAAAAAGTGTGTTTATGAAATTCTTTTAACTTTAATCTCCATTATGAACACTGTCTTCATCACTTTCTTAAGTCTAGATAATCAACAAGAAAATAAATCAAGACTTTATTTGTAGTATCTGCTAATTTCTGAGTTGCAAATGCTTATGCTAAAAATTTATCAAGCTGCTCTTATGACCTGTATGAGTATACTTTTGGTCATGGGACATTTGGGTTGTTGTTTAGTTGTATAGCAGTGTGTGACTCTTAGTAGACCATAGTGTCAAGCCCTTCTATATCTTTTACAATCACTCAAAGTCTGTCAAGTTTCTATCCGTCTTATCCTCTGCTGTCCCCTTCTCCTTTTGCCTATAATCTTTCTCAATATCAAGGTCTTTCTTCATTTTTCTGATTTGTATTCAAAAGGTGTCTTCTGACTTTGGAGAAAAAAGACAATATAAGAAAGGTTAGAGTGTTATAGTAAATCAAAGACTAATAAATTAAGGGAAACACTTTCAAAAAAAAGTTTCTGTTCCTTTGATCTAGTTTGTAGATGTGAAACTCCTCCCTGCACGCGCTGCTTCCGAACAGAAGTAAAAAGGCAACTGAAGGTCTCTTTCAATAGGATTAAATATCTCAGAATATTTACTCTTATTTTACAAAAGTTACTTTAGAAAACGTACATAGTGATCATCAGAAACAGGAGCTTTGGAAGAGAATATTCCCTGCAGATTCCGGCTGCATTATCCATTTGGTCTGACATTTGAAGCTGTCTGTGAAGTTCAAGGATTTTATTTAAGGTATCGCTGTCATGTTTTCCTTACATGATGTTTTCCACACCCACTTAGGCTTCAGCTGTCAGTTCCTTTTCAGCGTAGCCCAAGTGTAATAAACTTAAATTTCCTAGATTTCATTAAAAGGTGGGTGTTGAGAGAATGTGGATCTAGAACAGACCAGGAGTTCAGAGAATGATAAATTATTGTTAACACTTAACAAAGAAAAAATGCAAGGTGTGGCAGGGTATGTTAGCATCCACAGACAGAATGAGATTTTGAAATCTTTCTGCTAAAATTGTAATTTTATTTTCATTTACCAAGAGAGTAATATATTTGGACTAGGATAACCTGGGTTAAAATCTCAGCACTCTCATTTTCTATTGACGTGACCTTAATCAAATCACTACTCTTTTGGGTCTCAGTTTCCTAATTTCTAAAATGAGGAAGGACTTTGAAAATACCTTCCTGCCCTAAATCTATGTTACCATTAACTGCATGTTATTGTTAAGTCATTTTAATCATGTCTGACTCTTTTGAGATCGATTTGGGGTTTTCTTGGCAAAGATACTGGAGTGGTTTGCCATTTCCTTCTCTAGCTCATTTTACAGATAAGGAGACTAAGACAGACAGGGTTAAATGACTTGCCCAAAGTCACACAGCTAGTAAATATCCAAGGTCAGATTTGAACTCACCAAGATGAGTTTTTCTGACTTCAGGTCCAGCACTTTATCCACTGTGCCACTTAACAACTATGTGACTCCCTTCAATTGACCAAAACTTTAAAAGGGTAAAGTAAATAAAAAGGAAATGAGATTTTAGAAGAAAGAAGAGGAAATAACAAATTGAAGGTGGTAGATGGTAGAAGAAGGAAAATTTTAAGTGAGCTGTTGCTAGAGATTCTTGGAGATATCAAAGACCAGCACCAGTGTGAAATCTTAATTTTAGTTTTCATCGTCGTCATCGATATAGCTATTTAAGGTTTCCAAAGTGCTTTACATCAGTCGTCATATTAACCTCTCAGCAATCCTGTGAAGTAGGTGCTATTATTTTCCCCATGTTCCAGGTGAAGAAACTGTGACTGAGAAAGATTAATTTACTTGCCATTGTTACATAACCATTAAGTATCTGAGGTAGAATTTTTTAATGATTAAATTTTAGTTTTAAAATTGTGGAATAAAATGAGAATTTCATAAATAGTACAATAAAAAGAGATGATTGTACATGAAATTGCAAATCTTCTATGCACCACTTGCTATTTGTTTCAACTATATAACAAAGTTATTATACAAATTTCTTTTTTTCTTTCCTCTCTCCCCACCCTAGAGATGGCTACATTTGAAATAATGAATGAATTTGAAATAATGAATGAATGAAATAATGAATACATGCACACATGCACATGCACAGACATACACACACATACACACACACACACATATATATACTATATATATGTAAAATTATTTTATGCATACTTTTCTTTATCAGTTCTTTCTCTGGAGGCTGATAGAATTTCTCTTCTTTTATCCTTGGTAGTTAAAGTTGGATATTTATAATAGTCAAAATGACTTAGTCACTCAAAGTTATTCTAAAAACAATATTGCATTTACTGTATACAATGTTGTCTCTTTTTTCTTTTCATTATTTCATGCAAGCCTCTCCAAGTTTTACTAAAATCATTGAGTTTATCATTTCTTATAACACCATGGTATTCCATTACATCATATACTGCAACTTGTTCAGCCATTCCCCAATTGATGGGTCTCTACAATTTTTTACCACCACAAAGAGAGCTGCTATAAACATTTTAGAACATATAGATTCTTTTCTTTTCTCTCTAATTATCTCTGGAAATAGATCAAGCAGTGATATTGCTGAATCAAAGGTAGTTTAATAATGTTTGGACTTGATTCTAGATTGTTTTCCAAAATGTTTGGATCAGTTTACAATTTCACCAACAATGAATGTGTTAAAATTTTTCTACAGCCCCTCCAACATTTGTATCTTTTTGCTTCAATAATTTCAGCTAATCTGGCAGGTATAAAATGATATCTTAAGGTTGTTTTAATTTGCGTTTCTCTAATAAGAAATAATTTACAGCATTTTTTATATGACTATAAATTGTTTTGATTTTCTCATCTGAAAATTGCCTGTTCATATCCTTTGACTATTTATCACTTGGGCAATGACTCATATTTTTATAGACTTGTCAAAGTTTTTTATATATTTTAGATATAAGACCTTTATCTGATAAATTGTCTATAAAATTTTCCCCTAATTTTCTGCTTTCCTACCGATCTTGGTTGCATTTGTTTTATTTGTATAAAAACATTTTAATTTAACATAATCAAAATTATCCATTGCACATTTAACTTTGCTCTCTATCTTGTTTAGTCATAAATTGTTTGCCTGTTCACAAGTCTGATAAGTGATATGCTATGCTCCATATTCTTCTAATTTTCTTGTAAAATCTCTCTTTATATCTAGGTCATGTATCCATTTTGACCTTATCTTGGAAAATGGTATAAGATTTTGGTTTAAGACCAGTTTCTGCCAGACTGCTTTAAAGTTTTTCCAATAATTTTTTAAAAATAATGAATTCTTATCCCAAAATCTCAAGTCTTTACACTTGTCAAATATAAAATTATGGTTTATTTGCTGCTATAAATTGTATATCTACTCTGTTCCATTGATCTACCTTTCTATTTCTTAGGCAATGCCAGATAGCTTTGATATTTACTGCCTTATAATATAGTTTAATATCTAGTCCTGCTAAATCTCTTTTCTTTACATTTTTTGATTATTTACTTTGATATTTTTAACTTTTTGTTTTTCCAAATGAATTTTATTATCTTTTCTAATTCAGTAACGGTAATTTAATCAGAATGGCATTAAATATATAAATTAGTTTGGGTAAAGTTGTAATTTTTTTTTGTTATATTGGCCCTGCCTACCCATGAACAACAAATATTTCTATAATTATTTACATCAGATTTCAATTGTATAAAAAGCGTTTTTTAAAAATATTTCTGTTTGTATAGTTGCTGGGGTTTTAGGACAGGTGTACTTCCAGGTATTTTATAATGTCTACAGTTATTTTAAATGGGATTTTTTTTTACTATCTCTTCTTGTAGAGTTTTGTTTGTGACATAGAGGAATGCTATAATTTTTGTGAATTTAATTTATATCCTCCTACTTTATTAAAATTAGTAGTTTCAGCTAACTTTTTAGTTGAGTCTTTGGGATTTTGCAAGCATATCATCATGTCACCTGTAAAAAGGGATAGCTTTATTACCTCATTCCTTATTCTTATTTCTTCTATTTCTTTTCTCCCCCTCTTCTTGTTGTTCGTAGGATTTCCAATAAAAAAACTGAACAATATTGGTAAGAGTACACATCCTTGTTTCACACCTGATCTTATTGGGAAGGCTGCTAGTCTATTCCTATTATAAATTAGTGATTGGGGATGATTTTATTTATTTCTTTTTTTCTGGTTTATTTATTTATTTTTTTAAAATAAATTTATTTAACTTTTTACATTCATTTTCAAAAGATTTTGCGTTCCAAAATTTTCTCCCCATTTGTCCCCTCCCCCCTCCCCAATACATTGAACATTTTAATTACCCATATCACCAATCTGCCCTCTCTTCTATCATCCCTCCCTTCCCTTACCCCATCTTCTCTTTTGTCCTGTAGGGCCAGATAACTTTCTATTCCCCATTACCTGTATTTCTTATTTCCTAGTAGCAAGACAAATACTCAACAGTTGGTCCTAAAACTTTAAGTTCCAGCTTTTCCCTATCCCTCCCTCCCCACCAATTCCCTTTGGGAAGGCAGGCAATTCAATATAGGCCATATCTGTGTAGTTTTGCAAATGACTTCCATAATAGTCGTGTTGTGTAAGACTAACTATATTTCCCTCCATCCTATCCTGCCTCCCATTGTTTCTATTCTCTCTTTTGATCCTGTCCCTCCCAGAGTGTTGACTTCAAATTGCTCC
>CM053774.1:87523423-87573067 GCA_028658325.1 Potorous gilbertii | reverse complement strand
TGGAGTCTGAGATTCAAATGCTCCCAGCCAGTTACTTGACTTCTGAGAATCCTCTCCACCCCAGCCTAGGTCGGCCCTGCTAGTGCTTGGGGTCTGAGATTCAGATGCTGCTCCCCAGCCTCAGGGCTTTTGGCGGCAGGCCTGACTGCTATTCAATGGGAGCTTATCTACTGGTGCTCAGGTGGGGACAGGGCCACCTCTCAGGCTCAGTTCCCTCAAGGGGTTTATGCAGAGATCTTTTGTAATGGAGCTGCTGCTGAGCCCCTGCCTGCTCTGGGAGCCTCTGGTCTCAGTTGCCTCTGCCTCTGCTGCAGTGGCTGCCTCCCGAGGGGGTCCGAGTCCCAGAGATACCCCGCTCCCCTCTCAGCCCGTCTCTCTCACTGACCTGTGCATCTGTGGGTGGAGGGACCTTCGCAGCCGCCGGAGATTACGGTCCCTGAAGCCTGCTTGGATCTGCTCGCTCCTTTCAGTGTGTGCGGCCAGGGCAGAGCTCTGCGGCCGGGGTAGGGGAGGGCTCTGCTCCGTCTGGGGCTCATTGGACCCCTGGGGTCGGCTTTTCAGGGCTCTCTGCAACGGAAATCTCCTTCACTGTGTTGCTGCGCGGCT
Source organism: Potorous gilbertii (assembly GCA_028658325.1). NCBI lineage: Eukaryota > Metazoa > Chordata > Mammalia > Diprotodontia > Potoroidae > Potorous > Potorous gilbertii. The sequence goes on along the minus strand of CM053774.1, from coordinate 87,572,461 downwards.
TCCACTGTTCCAGAATTTGTTGGGAGTTCTTTTTACAGGAACTCCATGGGCTGTGGGTTTGGAGCTAGCAAATGTGAGTCTTTCTGGTGATGATTTTAGATAAATGCTTTATTTTGTCACTTTGAAGAAAAATCCACTTATACCAACACTTCCAGTGTTTTCAAAAATAGAAATGAGTGTTGAACTCTATCAAAACCTTTTTCTACATTTTTTGATATATCATATGATTTTAAACAATTTATTATTGATGCAATCAATTACATTAATAGTTTTCCTCATTTTAAACCATCCTTGCATTCCTGGTATAATTTCCACTTGATCAGTGACATATTGTTGTAAACTTTTAGCTAGTATTTTATTTAGGGTTTTTTGCGTCCATATTCATCAACTAAATTGGTCTATAATTTTCTTTTTCTGTTTTTGCTCTTCCTGGTTTAGGTATCAGTATCATGTTTGTTTCATAAATGGATTTTGGCAGGATCTATTATTCCAAATAATTTATCTAACTTTAGAATTAGTTGATCTTTAAATGTTTGACAGAATTCACTTGTAAATCAGTCTTGTCCTGGTGTTTTTCTCTTAGCAATCTTATTTGTAGTCTGCTCAATTTCTTTTTCTAAAGTAGGTTTATTTAGATATTCTATTTCCTCTTCTGCTAATCTAGGAAATTTATTTTTTTGTGTGTGAATATTCTTCCATTCCACTTAAATTATTAAATTTATTAACTTATGATTGGACAAATTACTCTTTATGATTGCTTTAATTTGATCTTTATTAGTGCTATACTCATTTTTTTCATTTTTTGATACTAGTGATTTGGCTTTCTCTCTTTTTAAAAATCAAATTAATCAATTGATTATTTTATTTGTTTTTTTTTATAAAACCTACTCCTAGTTTTATTGATTATTCAATGCTTTTTAATTTCAGTTTTATTAATCTCACCTTTAAGTTTTAGGATTTGCAATTTAGTTTTTAATTGGGGTTTTAAATTTGTTCTTTTCCAAGTTTTTTTAAAATTACATACCCAATTCATTAGCCTGCCCTTTCTCTATTTTATTCACGTAAACATTTAGAGATGAATTTTTCTCCAATTATTGCTTTTGACGTATCCCATAGGTGAGGTAGGATTTGATTTTAAGTCTTCTTGGCTGTAAATGGACAGTTGTTGGCCTTCATTCTTGACATCACTATGATGGTGTCAAGTTATAGTATATCCGGCTGTGGCTGATCAGACCAATATGAACTCTGAACCCTACATCATAGATTGGGCCCAAATAGTCTATATGAACATTTGTAGTGGTGATGTCTCTAAATTTGCACGTCACTTTCTTTTTTGAGCTACTGCAAATCTTCTTTGCTCATAGAGCACCTTTTTTAATGAGGGCATATCATGCTGGGTGGTTCTGTACTAGTGTCTTCCATGTCTCGTAATCAATTCCAAAGTTCTTTGAGACATCTTGAGAGTATACTTGTATTGTTTCTTCTACCCTCTGTGAAAGCATCTCCTTTGTATGAGTTCCCCATAAAATATACTTTTAGGCAAACATGCATTTGGCATTCCAACAAATGTGGACAGTTATAAGAGTTGTGATCTATTCACTAGAGTTTGAATGCTTGTCCATTTAGCTAGAGAAAGGATTTCACTGTTCTGTACCCTACCTTGCCAGGTCACCTCTTGAATCTTCCAAAGACAATTCAAATAGAAGAATTCAGTCTTCTGGCATTTTGCTGGTAAACTGTCCAGGTTTCATAGGCGTACAGCAATGAGGTCAGTCCAATGACTCTGCAGACCTTCAGTTTGGTAGGTAGCCTAATACGTCTTCTTTCTCACACTTTCCTTCAGACTCTCCCAGACACTGAGCTAGTTCTGTCAATGTATGTGTCAATCTCGTCATATATGTGTACATGCTGGGAGAGTATAAAGATCAGGTAAGTAAACTTGTCAACAGTTGATATTTCTCCATTTGCTTTAACAAATAGTTCCATGAACAGATGGTATGGTGCTGTTTGATGGAGAATGGGTGTTTTCTGGGTGTTAATTTTTAGGCCAAAATTAGCATAAGCAGCAGAGAATTGACCCAACCCATTTGTTGCATCTCAGCATCATTGGCTGCCTTGCGTGCACAATGATTTGTGAACAAAAATTCATGTGCCAACTCTCCCTTCATTTTAGTCTTGGCTTGCTGACTTTTTAAGTTAAATAATTCACCATCAGTATGGTAGCCGACCTGTATGCTATTTTCAGCCTCATTGAAGACATCTGACAATAATTCTGAAAACGTAATGCCAAAAAACATGGGAGCAAGCATACACTCTTGCTTCCCTCCATTGGTGATTGGAAACGTACAAGAACTTTGCCCATTACCCAGAACTCGTATAAGCATGTTATTATGAACCTGGTGTGCAATATTGATGAATTTCTCCAGGTAACCAAATTTTACCCTAATTTTCCACACAGCCTCTTGATTGACAGCATCAAAAGTCTTGACCAGATCAATAAACTTTGTATACAAACCTCTGTTCTATTGCAGACATTTCTCTTGCAGATATTGGGCAACAAGTACCATGTTGATCATTCTTTGGTCTTTTCTGAAGCCCAGTCAGGTAGATGACCATCTTCCAGGTGAAGTTGCCTATTAAGGAGGATTCTGGCAAGAATCTTGCCAGCAATGAGTAAGAAAGAGACACCCTCCCCTAGTTATTGTCACAGGACAATCCATTTCTTTTATCTTTATAGAGATGGACAATGAAGAAGGTTGAGGAAATGATGACCTTAAATGAAAAAGTAAGCTTTGGAGCATTTTGGTAATGAAAGGCAAGAGCTGACTTTGCCATCCCCTCAAAATATCAACATAGCAAAGTCAAAGGAAGGGATTTTTCCCCAAGAAATTGGGAGACCTAAGAGTCAGTGAAGATGGAGATATTGAAGGTGAGAAAGCATGGCCAGTGAACCAAAGCCACAGAGAATACAGGATGGGATGCAATTAAAGAGAATTGGAGGGGTAACTTACATGCAATTGAGAAAAAAATAAAAATTAAATGTATAAAAAGAAAATTACTAGAAACTTTGAAAATAAGAGGATATAAATCGTCAAATTCTCTAAATTAAGAGTTGTCAGGTATCCTGTTTCATAATGAGAACAAACAGGAGGGGGAAAAAAAAGGATAGCTTCCCTCATTCCATACACAATGTAGCAGATCCTTAGATTTAATGCACCTGGAAGTTTGTTCTCCAATAGCAAGTGAGTCATAGAGATCCTCATTGAGGGGGGTCTCCATAGAAAGAATATTATGATGATTAGAGAGCTAACTTCAGAATAAGGAGGAGTACAAGTCCTGTCTCTGACATATCCTGACTGTATGATCCTGGGCTAGACACGTCACCTTTTAGTGCTACAAGAAACTCTCAAAGATTATGAATTGCAGGGCTGTTGTTGATCTGCACTGATAGATGCCCCTATGGAATCACAGATCTAGTAAAAACAAAAATACCATCATAAATATTCTGTCTTTCCTCAGATGGAGATACAATTTTGGAGAATAGTAATATCTATAATTAGTACAGAACTTCAAAATGTTAAAGCCCTTTACACAATAGTATCTGATTTTGTCTTCACAACAGCCCCGTAAAGTAACTACTATATTATTTCATTTTACAGATGAAGAAACTAATGCTGAGAGAGGATACATGACTTACCTGAAGTCCCACACTAATTTGTGCCTGAGACAATCTGAATTCAAGTCTTCATGATGCCAATTCTGGCACTGTGTCAGTTTAAGAGCATGTGTTGTCTATCTCTCTTCAGATATTTGAAGAGTTGTCATCTGGAAGAGGGATTGGAATTTTTTTATTTGGTCCTATAGAACAGTAGTTGGAATAGTGTGTGTGTGTGTGTGTGTGTGTGTATTTGTGTGTTTGCATGCATGTGTTCTTTGAGATATGGGCTCAGAAACATGGCTCCTCTTGAATTTCAGGCCCTTCAGGGTTAATTATACAAATCCAGGTTACTGATATCCAAAAAAGGATACTTTTATTTTCTAGCCAGTTCATGGATTTGTAGCATTCCAGTGGCCATATTGTACAACTTATAACTGATCAATATAACTTTGAAGGTTCTATAATGAAGTTGTCAGTCATTTATACATATTGATTAGTTTTTTCTAGGTCCAATACGAGAAAATAGAGAGGATTAGAATTCACTTCCAGTGTTAGAGAAGGTGAATGCCTTTATAAAATAAGTGTACGTGATATTTAATATACTGCTTGTTTAGTTTATATAATTTATGTAATTATATTTTATAACATAGAAGCAAAATTTTATATCATGTTGATTACATAACCAGTATGATATAATATATGATGTATATAGTATGTAATTATATGATTAATATTTCATATGTTGATTATATATTATAATAGTCAATAAGTATATAGTGCTTAGTCCAGTCCCTGATACACAGTAGGTGTTTGATAAATGTTTATTGATTTGATATGTTGTCAATAAGTATATATAAATATATATTTTATGTATGTACATATATATATGTCTACATGCGTGTATATACATGTGTATATGTATACGTACATACATATAGATATATGTATGCACACACATATATATCTATGTATACACATATTTTGTTTAGTTGTTCAGTCATGTTTGACCCTTTGTGACTCTGTTTGGGGTTTTCTTGGAGTGGTTTGACATTTCCTTCTCCAGAACACACATAAACGCATACACATATACACACAAATGAAAAGCAATTTTAACGGTTAGACTTACACTCACTGTTAGCTCTGGTTCTTATGTCCTCTAGCTTCTCTCCTGATTGTTTACTGATTCCTCCCAAAGGTTATCAAATTTTATCCAGAGGCTGCAAAGAGATTTGCTGAGAACTGGGGAGAGATGGGGGAATTGGCTTTTGAGAGCCCAGGTTTTAAGATTTTATTAATCACTTTTGCCCATTGAAAAGATCAAGGCCAACTGAACAGAGGCCAGAGCTTCTCTTCTCTAGCTTGCAAAATACGATTTTCCCTCTTCCCTTCTAATGGACACCATACCTCTCTCAGTTATTTAATTTATTTACATATTTCCCTTGGATTCCTCCCCTTCTTTTTATTTTATAGTAGACAGCGGTGATTGTTCAATAGGAAACTGAATGCAATAATCTTGACATTTTCACATTTCTGAGCTCTTAAAGGCGAGACTTGCAAAGCATAGTGCTTGTAACTCTTCTCTTTTGAGTGGCTAGTTTCTTATTTCAGCGTCAGCAATAATGTATTTTGCAATGGCTTTGATACTGCAAGTGGCTAACTTCCCATAATGTTAAATGGGATTTAAAGTGTGTGAAGCACCATTTAGAGCTCAGATGTCACTTTGGGCATACAAAGGGGACTTTGGCAGAGCTGAAGGTAGGCGTCTAGGAATATTGTTGCTGTACTCCAATCGACCCTTGAGAGAACAGGCAGGGTGGCAAACAGGCCCCCAGTTAGGCCAGATGTTTCACTGGTGCCTGAAGTGCACCTGTGAAGAACAGAAGGTTTGGTACCCTTTTCTCTTTCTCCTTTCTTTTAAAGCTCTGCAAAGAACTATACCATAGGAGAAGCTAATTGAAGTGCTGGGTTAGACAAAGAACATGACTCATGGTTACCAAGAATAAAAGTGTTGAGTTGTTGATGAGGTTCAGAAATAATTAGTAACATATTGAAATTTTCTGACAGTTGTTAACCATTTTTAGCTGGCTCTTTGGTGTGCATGGTAGAGAACTTAAATAAGAAAGGGTCCAGAGTGTGCTTTTTGTCTGGTTTGACATCATTTGCTTTGCTTCGTATCCCTTCTAGTAATAAAGTTCAGATGCAGAGAATAGGAGATACATAGGATGTTTCCTTCTTACCATGAAATGTTCCTCCTTATAACAGTTATGAAAGCGATAGGCTTTGATTAAGTATTTATTATGTGGCAGACACTAGGGATACAAATGTGAGAAAAAGAATATATATATATATATATACATATATATATATATATATACATATATATATATATGTATATATATATATATATATATATATATATATATATATAATTTATTTATTTATTTTCAGTTTTCAGCATTCACTTCCACAAGATTTTGAATTCCAAATTTCTCTTCATCTCTCCCTTACCCCACCCTAGGACAGTGTGCACCCCAACCACTCCTTTCCCCAATCTTCCTTCCCTTCTATCACCACTCCCTTTTCCCATCTTTTTCCTATAGGACAAGATAGATTTCTATACCCCATTGCCTGCACAACTTATTTCCCAGTTGCATGCAAAAACAATATTTAACAATCATTTTTAAAGTTTTGAGTTTCCTCCTCCCTCCCCACCCAACCTCACTGGGAAAATAATCAATTTGATATAGGTCATACCTATGTTGCCTTGCAAAACTCTTCTATAACAGTCATGTTGCAATAGACTAACCACATCGCGCTCTATCCTGTCATGCCCTCTACTTGTTCCATTCTCTCCCTTGACCTGTCTTTATGGAGTAGTGTTTGCTTCTGATTGCCTCTTCCCCCAATCTGTCATCCCTTCTATTATCCCCCCTCTCCGATCCCCTTCTTCCCTGCCTTCCTGTAGGGCAAAACAGATTTTCATACAAAACTGAATGAGTGTTGTTCCTTCCTTAAGCCAAATCCAATGAGAGTTAGACTCACTTATTCCCTTGCACCTCCCACTCTTCCCCTCCATTGTGAAAGCTTTCTTGCATCATTTATGTGAGAAGATTTGCTATATTCTACCTCTTACTTTCTCCTTCTTCCAGTATGTTCCTCTCAGGACTTAATTTTATTTTTTAGTTATCCTCCTTCATATTCAGTGTGCTCTTCACCTTCTTTCTCTCTCTGTGTTTTTCTGTCTGTCTCTACACACACATATATACATATGCATGTACCTATACTATATAATGTACATACATACACACTTACAAACTCACATATACAACATATGTATGTATGTATGTATTCCCTCCAACTACCCTAATACTAAGAAAGGTTTTATGAGTTACAAATATCATCTTTCCATGTAGGAATGTAAGCAGTTCAACTTTAATGAGTCCCTTATGGCTTCTCTTTCCTGTTTACTTTTTCATATTTCTCTTGATTCTTATATCTGAAAGTCAAATTTTTCATTCAGCTCTGGTCTTTCAATAAGAATGCTTGGAAGTCCTCTATTTCATTTAAATTCCATTTTTCCCTGACACATTATCATAAATACAGACACACACACACAAAATATTCCAAGCACTCTGATCCCTTAGTGTAGAAGCTGCTAAATTCTGTGTTACCCTCATTATGTTTCCACAATACCTAAATTATTTTTTTCGGGTTGCTTGTAACATTTTCTCCTTGATTTAGGAATTCTGAAATTTGACTATAATATTCCTAGGAGTTTTCCTTTTGGGATCTCTTTCAGGAGATGATTGGTGGATTCTTTCCTTTTCTAGTTAACCCTCTGGGTGTGCAAATATCAGGGCAATTTCCCTTGATAATTTCTTGAAGGATGATGTCTAGGTTCTTTTTGAAAATTGTGGTGTTCAGGTAGATCAATAATTTTAAAAATTATCTCTTCTGGATCTGTTTTCTAGGTCAGGTGTTTTTTCAATGAAATATTTTACTTTGTCTTCTATTTTTTCTTTCTTTTGGTTCTGTTTTATAATTTCTTGATTTCCCACAAAATCATTAGCTTCTATTTGCTCCATTCAAGTTTTGAAGGAATTATTTTCTTCATGAACTTTTGGACCTACTTTTCCATTTGACCAATTCTACTTTTTAAGGCATTCTTCTCCTTATTGGCTTTTTGCACCTCTTTTGCCATTTGGATTAATCTATTTTTTAAAGGTGTTATTTTCTTCAACATTTTTTTGGTCTCCTTTAGCAAGCTGTTGACTGGTTTTTCATGATTTTCTTGTATCACTCTTATTTCTTTTACCAATTTTTTTCTCCACTTCTCTTACTTGATTTTCAAAATGCTTTTTGAGCTCTTCCATGACATAAGAACATTTCACATTTTCCTTGGAGGATTTGGAAGTAGGAACCTTGAGCTTGCTGTCTTTCTCAAGTTTTATACTTTGATCTTCCTCATCATAAGAAAATACCTTTTCACCAAGAAACTAACCTTCTATAGTCTTATTTTTCCCACTTTCAGTTATTTTTCCAGCCAATTACTTGACCTCTGATCTCCTTGTTGTTGAGGGTGCACTGTCCCAAGTTTCAGAGTCTTTGTGCAGCTACTTTCAGAGATATATCTAGGGACCTGTAAATTCTCAGTTCCTCCAAAGAAGTATGATCAAAGGAGAGGTATTTACTCCTCTCCCAGCCTGAACTCTGGTCTGTGAGCAACCACAAGTACTCTTTTCTGCCCTGGAACTGCTAGTAGGATTCCATTTCCACAGCTGCCACCAGCTCTGCCACACCAGGACTCCTCTTTGCTCTAGGGCCTCCAACTAGGACTGGGACCCAGATAAACTGCCAAATTCCCCCACAGTCTCTAGGTCAGAAGCAGTTATTGCTGCAGCACCAGCTACTTCTGCCCTGGGGCTGAGGCCAGACCACATTGCTTTCTCACCCAGGTGTGAGAGCTTTTCCACAGAACTTTGAAGCTGTCTTTGGTGTTTGTGGGTTGAGAAGTCTGGAAACCTTGGAACAGTGATTCAGGGCTGTGAAGTCTGCTCCAGTCCAGTCTATACTGGCATGGCCCACATTGTGCTCTTCTCTGAGCCCTGTGAAATTGACCCCTCCTGTCAGCCTTCCAGAGTATCTTGGTCTGGAAATCTGTTTCTCTATTATTTTGTGGCTTCTGTTGCTCTAGAATTTGTTCAGAATCATTTTTTAAGGATCTTTTGAGGGGTTTGGGTGGAGAGCTCAGGCAGGTCTCTGCTTCTACTCTGCCATCTTGACTCTGCCTCCAAGGAGCTTATATTCTAATGTTGAAAATAAAACACAAAATGGAACTGAAAGAAGGGGTGGGTGATCAGAGAGGTGCTCAAATATGGGTACAAGAAGCACTAGAAATGTCTAAGAATTGTAGGTACAGTCTTAATTAGAAAAAATATTTAGAGGCAAATATTGCAGTAGTTTTAAGGTAAAATTCACTTAATAAAAATGAAACTTGTATGAGTCATTTCTAGAACAAATAAAAGTAGACACTAATCCATAACACAAGTGTCATGGTTCTTTCTTGCACAGCTTAATTAAACAATCATTTATTGAATGGATTGAATTTGATGGAAATCTTCATCCAAAGGCAGTCCTAGCTAGAAATATAAATGTATTGATAAAAGGACGTAGATAGACAAAATAATGAGTGGCAAAATCACAAGTCTTTTTGGGAAAGCAATGCCTAACCTTTATTACCCTATAAATGCCTAACCTTTGAGGTTGATATCAAGGACACTGTGAGCAACAGAACAGGCTATGGTTCTAATAGAATGAAAGATCTCATGTTTCTCTGGGGATAATTGAAAAGTCACGCATTACCTATAATAACATGTCATTCATTCTTAAGATTCTCATTTAAAGTGCTGTTACAGATTATACAATGTACAGGAATCAATGTGCCCTAAAACATTTTAATTCATTAGTCACATTGCAATCTAAGAAACACAGATGTGAGATCAAGGACTACTCTGTGTTTTAAGTCAAACTGCTAATGTTCTAAGTAGATATTAACAAAAAAAATTCGAGTTTGGCTTCTGTATTAAAAAAATTAGCTAAATTGAAATGAAAAAAATATCTCTTTTATAGATTCACCATAGCTGAAGGATTCATCATCTAGGGATCAACTTTCTACACACATTCACTCCTCAATTCCTTGCATTATGACTTCTAACCTTATCATAACTCAGATGAAACTTCTCTCTCCAAAATTATCAGTGATCTCTTTTGAACTAATTAATTAATTAAATTTTACCTTGATCTCTTGATTTACAGATCCATTGACCTTTTTCAGTCTTCATGCCTCTTGACCACTCTGAAGCATTTGACACACTGATGATCAATTTTTTTTCTCCTGGGCATTCTTTTCTTGATTTGTGTAATTGTTTACTTACCTCCTAGAAAGGATGAGGATCCTGTGGCCTTGAGGCTGAATCCAGTTCAGTCAAGGAGCTGCATATGACCTAGAGGGACACATTTGGCCTCAAGGTCCCCTACCTGACATCTAGATTATCATTCATGGTTGAATTGGGTAGTTATACTCCAAGACTTGGTTTTAGGCCTATTTTTCTCTCTCCATCCAGGATTTGTACACTGTGTATGTGTGTGTGTGTGTGTGTGTGTGTGTGTGTGTGTGTGTGTGTGTGAGTCTGTGTGTCTTGGACCTCTTTGCTAGTATGGTGAAATTATAAACATCATTACAGAATAATATTTCAATATAACACAGCATAATACATCACAAAATATATAGAAAGGAAGATATAATTTTCTTTTTCCTTCCAAGTTCATGGATCCCCTCAAATCTATCCCTGAAGTTATGAAACCCTGACTTCCCTCTTTCTTCCTTGGCCTCCCTTCATAATATTGCCCGCATTTATTCTTTTTCTCTTCAGTCACCACCCTAATTTAGACCCCCATTATCTTTTCTTGGTCTATGGCAATTGTTTTATAAATAGTCTGACTGAGTCAAGTCTCTTCTTTGTGCATCCCATTCTCAAAAGACAGTTAAATTGATGTTCCTAAAGCACAGCTCTTACCTTGTCACTCCTAAACTCAAGGAAGCTCTCATGGCTACCAATCACCTCTAGGACAAAACAGTAAACAAAACAAACAACAACGACAAATTCTTCTGTTTGGCATTTGTAGCCTTTCAAAAATCGACTCTGATCTTGTTTAAAAAATTGTATTTTAAATTTTATTGTGAACTTAAAATCATTAACAGAAACCTTTCAAAATACAAATCAGAACAGGGAAGAAATTATGAGAAGTTAGAAACTCCTATTAGGTCCGATGTTTTAAGAAAAAGAAATATACATATAACAAGTTTAAGAAAGTAGTGATAAAATTGTTGTATCATCATTTTTCTTGTTTTTTCTTTCTTTGTGCTTCTGAAATGTTTTACTAATGTTTTTTTTCATATTTACTACTCCCCTCTAATTTACCTTCCTTCATGCACTCCCAAATCAAAGGTCTTCCAAAGAATAATGGGTGTGTGTGTGTGTGTGTTTATGTGTACACTTTGAGCATATTTGAGAAGGCAAATCTAATTTTATATCCCAATTACGTTATTACAAAAACATAGAATTATGTCTCATCATCAGTTTTCTCCAGTCATGATTACTTGTTGCTTTGTCTCAGGTTCTGAAATATTTCATTGTTTTCCACTTCATTATTGTTAAGATCATTTCATAAATTGTTCCCCTAGTTCTCCATTTTTCCCCAGATTTCTTTGAACTAATTATATTTCTTGTTTCTAATGACACAAAATTCCTGCCTCAATTCTTATTAAGCCTTAATCAACAAATGGGCATTGCCTCAGTCAAACTGAAACCTGTTAAAGATCTTAGCTTGAAAAGGCCAATATCCTTTACTGCATTCTAGGCCATCTCAAGTTGTCCTGATCCACGTCTGGTCTCTTGAACTAGATGGCTCAGGAGGAGAAAGTGAGGCTGGTGGCTTTGTGCTCCATTCCTCAATTAAATCTAATTCACTTGCATGGCATGACATCATCTCCCTGTTGTCACAATCCTCTTTGAAAATGAAGGACAAATGACAACAACAGAATTCCATTATATTCATATACAGTGTATTCCAAAAGAATAACACAGTCCTTGGCACATTTTCTTCAGGGATTTCTCTAACTGATGGGCACCTACTTTTTCTCATTTCTTTGCTACAATAAAAAATTGGGCTATTCATGTACATCTAGGTCCTTTTTGGGGTAAGCAATAGTATTGCTGATTCAACGAATAAGTATAGTTTAGTAACTTTTTGTGACGTGGTAGCATATGTTCTTCATTTAAATTCAATTTGATTTTATTTTCAGATACAAGTTATCTCTATCCTTTCTTCTCGGTCCCTCATTGAGAAAGTAAGAAAAACAAGACCATTACACATATGTACCTTCAAACACAACAAGTTCCTATAATAGTCATATCAAAAAATGTGCCTTTATCTTCACTCTGAGTTTATCACCTCTTTATGTGGAGACAGATAGCGTGTTTCTTCATGAGTCTTCTGAAACTATGGTTGGTTCCATTGTGTTAACCAGAGTTTCCAAGTCTAAACTTTTTGGTTTTTCAGTGTTACTGTTACTATACAAAGTATCCTCCTGGTTCTGCTCACTTCACTTTTCATCAGTTCTTATAAATCCTCCCAGGTCTCTTCAAGACCATCTCCTTTATCATTTTGTTTAACTAACATGATAGTATTCCATCACATTTATATACCACAGCTTATTCAGCCATTTTCCAATTGATGGGTACCCTTCAATTTCTAATACTTTGCTACCATGAAAAGAGTTGCTATAATTCATATGAATCCTTTTCCTCTTTAGCCTGAGTTTAATAGCTTTTTGAGCACAGTTGCTTTCCAAAATGGGTACCCCAGTTCACAGTTACACCAACAGGACATTAACATACCTATTTTTCTACAACCCCTCTAGCACTTATCATTTTCATTCTGACCTTACCTTCCTGGATTCTTGTTAGGATCAAATGAGATAATATTTGTAAAATGTTTAGCACAATGCCTGACACATAGTAGGTACTTAATATATGTTTGTTTCTTTCCTTCCAGATTGAGTCTGGTTGATACATCTGCAGGCTTACCTCTGGGTGAAGTTCCAGTAAACTGTTGCAGGCTCCAGCCTGTGGAAGCTGATCGGGAGTCTTTATAGGTTCAGACTCACCTTTGGTCTAAGCTTCCTGTCCTTGTTACTCAGCTGTAGGCCCTGCCACTGATCTGTTTCATGAATTGCAGTCTTGCCCCAGAGTTAGAGCCACATGGTTACCAGTCACTTCTGTGCCTGTTTCTTGACTGTAACAGCCTCAGACCTCATCCCTGCCAATGGATTTACCGCTGTTCCTTGTTCTGGTCTGTAGCCTCAGTTTGAAGGCCTAGTCATAAGAATTAGAACAACACAGGTACCTAGTGGCTCTTTTTCATGATTCTTGCAGGCTATATAGCCTTAGGTCCTATCCATCCATAACTCTACTGCTTGTCCCAAATTATAACGCTAAAGGCCTCAGGCCAGTTCCTGAACTGGAAGACTGTGTTGGATCCCCTCTCTAGACTTCACAGTTAAATTTGATAAGGAGGGAAGGATTGACTACTGTTATATGAATCATTTTAGATTTAGCTGCTTGTGCAGTGTTAATTCATTGCCTAGTTGGAGTGGAGGTCAAAATTAACAGCAAATTAGAAAAAAAGAGTAACAGGGAAGAGACACTGTGAAATTAAACAGTTCTATGCTGCCTAGTAAATCAAGCTGTTGACTCATAAAATGAGAAATAAATGGATAAAAGAACATGAATCTCATTATCAATTGTTCTTAGAGAAGTTTAACTTCTTTAAGATGAAGGTAACATATTACCACGAGGAGGTCAAAAGAGTGCCCAAATCAGCCAAGTCAGTGATGGCATATTTACTCTGGTACTTAGGATAGTGTATAACCAAGCCGAGAGACTTTGAAATTAATTTAAAATGTTATAAAAAATATTAGTAAGCCAATAAGCATTTTTTGAGAACTTGCTATGAGTTAAGTGCTGTGCTAAGCAATAGAAGTAGAGAGAAAAAGCAAAAGCGTTGCCTGTCCTCAAGTAGCTTACTTTCTCAGTGAGGCATGGGGATCTTAGACTAAAATCAGCATTACTTTACAAAACAATGAAATGCATTTAATGGGAAAAGCAGTCTGTAGTAGTGTGGTGTTAGACCCAGATGAAAGAAATACAGCAGAACCTTGATTGATGAGCAACCTGGTTTACCTATGTTACTCTGGACAAGGAAAATATTTTTGCAAAATTTGTCTTGCAGGAGGAACAAAAATTCGCGGTATGAACGTCGTGTGTGGACTTGAACGGCTGGTCAAGGGATGATGGGCAATGGGTTTTTTTTTTTTTTTTTGCAAAAGTGCAAATTTTGTTGAAAAACATCACTCAAGTAAGGCTATAGCAATGATAGCCACGAATATTTTTTAATGATAATGCAATGTCACCTTTCAGTGATATTCTGTAAAAACGTCAAAAACAGTGTTGTTAGATAGATTCCCAGTCAGAAGCGAAGGTAAAGAAAAAAAATCAGTGAGTCAAAACATGAAGTGATTCCAAAAAATGAAAAAATAAGTGGTCAGTAATGTTAGTATTACTTTTAGTGAAAGTAGCATAAGAAAAAACTCCCGACTTTGAAATCCCTCTTGTTTTCACAGGAGACTCTCCTTCCAAGCAATAATCCTTCCTTCTCCTCTTCCCTCTCCTTTCCCTCACACTAGCCATGACTCTTCTCAAATAATGCAAGTTAATTTATTTTATTTTCAGTTTATATTGTGTACTACTCATTACTATTTTATTTCAGATGCATTAGGGATAAACAACTTACTTAAATTACAAATAATTATTTTTATATGAATATTTTTGGGGATGTGCTTCCAATCATTTTTTACATTTATTTCCAGTGGAAAATTTGCTTTGCAATAGGAACAAATCACATGATGAACAGAATCGCAGAAGGAATTAAATTTGTAAACTGAGGTTCTACTGAAATTCTGAGAGCAGTTGTAGATGAAATTGGAAGAAGATGTGGAACAGGACAGAGCTGTTAGCATTTCTATAGTGATCTCTATAGTGGAACTACTCTATTTAGATTCTAACCTATTAGCACCTAAGGTATTTTTTTTTTTTAAAGAGAAGTGGAATTTCAGAAAATTGCAATGGGAAAAATAACTGGATCTTAATAAATACACAAAGAAGAAATCTTTACCAGAGGCTGCAAAATGTTTTGGTCACTTAGATATTGAATTATTTATTTATTATTGTAATCTCAGGAAAAGGAGGATTCCAAGGCTGGAGACAATCACAGATAGTATTGTTATTAAAAAGGCAGACTCCAGCAACTGCCAACCCCTATGACCACTTTTTCATCTTTTTGGGAATGGTCTACACACATATTTTTGATGAAAATATAAGAAGAGAATCAGCAGATAAATTCCATCATTTGATTTGGCAAAACAAAATGAACATGGTCACTAAGTTGTCTCATATGCAATATCAAAATCGTGTATGCTTACTTGCCAAATATCCTCACCAATATCCCACAGATGATGCCAGTTGTTATAACTCATGAAGCAATGTGATATTAAAAGAACCAAAACTGTGGGTTACCCAGAAACTAGTGGGGAGATTGACTTACATGTAAGTATCTTATAGCAAATTATTAAGATTGGCTTGAATGCAAGAATTGGTTTGCAAAAATGTGTAGATAAGAAAAGGAGCTGGTTTGGTTGCGTGGAAAGAGAAAATGATAATACTATTTATAAAACTTTAAAAAAATATCACGAAGAAGGTCTCCAGTCTCTATGGAGGAGTGATGGAAAGACATGATCAGGGGTCACACAAAATAAGAAGGTGTGTGGTTGGATTGCAATCTATAGTAGTACAATGACTGAAGAGGGGAGAACATAGATCCATGGAGGCATTGGATTGTAAAATAAAACCTATTTAAGAGGAATCTTCATTCTCTCGCCTTTCTGCCATATAAGATCTGCTTAAATCACATTCATACAGGGCTTTACAATTCATAAAGGGAGAAAGGTACATAACAGAAAATGGAATCTTAAAGAAGTTAATTAACTTGTTCAAGGTTGCAATGCTGGTGTTCAAATCTAAGTCTTCAGTGCTCTTCCCATTCTGGTGCCCTGCTTGGATGATGTTCATGGCTGTGCACAATACATTAAATGGGGTCCATCTTAATGCAACAACTAAACTGAGAGACTTCAAAATAGAAACAAATATACTTTTGTATTCTCATGTTATATACTTACAAATGCCAGCAATTTTAAGCAGGGTACTAAAGGAATATAAGCTCAAATATAAGCTTTATTCCCTTGGAATTTATTAAATAAAAAGAGCTCAATCTATTCCACAGCTTTATTCACAAGGCATATGCAAATCTTCCTGCATCTATGTTATCTAAAGTCTTATCTTGTTACTGTTTTATAGAAGGTACACTTTCCTGCATGCATGACAAGCATAGATAGAGATATAAGAATATATCACTGTCCTTTTGACCTCTCTCGTAGAGCAACAAAATCCCACTCAAATGTTAAAATTGATTTTTTAAAAATATAAAATTGATGCTTTGCCCTCCCCATTCTAACTGTGCAACACTGCTGAGATCCCACTTTGCTCCACAGTTTACAGGAATATTTCATCTAAATCTCAGCTGGAATGTAGAGGCTTGGGAGATGAAATAGGGGAAGGAGGATGGGAATGTGTGGAAAGAGGAATGAGCCTCCTAGGTGGCCTGATGTTCCTTTTCAAAGCAATTTATAAATTTGGAGGCACAAGTTTTCAGGATCAGGTAATTGCCTTCACTGTGTGTCTATGTGTCTAAGTGATCATTTTGTAGTATTGAAGAATGCTTTCTCCTGACATTTAACATTTAATTTCAAAGAAATATCTCTGAATGATGCTGAAGTGAAAAAAAATTCTGCTTGAAGAGAAAAAGACTTTTTACATCAGTGATTTCCTCTCTCTTTCCCTTCTTCCTTCCTTTTCTTTCTTTTTCTCTCTCCCTTCCTTCCTTCCTTCCCTCCTTCCTTCCTTCCTCCCTCCCTCCCTCCCTTCTATAATCCCATTTACTTAACTCCTTTGAGGACTCATCTTTGAAGGGGAGAAAATTTCCACCCCCTCAAACACCAACAATAGTAACACATACAGTTTCTTTTTACCTAAATGTTCTAAGAATGTAAAGAGTTTAGTCTATGTTAAAATGGAAAAGAAAAGCTTACAGAAAAAAAAAATCTTTTGAACTAGAATATTCCAAAGCTGCTTCCAAGGAATGAAAAGTGTCTGCCACATAAATGCAAAGCACCTGCAACTTTTAAATCCAGATCTTTTTGCTCCCCCTTTATTGAGAGTCCTGAATTTGGGCTAGAGAGTGAACTGTAATGGGAGCAGACAAGGATGGGTCATTTTCGGTCTTGTAGTTATGCAGCATTCATCCTTAATGCAGACCTTAGTCTTCTCTCCACTGATCTTCCATGCTGCTTCTCACCTTTTCTTCCAACTTCTAGAAAGCATTTGCAATTCTGAGTCCGGTGTGCAACATCTCCTGCACATTCCCTAGAATCGGAGAATGTTAGAGTTGGGAACAGATTCGTGATTTTGTTGGTAGGGAACTCCCAGGTAAAGAAGCTTTTTATCAATGCAGGTTGGCACCTTCTCTATGATTTATAGTCTCAGGACTGCTCTAGAGAAAAGGTGTCAAAGCACATGTAGCCCTGAAACCAACCTGAGCCAGATTAAAATGCCATTGGAAAATATTTACCAACGAAAATACAATAAAACATAGACAATGATAATATATGGTTTTCTAAGGAAATATGTGGCCCACAGCAGTTCTTATGTATAGTTTAGTGAACCATGTTTCTATTGACCTAGACCACCATGGACCTAGAGCACAGAGACATTAAATGATTTGCTTGAAGTCACCCGGACAGTTTGTATCAGGAGCAGGACTAGAATTCAGATCTTTGAGAGTAGCTCTGCGTCCAAAGCTGTGCTTTCATAGAAACATAGAATGTCAGAGCTGAAGGGGACTTGCAAAATTAATTGAAATAGAGCATTTAGTCCTTCTGCAAGCTTAAATAGGCTCTTATTTTTATTCTCGAGATCACTGACGGATAATAAATTAAGATATATAAAAAAATCTAGATTTAGGATTCCCTAGAATTGACAGTGACACAGCAATAACTGCCATCCAGGAATCATCCATCAGTTTTGCAACTCCCCATGGTTTCTATGCCCTAGACTAAATATTTTTACTTTATTGATGATTATATAGATAGAATCAAAAACCTTGCTAACATCAATACACATCACATTCATATCTTCTCCTTAGTGTTCAAAGAGTTTATTTCCCTGGAAAATGGGGGGAGGGGCTGGTAGTAAGAATGTCAGTATAAATGTTAAAATTTTATGGAGCCAAATGTAGCATAAAGTGGAACCTGAGGACTCTGTAAAGATAAAATTCACAAGCACATTTTCTTTTAGTCTCTAGTGTTAACCTCTGAAGCATGGTCTGCTCTTAATCTGCAGCAGAATAGCCTCCCTTGATATGACTTGTCTTTAAGCCCTTAGGAGCTCAGCTGTTCATTTTTTTCATTAAAAATATTTATATTTCTTAAACCATTTGCTGATAATGTTTGAAACTGATTAAAGGAAAGTTTTAACCTCTGACCTGCCAGGATGAGAGTCTGTACCAATTAATGGAAAGAATATTGGACCCAGTAGTCTGGAGGTCTGAGTTCTAGTGTTAGCTCCATAGTGAATAATAACTAAGAGCTAACATTTACATATATTATATTATATTATTATATAGTTCTTTAAGGTAAAATATTATATCACATACATATGAATATATACCTACACACATGTACATATACACATACATAACACATATTATATACACATAAATGTGTATATGTATGTATATATTTATATGTATGTGTGTATCACTCTACACACACACACATAGTCTCAATTGACTCATCAGTCAGTTGTGTATTCTTGGGCAAGTCACACACACATGAACACACATGCAATGGACAAGAATTTATTAAGCAACTACTACAATTAGTTAGAGCAGCTAGAGGGCTCAGTGGGTAGAGCACTGAATCTAGACTCAGGAAGACCTGAGTTCAAATACAGCCACAGACTCTTACCAGCTGTGTGACCCTCTGTTTGCCTTAATCTACTGGAGAAGACAGTATTGGCATGATGTAGTCCAAGGAGTCATAAAGAGTTGGTTGGCTGAATGACTAACCAACAACATTGTGACAGTCACTGTGCTAAACAGGGAAGATAAAAGTACAAAAGTAAGATAGTCCTTGTTCTCAAGGAAGTTATACTCTTTTACTTTTTTGAAAGTTATACTGTTTTAGTAAGGCTTAAAACTTCCCTAAGACTTTTAGGGATACCATGTATATTGGGGAATAGTTGCCAGGAAAGGAAGTTTGGGTCCAGGTAGTCACATGAATTCTAAGTGAACTAGGGAAATCAATTTCCAAGCCTTTTCTGGTAGCAGTGGTATGGCACTGATTTGATTACTATTCCCAGAGAAAGAGCAAGAGGTATGAGGTAAGAAGGGGAAGGTAAGGCAGGCAACAAGATGCCTGTGCTGGGAAAGCCCAGAGGTTCTAGTGAATGGCTAGATGGGAGGAGAAGCATGGTCTGGCTTAGACTAGTTATAGTAGATTGAGGGGAATTTTTCCTCACTGATCCACTAATCAGGGCAGTTCAGCTCTAAGGAGGAGTTTCGACACTTGCTGTGCTAACTCCTTTTCATGGAGTAGAAGGAGAGGAATGGTTCCTGGTGGTATAGACAACAGGGTCACAATTGCAGAAAGGTGGAAAGGAATGGTTCAGTGGCAAGATATACATGCATTTGTACATGCATTGCAAGATATAATGCATTTGCAATAATTTTTTTATTTACTATTGTATCTGAATTTTCAGAATAGTTGATTTAGAGCTCAGAGAGATCTTATAGATTATCTCCTCCAACCCCTTATTTTACAGGGAAGGAAGCTGAGGTCCAGAGAGATTACAGTAGTATCATAAATTTAGACTGGAAGGTATCTTTGAGGACATCAAGCCCAAGGTTCCTATTTTATAAGTAAGGAAACAAGGCCAAAAGGTAATGTGACTTGACCGAAGTTACACAGGTAGTAAATGGCAAAAGACAAATTGTGAACCCAGGTTTTCTGATGCCAAAGTCAGTACTTTTTCCATTGGATCATGAAGAAATTTTCCAGGAGCTATTCATGTCCTAAGCAAAAGAGCCAGGATTTGAACTCATCTATTATCAAAAGATTTAGTTCTCAGTGTACCTTGTGGCTTCATTAATTCACCAATCTAAGAAGCTGTTTAAGAACAAAGAATTTACACTTCTATGATGTTGCTATAAAGAAATGGTAGGCTCAGATGGTAATACCTTTTACTTTCACAAAGGTTAAGGTCATATAGACCCAAATTGTGCTTTATTAAAATTACTTTTTGCTTTTGTTAAAATATATTTTTCTTCCCTTTAATTATAAAAATAAAACAAAGAAAAGTATTTTAGGATCTTTTATAAATAATTTATTTTTAGTTTTCAACATTCACTTCCATAAGATTTTGAGCTTTAAATTTTCTCCCACTCCCTTTCCTTCCATCTCCCCAATATGGTGTGTAATCTGATGTAGGTTCTACTTATGCATTCATATTAAGCATATTTTCACATTAATCATGATGCAAAGCAGAATTAAAACTAATGGGAGAAACCATGAGAAAGAAGAAACAAAACAAAACAGCAAAAGAAAAAGAGATTCAATAGTGTGCTTCCATTTGCATTCAGACTTGAAATTTCTTTCTCTGGATGCGGACAGCATTTTCCATCGTGAGACTTCTGGAATTGTCTTAGATCCTTTCATTGTTGAAAATACCCAAGTCTACCAAAGTCAGTTATTGCACGGTGTTGCTATTACTTTGTACAACCTTCAGCTGTTCCGCTCACTTTCACTCAGCATCAGTTCATATAATTCTCTCCAGGTTTTTTGAAGTCTGCCTGCACATCATTTCTTATAGGACAATAGTATTCCATTACATCCATATATCACAACTTATTCAGTCAATCTCCAATTGATGGACATCTCAATTTCCAATTCTTTGTCACTACAAAAAGAGCTGCTATAAATATTTACACACATGTGGGTCCTAAAAAAGTATTTTTTTAAAAGTCAAGACAATGTGTACCTATGTAGCTACAGCTTCTATGTAGAACAAGAAATGTAGGAATATTATAGATGGGATTATCTGGTTGCTACAGATGGTAATTTTTGGGGAATCACAGATCATGTGAAAAGAACAAGATGATTACGGAGAAGTCACAATTGGTTGATTTAATAATGACTAGGAAATTTCAAATGTTATATCAGGGAAGGAAATTAAATTAAATCCAAGTAACTCATGGGAAAACAGGACTTGCTCAAGAGCATAGGAATGGTTAATGGTTTGACTACCTAGTAGCACTAGATCCTAGGTCTCTTGCACTATTAAATTTGATGTTATTTTCATAAATTAGCATGAAAAAATATAGAAGGAATATTCTTCAAATTGTGGGTCAGAGGCTTAGCAACATTTTAGAATGAATTATTAAAGGAGTGGTTTTTCAACATTTAGAAAGAGAAACAACAGGGGCAGCTAAGTGGTTTAGTGGATAGAGCATTAGACCTGGAGTTAGGAAGACCTGAGATCAACTCCAGTCTCACACGCTTATTAGTTGTGTCAAGCTAATTTATCATTTAAAGTAAGTCATTTAATTTTGGTTTGCCTCAGTTTCCTCATCTGTAAAATGGGGATAATGAAAACATCCACTTTTCAAAGGCTATTATGAGGATCAAATGAGATAATAGTTATAAAGCTCTTAGCATAGTGCCTGGAGCATAGTAAGTCCTATATAAATGCTAACCATCACTAATTATTAATGAAATAATAGGAGTTCATCAATGATTAATCAGAACAACTAAATTTTATACATCCTCTCCCTCCCTCTTTTTTTTTTTTTTACTGAGTTAGTGACTGGCATGGTACATCTATATCTCAGTAAAGAATTTGCCAAAGCCATTCATGGTATGTCTATTGGCGTGTATATTGGGGCAACTAGGTGGAACAGTGGATGGGGCTCTGGACCTAGAGTCAGGAAGACCTGAGTTTAAATCCCGCCTCAGATATTTACTAGCTGTGTGACCCTAGGCAAATCACTTCACTTTGTTTGCCTCAGTTTCCTCATAGGTAAAATGAGCTGGAGAAGGAAATGGCAAACTATTCCAGGATCTTTGCCAAGAAAACTCCAAACGAGATCACAAAGGTAGACATGACTGAACAACATTCAAGATATGCTTGTGGCTCACATGGAAAAATGGTTTACTTGTCAACTGGACTTGAAGAGTAGTGATTGTTAAAGCAGTGTCAAAAGCCTTCCCACCATCAGGCTCTTTTACTTACAGGGATAGTAATGTTGACAATACCCATTCCAGGATAATTTTTTGTTTCTACCCTCACCTCTATCCACAGGACCAATTTTACAAAAAACGGAGTTCATAGCTACTATCTTGATGTACTTCCTTGTTTTGATTTCTATTACGGCTAATTGTATACTGTCAAAATTAGTCAAAGAAGAAAGTGGGGCTTGGGAGGAGATGTGGGGGTAGCTGAAGTTATAGAAGTAGCCCTGGAAAGAGTCTGAGGAGATACGAGGAGAAACAAGGAGGGATATAAAAGCCAGGATATCCTTGGAATGTGGAGTTCTGGCCTGGTTATCAGAAGAGGTGAAAAAGACAGTCAACGGAAGAGTTAGAATGTCTTCTCAGCATTCCTATAATCTTAGCCATACATCTTCCATTGATGGGTCATGTTAC
Organism: Potorous gilbertii; assembly: GCA_028658325.1. Classification (NCBI taxonomy): domain Eukaryota; kingdom Metazoa; phylum Chordata; class Mammalia; order Diprotodontia; family Potoroidae; genus Potorous; species Potorous gilbertii. The sequence goes on along the minus strand of CM053774.1, from coordinate 87,549,809 downwards.
CTAAACATGCTGAAAAAGCATTTACAGAATGGTGTTTGTTAACAAGAAACATCCTAATGAAGTTAGAGAGAATGCTAGACATAGTCAGGAGAGAAAATTCAAATCCTCTTTCCGGTGCTCATTAGCCAAGTTTGAGACAGATATTTAACATCTCTGTTGTTTTCTTCATCAGTAAAATGGGAATGATAATGCCACCCTGTAGGGATTTTGCGAGGTACAAATGTAACATAAAAGTGTTTTGTAAACGTTAAAAATTCTAAAAATGCTATTTGTTAGAATTTCAACCCTACAAAACCCCAAGTTTGCTAAAAGATTGGAAATCATCATATCCTGACAGCATTAGCTGGGCTGTGTACCTTGATGTGTTTTTTTCTTGTTTTTTTTTTTTTTACTTGACTCATTTTTAAAATTCTAATTGATTACTAAATTTTCAGCAGTTACTTTCTTCTAAAACAGCTGAAACCACTGTGTCCATTCACTGCAGTAGGAATGGAAAGATTGTTCTGCAATGTGAGCGTCCCCTAGAAATCCCATATATGCTTGGGGAAATTTTCAGCAGCTTAGGTAGCAGAGTTTTCAAGGTCAAGTTTAATCTCAGTATTAAAAGGGGCAAGTTATCTGGGATGCCAAAAGTCATCTGGAAAGCATGACAAAATCTATGGAATTTGAGTAAGATGATAAGAAAATGTTGAGAAATGAAAGCTATGGAAGAAAAATTATCACTTATGTGAAAAAATGTGTTAAGGAAAAACCATATATGGATTTGTCAAAGTTTCAAATATATATATACATATCCATATATATACTTAAATATATATTTATATATGTAAAAACACATGTGTGACACTCTGACACTGCTTTCTCATTGTTTTAATAAAAGAGAATTGGTGTTTTTTTTAGTGAATTAAAGAAGATAAATTCATGTCAGAAGAAAATATAATTCTAACGTTCTTTCTTAAATTTCCTATGATAACTGTTTTTACTTATTCCATACTGAGGGATTTAGATTTATACAGACCAGGTTAAATGCTAGAGGAGTAGGACTTCTTCCACAAATCACTCTTTGCCTTAGTCCCTCCACTCCCAGGGTTTCCTCTGGGAAACTCAGAATATGGTTTGTTTGTCCTTAATCATGTTTTCCCCTGGGAACATCAGACTGCAGCGTATGTTTAGGTCTGTACAGATGTGATGGGAAAGAGGTCCTCAATTCCTATGAAAACACTGAAGTTTATCTATTTATCATCTTACTATCATCTATCCATGTATCCTAGCTCCCTCCTCTGTCATTCATCTGTATCTATCTCATCTCCCTCTGTCATCATCCCTCTAACCATCCACCTCTTTTTTTCTCTCCCTTGGTCTCTCTTTTTCTGTCTCTGACTTTATCTTTTTGAATCTGTCTCCCTTCTCTGTCTCTATCTATCTACTTTTATTTGTCCCATGATATCACATTATATGTCCCATGTCAAAAAAAAGAAACACACACACACACCACTCTTAGGACACACTAATGTGTAAGATATCTCTCCTTCCTTCCAGGAAATATCATCTTACTGCAGAAACCCTAGAACCACTCTGGTTTAGATTGCCCGGGCAAGAGTTACACTCTTGAAGACATGTGAAATAAATAGTCCATTTCCCATGGTGGCAGAGGGCACTGTAAAGAAACTATCTCTTTTGTATCTAGAAGATGAAATCCAAGAAAATTCACATTCCTGAACAAGACTAGGGTTCAGGTCTCTTGTCATTTTTCTCCTGTCCTTGGCTGGTATTACTTCTTTGGCCACTTGGTTTCCTTCTCATACAATAGGTTCTTTTAGTCCAAGGGTGGCAAACCTGTGGCCTTGAGGCCACAAATCACCTTCTAGGTCCTCAAGTATAGCCCTTTGACTGAATGCAAATTTCACAGAACAAATCCCCTTAATAAAAGGATTTGTTCTATAAAACTTGGGGCTCAGTCAAAAGGCTGCACCCAAGGACCTAGAAGGCCATGGGTGACCTCAAAGGTGCAGGTTCCTCACCCCTGTTAGGCTTTCAGTAGCTGGCATCTCTGAGGCTTAAAGAATGGCTGTGTGAGGAATGTCCTGTGAATGGCTGCACATATATGCAAACTCTCCTTTCCCAGAGACCCAAATCTGCTCTCTGATCTATGGTGTCTGTTTATTCTCAATTCTCTCTGAATACTTTCTGTATAAAGTTGAGTCAAAATATGTAACTTATATCTACTATAGTCAAGGAGCAATAAATTAATTCCTGCATACCATAATTCGTTTATACTCAGTAAGCTGAGAATGGGTTAATAGATAAATAACCAAGTCAAAGACATATCTTCACCCCATTAATGTTATACCCTTAATTATCTCGAGGTAGTATTAGTGGGGATGATCATGCTTTTCATAGGTGGATATCTTTGGAATAGAAAAAAAAATCTACTTCTCCAAATCAATCAAGTTTTCCTGCCCTACATTTGTAATGACAAAGCTTGGGGCAAACAAGCCTATAATTATTGGCACAAACTGTTGGATATATGGAGTCAATTTTTATCCTTAATAAGTTATTATGATACTATTTTTCCTATGAACATCTCGCTTCACATCTTTTAATTACTGACCATATTCCTAACATTCCCCTGTTAACCTACTGATTTTGTTCTATTATGCTCAGACAGCTAAAGGTTTTTACCTACCGTCATGGCAGAGATTGTTGAAGAATAGACAGAGAAGTGATGGTAGAAAGACTTGTGAAATACGTGCAGTGTCTGTTACTGAGCTTTGCTCAATATACATCAATATAGTACTTCAAGGTTTGCTAAGCACTTTACACACATTAGCTCAACAGTCTTGTGATTGTTCTACAGTTATTGTGATCTCCATATTGCAAATGAGGGAACTGAAGCTCACAGAGGTCCATAGATTTGTCCAAGGTCACACACTTAAGAGGTAGATGTCACTTGAAGTCAGGTTTTCCTGAATCCAGGACTGAAGTTTAACACTCTAGCCATGACCATATACTACCTCTCATTTCTAGAGAATGGCAAAGAAAAGAGGCAGTGTGTATTAGAGATACTGGACCAGCAGTCAGAAGACATGACTTTTAGTCCAGCATTTGCAACCAACTGGCTGTGTGGTCTTAGTGTCTTCAGTTGGTTCCCGCTTTTCTTATCTATCAGGGCTTCTTAAACTTTTTCCACTCACAACTCCTTTTCTCCTGAGAAATTTATATGCCACCCTAGGTATATAGGTATATAAAACAGTTATACAAATCCAACATTTACTGATAATAAATCATAAAGAAATTTGTTTTAAAACAATTCTTTATTATACACGTAATTTTACCATTTATTAAAGACAAAAGCAAATTTGCATACTAATGAGATGGATGGACTTGTTTATTTTTATACAAAGAATTAAGTCTTAGTGGGATATTTGATACTGTAGAATGTAGAGTATCTTCAATATTTTTCAGAGCGGAGTGATGTTTTAATCTTATAATCACTGGTGCTGTGTTTAGAACCAAAGCTTCAGTGAAGTTGCATGACGTAACATGGGCAAGCCCTGCCAGGAACACCTCGGATTCATCACATGTTTGACTTAAGTAATTTTTGGTTGTTGCATATTCAGAAACCTTTTCCTGTTTCAATTTGCCACGCCCACATTCATTTACACCACCCCCACCCACAGTTTGAGAAGTGTTGAAAATGAGCAGATTGGACTAGAGTACAGTCTTTTCCATTTTAAAACAACAACCACAGCAGTAGCAACACCAAACATCTATAAAGCATTTTTAGGTTTCCAAAGCACTTTACAAATATCTCATTTTATCTTCACAACAACTCTGGAACATAGAACTAGAATGTACCTCAGAGGTTGTGTAGTCTAACCTCCTCATATTACAAATAGGTAAACTGAGACTGAGCGAGATTAAGTGACTTGCCTAAGGATTACACGGGTGGTAAGAATCAGAAGCGGAGTTTGAACCTGTCTCCTAATAACTGACTCAGTGCTCTTTCCATTCTTCTATAGGCAGCAGAAGCCAAACATCTTGTAAAAAAGGAAAATTAAAAACATGCATCTTACTGCTATCAGCAACCTTGGGGAAAGTAGTCACACAACTGCATTTTATTATTAAACCAAATTCCAATCAATATATTGTAAATCACTCACTATAAACCTCACCATTGTATTGACCAGTCGCAAATTCTGTCCTTTCTGATTGACACTGATTCTTTAAGGAAAGGATTAAAATCCTCAGTGTTGGCACTTAATTTCTTAGAATAGATTGTCTGGACCAGAATTTCAAATCAGCTTCTCCCAGTCATGTGTAACTTTAGGTGTCTCAAAATTAATTGACTTATTTTAGGGAAGCTTATGAACATAATCATAAATTCTTGGGTACCAGGAGGTGGAAATTCATTTAAACAATATAATCCTGATTTCCTGCTCTACCTTGCTGATATTGGAATTATGTTGCTATTATTGCAAATAATAAACATTTGTGAGCCCCCAGGGCATGCACAAAGTTCTCATGATAGAGAACATTGCTTTTGAGAAGTTTATTTTCCTGAAAGGCAATACAACATCGGCAAACCCATGCAATTAAGTTTACTGCAAAAGTAAGAATGATGGTGAATGCTTAAAGAAGACATCGAGAGCTCTTTATTATGTATCTGCAATCCCCAAAGTAGATACACACAAAGTTTATAAACACAAATTGGTCAATATAAGGGTACCAAGAAATAATTCGAATATTCCTGAGCAATGGAGCATCTCCATCGCTACTGAATGAAGGAAGATAATGATAGAAAATTCATTTGATGCTGTATACCTATTGTTACCATATGATTAATTTTTTCAACCAACCCTAGATTGTTGAGTTCCTAAAATATCACAGCAGAACCAAAATCAATGATTTGTGGTTTGTAATTGCTTGTGAAATGCCTTCATTGAAGGACTTGGATGCTTTTATTAAAATTCTCACTCATAAGCATCTTATGCTCAAACTACAGTCAGTGAACAAGCTGAAGAAAGAAGGATGAGCAATCATAAATCACAAAAATGACTTTACAGAGTCTCTATTAAGCCTGGTAATCCCTGTCTTTCAAAGAAATTGTTTATCATTGCCTGTTGTAAAGCAAGGAATCTGGATAAGGAGATAAAATCATTTATTTAATATAATAGAAAGAAATATCACTATATTACTTTTCAAAGAACTGAGCAATAGACTTGTGAATTTATTAGTGCAAGTAACTTCTGGTGGGGAAATTCCCTCTATCAATGCAGATTATCAGCTTCTCTGCAATTTACAGTTTTCAATTGCCTGGGGGGTCTTGGAGGTGAAATGACTTGTCTGGTGTCACATGGTGAACTGTACATCTGAAGCAGGGCTTGAGCTGAAGTCAGAAAACAGATTTGCTCTCCCTCCTCTTTCCCAGCTTTCCTCTCTTTGCCATGATACCCCTCAAACTTCCTTTGAAACAAAAGTGCTAAGCACCACAGGAAATATTGAACCTACGCGAACTTCTTAGAGGACTTTTAAAACTCAATTTTTTTTTTTTAGCTCAGACCTATGATTTCATCTATGTATGGGTAGAATTCCCAGGCTAATAAATCCTCCTTCCCCCAAATGATTTCTATAGTCAATTATCAGTAAGCATTTTTCCAGTTCCTACTATGTATTTGACACGTTATGTATTTGACGAGTTATGCAGTAGAGCAGTAACATTCAAAAGTAACAATTAGAGGATGTTTCATCTGAAAGATGTAATATATTTTTCATATGTTGTTTTATCAGAATTGCAGAAGATTCAACATATTTATAAACATCCAAATATCTAAATTTCTTTAAACAATAATTAGCATCAAACATATTTATTAAGCATCTATTTAAATGTGACTGTTATGGGCAAAATAGGGAAGATTGTAGAGATATTGCCTTTATTCTTTGGGAACTTACCATCTAAAATAAACATCACCAATGCAGATAATACAGATGACTGCATAAGGAAACTAGATGTCCATATGCTATATGCACACACATACTATATGCACATACATACATTCACACATTATATAATTATATATAAATATATATATATATATATATATATATACATATATGCATGAGAGAGAAAGACAGACAGAGAGAGAGAGAGAGAGAGAGAGAGAGAGAGAATTTTCATTATGTACATATCAAGATATTTAGAGATTCTAAAACACAAGGGATAACAATGGAGTTTGTTCTCAGAATGGTGTCAAACAAACCCATCCACTACCCTTGGAGATTTTTTTCACTTGTCAGTATACAAAGGGGAAATTTTTTATGGATTAGTTTTCCATATAGCTCTGGGCCATTTTTTTAAAAATAAATTTCCTTTTAGTTACTCAAAAGAGTTATTAGAGATCAAAGGGATTCTCTTCGTTTTTTTAGAGACACTAAAACTAATGCTCATCATGAAGTGAGACATGGGAATATAACCCAACACCATCAATTCTTCACTCAGTTTTAAATGTCAGAACTATATTCTTTCTATGATAAGCTGAACAATAGACTAAGTGTCTGGTTTTAGAAAAATACTTTTATAATTATATTATTTCTTATATTAACCCGGTTCTTCAGATCAAGAATATCATTGTAGCATGTTCATCAAGAATTCTCAAAGCACTTCAAAGTCAGTGGGGCTGGTTCTCAGGAAGTTGCCTTAGAGGGCATTATTAATACTGCTTTACCTAATAAAGGAAGACTGACTTTCTCTCTCCCTCTCCCTCATCCAGTGCATCAACATTGGTGACAAATATAATCAGAGCACTTCCCCTAGTGAAGGGGAAACACAAATCCACATACAATTCACTTTGCTACCATCCTAGACATTAGACTTAAGGGATATACACAGTAGACAACATGTTTGCACTAGAGAAATCTCACATGGTTCCTGGTAAATTTATACACCCTTCTCAAACCCTTGAAGATCATTTGGACTTGAGTGACTTTTTGATGACAACCAAAACTGATATAACACTCTATAATAATTGTCATTTTACAAGTACTGGTGGAAACATACCCTCCTGCTCTTTCTTAAATCTCCCAGTAAGTACTGGCTCGTAGATCTACAATGTTGGTATAGTGCAGCTCAGCTGAGTTGCTTGGTGCTGTCCCTTGACACAGTGCTGATGTAGTTATAGTTCTTAGTTTCCTTTGTACACCTGAGGCACTGACAGGACACCTCTCTTATAGTTGTTTTCATGAAAACCCCTCTCTCTTTATTTTCATAGGAAAGCTCCATCATTGTTCATACCTCACCTGTTTGAGTGCCTTTCTGAGCAAATGAGAACGATTTCAGCAGCTTTGAGAATTCTCTCATAAACTGTCCATAAAAATTCCCTGCCAGGGAATTTTTACGATTGACATACATATACAATGAGTATATGTGTAGGCACATGCATGTGTATATAAATGTGTACATACATGCTTATACTGGTAACCAAGCCCTTTCTTATCACCATACTCAATCATTAATCCTCTCCATTGATTTCAAATTTTTGAAAAAAAAATTTTCAAGGACCATAGACTTCTCTCTCCTTCAATCACTCTCTCTCTCTCTTCCTTCTCCTCTTATTCCTCCTCTTCTCCCCCTGTAGTATGTATTTATGAATTTATCTATATCCCTGGCCCAAAAATATTTGCTATATACACACATATCTAGATGTATATGCATATCTAATATATCTTCATATATATTTGTCTATATATACATATATATTAGGTGTGTATCTATACATATCCTCTAAATTATTTCTAAAATATATTTATTCAGTATTGTCCAGTAATGCTTGAGTATGCTGAATTTATTTAGACCTTTTTGAGGACAGAAACATATCACATTTTTAGGTAATAAAACAAAAAGATATCCCTTCTGATTATGAGGAAGTTTGACTGAACTCTGATATTGCATTTCTTTTAACACATTTCTCCAAGATTTGAATTTCTCATTCATTCAGTAAGTGTGACGGTATCTCCCTGATAAAAGATCATAATTGCAAAGCTAAGGTCCTTGATAAGAAGATAGGCATGTGGCAAATCATGACATTTGGTAGAAATCCCTTTCATGTGTTCCTTCAATGGATTACCAGAGTCTAAGCAATCCTTTGGATACCTCTTGAGACTGCCCTAAGGAGTTTCTTCTTGTGGAACCTACAATTACATAAACTTCACTTAGTACTGGAGTACTATCAGAACTATAGAATCCCAATTCAATGTAGATTATCCCCATTTCTACTGTCTACAAAGTAATCCATCAATTAACAACCCTTTGCCTGCCATGTCAAAGTATAGTCTTATTTCACACTAGCTCTTTTTTCAGAAACTGATATTTGATTTTGATTACTTTCTTTGTTTATGAACTTACATCGAAAAGAAACTGTTTCTTTACATTGCTTTATGAAATGGAGTCATGTGAAGAACATGAAGAAACCATCATTTTTTGCCCTTTGGCCCTAATCAGACTCTTTTTTTTGCCCTGTATGCTGACCTCAATTTATCCCAACCCTGAGAATAATCACAGATTTTCTTTTCCATACCTTTCATACTTTTCAATGGACCTAATCATCTAGACCAGGCATTTCTTTCCTTAATGAAGTCTCAGAAGTATCCAGCTGGGCTATGTATGTCTACATTGTCAAATCTAGTGCCTTGAGACCCTACAATGGAAAAAAAAGACCTTAATGATACTGAGACTCCCACAACCTTACTCCTCTCTAATTGCAACAGTTCTATATTCTATTGCTCTCTGAACTACTCCTTCCATTAATTCTTGAACATGTCAATACTCACTCAGCAGATAACTGAATTGAATGATAAGATCTATTATTTTGGTTGCTTGCTGGAACCAAATGTCTTGCTAATAAATCCTGTAACTCTTCATTCAAGACCTTTGTATGTATTTTAAAAAAACTGCCTGTTTCCAAAAAGAGCACCTATAGCTGAAGAAACTTGATGATATGGGTAATTAACATCTTGGTCTCTCTTGATAATCCTATACTTATAGTAATTATATCACATTATTGGTTAAGGTTTGTTCAGTTATTTCTGACTCTTCATGACTCCATTTGGGGTTTTCTTGGCAAAGAGTTGCTTGTCATTTTCTTCTCCAGTTCATTTTACAGATGAGGAAACTGAGGTAAACAAGATTAAGTGACTTGCCAAGGTCACAAGTTAAGGTCACACAGTTAATCAAGGCCAGATTTGAACTCAGGAAGATGAGTTTTCCTGACTCCAGGTCCAGTGATCTATCTGCTGTATCACCTTACTGCTCTCTTTGGTTAGGATACCTGAAAACAAATAAGAAGTTATCATCAAAACTCCTATAATCTCTCAATGAGAGTTTCTCTCTTCCATCAGGAATGCCATCCAAATGAAAGCAGAGTCTCCTAATTTCATTATCCTCATCAATATGAGTATTACAACCAGACTTAAGCAAAGTTGGCACTTCATCCACTTTCATTATGTGGGCAATGACCAGGATAACATGAATAGACCCACCCTGTTGTGACACTATCCTAGAAGTAACTTCCCTGAGTTAATGAGGTTGCTCTCTGGGTCAACTATTAATCTCTGTCATCCTATGTAGTGAGAAAGTAGGAAAAGACATGGAATCTATGGTTATAATATGACATAACTGGTATTTTAAACACCCCCCAATATTGATATGGTAGAATACTAGGAAGGTGTTACATTATAACTGGAGAACTAGACTAACTATGGAAGATTTTGCATTATAGATTCATCCAATACCTGGAAGACTGATGCCCAGCAGATAGGGTGATGTCAAGTATATCCACAGCCTACAGACATCTTATGGGAAAAGAAACTAATATTCAAATGGTTCCAAGATGCATCCACATCAGAGCAGTTTCTCTTGGACCCTTAGAATGTATCTACTTTTCCAGAACTCTGAAATCTCACTTAGATTTAAATCATCCTCCAAAGACAAATGAAACTTGGCCAACCTTCCATCATGGTGACCAATCCACAGTGGGAAAGATGACTTTTCTTATGATGTCCCTCACTACATATCACCCTATTAGGCCAACGATTATGATGCGATAAGCTCAGTCTCAAAGTCTTAACAGCAGCATTGATGCAGTCCATAATATTCAGCTTCCATGTTGCCCTTGTCCAAGGTGCTGCCATAGTGAACCTAATATGTAGTTTGCCTTGTTAAACATTCAAGGTTTGTTTTGTCATGGCTATAGATTCTGACCTTGAGAGGCCTGTATCAAGACAAACTGAGCCTTCAAGTTGTGGATATAGGATCAGACTAGAAAATCTACTAGATTGTAAACTCTGTGAAAATGGGAGTTGTGTCTTATTCAAACTTTGTTATTTCTCCAGAGTGCTTAGTATTCTGTATCTCATAATCAATTAACATATGTTTACTAAATTAAATTGATTTCATTCTCAAAATAATTGTATGGTATATATCATAAAAAGTAATATTATAATAGAACAGCTATTGAACCTCACATTGAAACATATTGCTTAGGAGTGAATTATGTTAACCCTATCCCCGGAAAAAAGTGTCCCAGTTGCTCTGAGGTGTTAGTAATCTCTGTGTTCATCCTGGAATCCCAATGCTTTAGAAGAGTCCTTTAGAATCATCCAAAAATATTTCAAAATCAAAATTTTGCATATATATAATATATATATTAAATTATGTTTGGTTCCTTATAGAATTATTTGGATGTTAGGGCTAGTCCCCAAGTTCTGGGAGTTTGTATTACTTAATACACAAGATTGCAAGCAAAACATATGATGGAGCTTCATTTATTCATCATTATTAGGGAATGAGCTATTTCATATAAATTAATTTTCAAGATAACATAAACTTAACTCTATTACAGGAAATGTTCTTCAACCATTAAAAAATATTCTTTCTAAAAGGCATTATTTCCTGCCTTCTTAAGCAGGCTAAAATTATTATTTTTTTCTTTTTAAATGATGAAAGTCATCCTTATGAACATCAATGATGGAATTAACCTGTAGATATATTGTAGATGTAGATGCAGACAGTAAGCAACACAGAACTTGAATAGGGAATGGCTGTTTAAATTGGAGGAAGGGAAGGGGTGGGGGAATAAACATTTATATGGCTCCTATTATGTGCCAGGTACTCGTGAAAAGTACTTAAAACAAATATTACCTCATTTGATCCTCACAAAAACCCTGTAAGGTAGGTGCTGTTATTATCTCAATATTACATTTGACAAAACTGAGGCAAAGAGATTTTAAGTGATTTACCTAGATTATCCAGCTAGTAAGGGTCTTAGGACAGATTTGAACTCAGATCTTTCTGAGTCCAGGCTCTGTGCTCTGCGAACTATGTCAGCAGTTGCCTCCAAATGTCCTAAAAATTGATTTCTTTAAAAAATCTTTGATGTCAGCCTGCTTTTGTGTCATGTATTCTTTTTCTTTAAATTATAATGAAGAATGTGAATGATTGCCTGAACAGTGTTGCCTAGCTGGACATCTAATAACTGAAGGTACCAAAGGCATTTCTTTTAGGTAATTTTTTCACCCTCTGGTAAAACATCTTCCATTTTGCACTCTAGGGTCTTAGACCATTACTATTTCTCATTCATTGTCAGTGGATGAAAGGCACTCCTTGTCAGAGTCAACTCATTTCTTTGGCTCACAACATTTACTAATGGGACATCCTAGTTTTCTTCCCTTTTTTTTGTTTAGTTGGCTTTCTTTTCTATTGGCATTTCTATTTGGAGTATTTGTAGCTTACTGTCTCCGTGGATGATTCTCATTTCTGCTGCTACTTCTACTGTATGTTGCCTCTGATGTGATGGATGAGAGACAAGATCAAAGGTAAAAATGAGAGTATTAAGTTGCAAGATTTGATGACAAGGTGCAAGTCATGGTATAGTTAGAAACTCGTGATAGTTCTGGGCATCGTGGAAGGAGAAGAGCAAATGATTTGCCCTAAATCAGATGTAAGCACTTCTGTGTATAAGATTAGGTCAGATCTTTTCTACTATGACTAACTAGACCTGAATAATAAAGCAAGGTGGTCAGTAATAAATATATCATTTGCTGTGCTTGATCAAGAAGGTCAGTCTTATTGGACTCTAGACATTGAACTGAAAAGGTTATGCTGATAGCAAGTTACTTACAAATTTCTTTGAGTGAGAGTATGAAACACATGTCATTTTTTTCTCTATCCCCCCAATTTTTTAATTTGAAAGGGAAGCTAGGCAGTAGTATTAACAGAATCAAACATTTTGGAAATATTATGAGCTTGACAATGCACCCATTACTTGTATCCATCTTTCCAGACATGTTATCTGTTGCAATGAGGGTGGGAAAGAGTTGTTGCTTTATGCAATAGATGAAAAAATGTTTTAATAGAGGCACAATGCATTAACTGAGTATATGTGACTTAAAATTCTATCCTAAAAAGGTGCATAGGATCATAGCATCTAAAGATACAAATTTTCCTTACTCATCATTTGGTTCATCCCAACTCAGTGAAAACCAAGAGTAGACAGTGGTCTGCATGAGAGTGACCTAGACATTAAATGCAGAGCTAGAGCTTAAACCCTGGTGTACTGATCCTAAGTCTACTGCCTCTTTTGCTGTGCTGTACTAGAAAATGTTGTTTTCTCTAGCATCTGCTCCTGTTCTCCCCTCGCTTTTCATTCTAATTTGGAAATTTTACTTGTCTCTTTCTGCAAGCTTCAAAGTAGTCACCCTTGTAACTAGATTTCTGTCTCTTTGTGAAGCATATATGAGTGTCTTGGACTGAAGGGGATAGAATTTGTGCATAGTGGAAATCACCCTGGAGGTACTGCATTGACTGTGTAGAGAGTGGGAGCCAGAGATGAAAATGATATAGATTTTTATCTTGTTCTGCTTTATTTTTAAAAGAAGGAAGGAAAGAGGCATTTAATGAACACTTACTATGTGCCAGGCATTGTGCTAAATACTTTAAAAATATTTTCTCATTTGATTCTCATGAGAAATCTGAGACATAGGTTCTCTCATTATCGCTTCTTCATAGCTGACTCCAGGCTCAGTATTCTATCCAATCTGCCTTCTGATAGAATTTAAGGTGTTTTATTTCTTGGAAACAAAATCTTTCAACGAACCCACATTGGAGGTTTTCCTATTTTTTAAAGGCACAAATGTTAATTCATGGCTAACATAATGATGAGAAAATGTAAACTTTTTTGAGAGCAATCCAATTTTTTTTTTTGCATCTGTAGCACTTACCACAATTTCTTGATTAAGTTAGAACTTGGTAAGTGTTTTTTCGTAATTGAATTGTTGAAATGAATCCAACATAATGTTCCTGATAAGTGGGTAGAATATAAATACAAACATGGCCATTGTGATCACTTGTTCTCACTCATGTGTCAGGTCAGAGGCAGCCCATGCCTGATAATTCCTTTTCTACCCATACTGGAAGGATACTTAAAACCAGGAGAGAGGGTTCAGCAGCCCCTCTTAATGGGTTCAAGACCTTTTTGGATCTTCTGTACTCTTAGGTGGGTTTTCCAGCATCCTGCCTTCAAATCCTCATTTCCTCCCTTATGCCTAGCCTTGATCCTTGATTAAGAGGCAGCTGGTAGCATAGTAGATAGAATGCTGGACCTGGAGTCAGGAAGACTCAATTTCCAATCTGACCTCAATCAGACTCTTGCAATGAGTGACCATGGCATGACACTTAACCTCCGTTTACTTTGACTTCCACAGTTATAAAATAGAGGTAATTATAGACAATATTGATGTGAGGATCAGATGAAACACTACTTTTTTAAAAACGCTTAGCGCAATGCCTAGCACACAGAAGGCACTGTAGAAATGATTGTTACCTTTCCTTCCCAATTCTAAAACTTGCCTGAATATATCTTTTTTTTGTTTCTTCTGAGGTCAGGTTGGTTCTTGGTAACGTTTCTCCCTGTTTCTGACTGTCCACTTTGATCTTCTGTATGCCAATTTCTATCATGTTTACTTGGACGATGGTTATTCACTCTTTTTTCCTCAGTTGTCATGGTGTCTTGAAATTAAGGTCTTTGATCCTCAGAATTGCATATATATATATATATTTATGTATGTATGTATACACACACACATATATCAGTATAAGCATGGGGCCCATGACTATGACCCCTAGCTTGGGTATCCCTCCAATTGTTCGTTGTCAGGTGAGTCCACACTCAGTTTTCTATACCCATGATTTAGTGACATGTCTTCATTATTAGTGCTTAACACAGAAAAAAAATAAAAAAAAATCAAGAAGTCCACATCCTTGTGAGCATTAGTGTTACTTTGTCCAGATTTAAAAAAAAATACTTCAAGCCCTTGAAGAGAGCAAGCATCAGTTAAAGAACAAGGTTGAACATAAACTTGTCAACATGATACCAATTTACTTATAAATGGCTTACCAATGATGAACACAAACTAGCTCATGAATTTTTGGTAGTTTCAAACACATACATGCACACACATACGTATGTATGCCTAAGTGCAATGTACATGCACATATACACATAGATCAGACTTGTGCTTTCATGATTCTACTGAACTCCTGGTTGAGGAAAACTTCCTCTACCAATGAAAATCAGCACTCATTTTGTAATTTATAATATTGAAAAGTTGCATGGGGCATGAAGAAATGAACTGACTTGTTGAATGATGCCTATTATTTGTAGGAGAGGTGGCTCTTGAAGGTCGACTCTTTCTGTCTCCAGCTTTGACTTCATCCACTGCTCCATGTTGACTCTTGTGTACGGGTTACTCCAGAGATCATGCAGATCATTTTTTAGTGACTTTTTCAGTAATCCAAGAAATCTCTTTCCACTAATGCTTCGCCCAGAGAAAATTTTTACCAGAGCTAATAGGAGTTTGCTCTGGAATTTTCTGTGACACTCCATTTGTATTGTGCTTCCCTCACTCTTGTCATGCATATAACATAAGATTTTGAATCTCGTGCTCCAAATTTCTGATTAAATTAGGGTCTAGTATTTCCTTGATATTATAAAGCAAAAGGGACAAAGCATATAATTTTGTAAGCCACAGGAGTTTCTAAGCATTTCAAGTATCAATGGTGTCCCACATCCTTAACTCCATTTAAGGAGGAAACAATAGAATGGCTGCCTTTTGTAACTCAGATTTTTTTCCTTTGGCATCGGACTGATTGCAGATGCTGACAATAATGAATTTCATATGAAATAACATTTTCCTAGTTATCAAAATGATTTGCAGGAACCAACTGTAGCTGTGAAGTTGAATGAAGAAATACATTCTGACAAAACCGTTTGTTTTGCATGAGAATATTAGATTTAAAAATGGATTCTATATGTTGAAAGGCTTAGTGTCTTACCATCTCCTTTCCTCTACTCTAGTCAAATAGAATATGATAAAACTGAATATGTAGAGCATGCCAGTGTTAGAAAACATCTTCTATAAAGAAATACCTTTTTATCATTCTCCTCCTTCAAATTATGACCGTTCTAGTTCAAACATCTCTTTTTTTTTCTGGACTATTATAATAGACTCCTACCTCTACTCTCTCCATTTTATGGTTATTTATGCATATAACTACCAAAATGACCTTCCTGATGAAAAAAAATCTATGTCATCACCCTGTTCAAAGAAACAAAACAAAATAAAATAAAGTAAAACTTCAGTGGTTCCCCATTGTCTGTAGGACAAAATATGGGTGCATTCACTTGCCATTTTAAGTTCTTTGAAATGTCACTCCAATCTGTCATTGCAACCTAAATTTACTCTATTCTCCATCAGTCCCTTTATTTTTCAGCTGAACTGTTCAATTATCTTTTCTCTGGCTACATCTGGCACTCTCACACCTTGGTGGATTTGCAGAAGCAGTCCTGAAAGGTTGGAACACACATTCTCATCTCAGTCCTTTGATATCATTCTCTTCCCCCAAACCTCATCTTAGTGCTACCTTTTCCAAGAAACCTTTTAAAATTTCTACAGTTTGATGTGATTTCCCCATCCTCATTTTTTTTCCAGAGGGCTTTTTTTGGTTTATTTTTCTCTGTCTCCTATTATATCTTGTGTTGACTTACTTGTCATATGTGTCCTATTAGGTTGCCTAAGCCCAGGAACAAAGTCCAGGGTCTTGCATAGAGCCTTTACTTGACAGACAAGCACTTAAATGTTTGTTGAGTTTTGTTGAACAAATTGACTTTGATATTTACTGTTGATGTGACCTCACATCCCTTAGACCCAGTTTCTTTTTCTGTAAACTGAGGGATTTTGATCAGAGGATCTCTAAGACACCTTCCTATGACTGTCTGAGATGTGTAAGGCCAGTAATGCAACAATTATAAGGAAACTGAGACTTCTAGAGCACATAGGGCATATCCACCATCACATGGCCACCAATTGGTGAAGTTGGAACTCAAACCCAGGTCTTTTGACTCCAAGTCTACTTCATTTTCTGCCATATCACACTGCTTTCCACATCAAAGAATACCAGTCTCTAAATTAGAACTAGTTTTAGCTTTGCCAGAACCATAAATGACTTCATCAAACTTTCCACCTACTTTTTAAAAAAGGAAAATGTGATTTCACACATTTATCATAGCACTGCTGTTAACTCTCTAATCAGGGATGCTTAGGCACTGAGTGGGTATCTAGAGCATTATTGAGAAAAGGGCTTTCATTTCTTTATGCCCAGTAGAGGCTTCTTGAAATTAGTAACATTATCACAACATTATCCCTGCCCAAAGCTTATTTTTAACTTGAAAGAAAGAGCATGCTGACTCCACCCACCCACCCACCCACTCACTCACTCAGGGGCCAGCCACAAGTTATGCCAAGACAGTGGATTTCTGCTGCTCTTGCACTTAACCACTCATGGAATTCATTGGGAGCTGGTTTAACTTGGTTTCTATCCAAGTGAGTTTACTATTGAATTTAGCAGAGCATATTTCATTTGTAACATTTGAGGTAAGATTAAAAGCAAAATTTCCATTCAAGATACTGGTGTCATTTAATTTTCTCCTTATGAGTCAAAGGATAAGAACAATTTGTGAAAAGTGACATGCAAATTACCAATGACAATATGAAAAGTTATTAAAAATAAGTAACAATAACAGAATGGAAAATTAAAATGAATCTGAGGTTCCATATCACTCACACATGTGAAAATCTACAATACATGATGTATATGTAGATACATATAGATATGTCTACACATGTGCGTATATATTATATTTGCATATGAATGTATACATGTATGTGAATATGTATACTATCTCATTTACAAAGAGATAAAAAAGGAAAATTGTTTGAGGAGATAACTGACTACAGTGAACTGTTGGGAGGAGATGAGAATAGGTTTAGTCATTTTAGAAAGCAATTTTCAAAATAGTACCAAAACAAAAAGTTTGCCTTTTGAACCAGCAATATCATTATTAAACATATAATATAATGTGGTCAAAATATTGAGAAAGAAATTATAACCTGAAGGGGGTTCTATGTATTGAAAAATGTCTGAATAAATTATGGCATATGACTATAATGGAATATTACAGTACAATAAGAATACAAATTCAGAGAAACCTGGAAAAACTTGCATGAACTAACCCAGTGTGAAATGAGAGAAACCAGCAGAACAATTTATACAATGATGAAAATATTATTAAGGAAAATATTTTTGAAAGACCTAAGAACTTTGATCAATGCAAAGACTCACCATCATTCCAGAGGAGTTATGAGGTTATGATGAAAATCCTTCCCACATGTTAGTAGAGAAGTAATGGAACGTGAGAACAAAATAACTCATATATTTATGATATAATCAATTTCTGAGATTTTTTGCATAATCATTTGTATTTCTGTAAGTGCAGGTAGGATGAGTCAGATAGTGACAGTGATTTAAAAAAAAGAGAAAGAACAGAGAATTAATGAGTGAAAAATACACAGAAGATAATAGAACAGAGTTCAGAAGGGGCCACATTCAAGCAGGTCAGTGTTCGTACTACAATGTTAGATATTATATGCTCTTAAAAGTACAAACTACACATACTAGTTTTTCATAGTTCCATTTTACAACCTTTCTTTGCTCTTAACATATAATAATATTTATACTTATTGATGTATGGCAAGTTTATAATAAAAATGAAAATTAATATACCTTACATGTACCTCGTGAAATATAGACGTGTGATTCAAAGAAGGAAAGGATGAAGGTGAAGAAATAAGGAAGACTATGACTGCTTATAAATTTTGGTTTATGTTTAAAGGGTGGATTAAGGATATTGTACAAAAGAGATATAAGTACCAACTGATTTGCTACTGAATTTTAAGGGGTCCCATAAAGGTAGAATACATTTTCCCTGTGGAGGTATGTTAATGAAGTTATTTGGATTACTTTCCCCTGTAAATAAGAGAACACCTCCAAAACCTAGCTGTGAATTCTGGAAATTGCAGTACCAGGCAGACACCATTCCTTTTCTGCCATAGGAGAGAATAGTAGTGTTAGTAGGGCTCACAGGGTAAGAGTGGACAAACTCCCTTTTGTACCAGGAGTTTTTGAATAAGACTGTAGAAAGAGGGAGGGCAGCATGGTGGTGAATACTTTGATGGAAACTAACAATTAGGTGTTGATACAACTAGAGCTTTCCCTAGCTCACCAATAAGTCTATTAAAAGAACTCTAATACAGGTGGATGGAACGGACTGAGTTTGCTGTCTATGCTTGTCTCTTTGAGCTGAGGAAACACTGTGAAATGCTTACTGCTCTCTACTTTTTCCTTTTTGCCTTTTACAGGCAAACATTTTTTTACTTGAATTTTCTCTATTTATATAAGCTGGTTCTTGTTTCTTACTTGTTTCATCATATGAACACTATGATCAGCCATAACTTCTTTGTGCATATATATATATGTGTGTGTGTGTGTGTGTGTGTGTGTGTGTGTAATACACATTACTTGTAGAAAGGTGTATAATGGAAGATACCAGAGAATAGCTAGGAATACACAGAATTAAAACCAGGACGGAGGCTGTACTTTAGTCTAGTATAGCCAGGGTTTTGTCTTGATTGGAGGGACCCGAGCTATAATTATGATTCAGGGACTGAACCAATTACCTCATTTTTACAGATTAGAAAATGGAGGCACAGAGAAATTAAATGACTTGCTAAGGGATGTGCAGTGAGGAAGTATCTAAGGTGGGATGTGAGCAGATATATTCCTGACTCTAATTCAGTTTCTTTTTTCCAGATCTTTACTGTCATAAAAGCGTTTGCTTCTAAGAATATTTTGGTGTATGTTGAACATCTTATGCTTATCTTCAACAAAGAAATAGCACAGTTTTTCACTGTTCATGGGATCATAGACTTAAACCTAGAAATGACAGCAGAGATAGTCTAGTCCAGGACCCTCATTTTTCCAGGTAGTAAATTGAATCTTAGGGAAGTTAATGACTTGAGTAAGGTCACACAGGTCATAAATATCAAAAGTGAGATTTCACCTCAGATCTTCCTGACTCAATGCACACCGTCCTAGTCACTATAGCAAGCTACCTTTTATGCTTTTTACTACCACAAAAAACCACTAGTATTTGCCTGCATATTGAACTTCTTATATATGTTAATGTTAGTGAGGCAATAAGTGGTCAAGTGGATTATGCTGAAATTTGATTCCTTTTTATATTATTTTGGTAATGATATTTTTCTTCTTTGTTCTTTCATTTTATATCATTTCTTATGTCTTCTCTTAGTTATTTGAATTCTCGTATTTAATTATCTCCAATGACCCAATAATATTTCATTATATTCACATGGCATAATTTGCTCATCTATTCCATAATAGTTTGCTCCATTTCACTATTGTAAATTATGTTCTAAACATTATAAATTTTGAAGGATGGGTCCTTTTCCCACATCAATACTAGCCTTAAGTTTTACATCTAACAGACAAATTACTGAGTCAGAGGATGTGACCATATGAAAAAAAAAAGCTGTATTATAGAATACATTGTTACCCAAAATGATAGTAGCAATTCAGAGTTCTCCAGGAAGAAAGCTGGGTACTGGTTTTCCATAATTTCCCCAGACCTAGACTTTACAGTATTTGCAGAGAGATGGTATAGTGGTTACAATACTGGAGTCAGGAAATCTCATCAGATCTGGTCTCTGGTACTTACTGGCTGTGTAACACTGGGGAAATTACTTACCCTTGTTTATCTTTGTTTTTTCATCTGTAAAATGAACTGGAGAAGAGAATGGTAAAGCACTCCATTATTTTTGCCAAGAAAATCCCAAATGACATCATGAAGAATCATACACAACTGAAAAGGAAAACAAAAACAAAGGATTGAACCAGAAAAATATCATTGGAGATTTAGTGTGATCCACTATCTTGTAGTTGCTTTAATTTGAAATTCTTTGACTCTTAGGGATTTCAAACACCTTTTCCAAGTGGTTCTTGATAGTTCAAGTTTCTTCTTTTTGGAATTGCTATTTCATGTTTTTGATGACATCTACTGGAGAATGATTCTTACCTGTAAATATATGGTAATTCCTTATAGATCATGGATGGCGATCCTTTATTAGAAAAGCTTAATATAAAGATAATTTTCTCCAAATTACATGTTTCTTTCTTATTCTGCATGCATTACTTGTTTCCCTTAAATGCCTGTTGATTGATTAAGAAAGTGAAACTTTCAGCTATAATTAAAGAGGCTGAGCATTTGGCAAAAGAAGCAAGATACTTTGGTCTAGCAGAAAGAAAATATCATTTGGAATCAGAACATCCAGATTCATGTCCTAGTTCTGTTTCTTATCATGTGTATGACAAGTTACTTCTTCTCTCTGGGCCTTAGGTTCATTATATGTAAAATGATGGGGGTGGATTTTAATAGGTGACTTTTAATTTTCTTTCACTAATAAATAGCTCTTTGGATGAAAATCCAGTCCTTGGCAATATGATCTTGAAAACAATGTATTAGGGTACTATCAAGAATTAAGATTATTTCATATTATCCAGTTAATTTGGAGACATAAATATAAGGTAGAAACTGACCCTTTAAGTTTTAAGAAAAATTATTATATATTTCATGCATGTAAAAATAAAAATGTCTATGGAGAAAATTAGATTGATTACAGGGCAGCCAATATTTTAATACGTGAAAAAATATTGAATATCTGATTACTTTATTTTATAATTATAATTATATTTGTTATGGTTTAATATTTGTGTTTAGTGACTAGTTTCTCCAAATCCATATTACTCAATTTAATTGCTTAAATGACTCAGGAAAATGGCTAATGCTTGTTTAACATCACTTTCAATAGAAAAGTACTCAGAACTGAACTGTTAGAAATATTAAGCAAATTCTGTTTCTTGTACTGTAGTTATAGATTGTAAGAAGTAGTACAAATTACACATGAATCAGGAGGCCCTAATTTGATTCCTAAATCTCTTTCAGACTTGCCTCATGACTTTTGGCAAATCCTTTACTTTCTTCATTAAAAAATCTTTTTTTGAGAACTTTACAGTCATCAACAATTTTAATTCAAATGCAGTTAGAATTAGAAGGGAAACAATTGGAAAAAAAGGTCCCTTAATTTCTCAAATCTCATTTTACTCATTATTAAAGGGTTTCTGTGAATACAAGAGGGATGGAGACAAAGAGTAGACCTGAGATTTCACTGGTATAAGGAGACTCTAGGCTTAGGACATTTCCTCCACCAGTGCAGGTTGACATTTTCTCTACAGTTTATACTTTTAGAGCATTATTGAGGGAACAGATGTCAAATATCATCAGAGGCAAAACCTCCCAGTTGCAAGAATCAGATTAAAATGTTAAGTGGGAAATGGTTAACAAAAAAATAAATGAAAATACAATACAATGTAGACAATGCTAATTTGAGATTTTCTAAGTCAATATGTAGCCCACAGGGAGGTTTCTAATCTGGTATGAATATTCATATAAGTAATAATGGCTTTTATTTGTATGCCATTTTATAATTTCCAGGCACTTTTAGAGTGAGCAAAGGGATTTGAACAAAAGACCCAGTTTCCAGTCCCATTTCTAACTTAGTCTAACTGTGACTTCACAATGTCTTATTCAGGATCACACAACCAGTGAGTGTTACAGGTGGGACTTGAAACTAAATTTTCTTTTATCCAAGCACCTCTAAAAGTATCTGTAAATTATAAATTGCTACACAAACAAAAGCAACTATTATTTATAAAAAACATTTATAAAATTGCATAATGTGTAAGTAGTCACGCAACATTTTAAGTTTGCTCATTTACAATTTCTCCTTCTCAGCTGAACCTAGTCACACATTGAGGCAAAATGTTTTCATTTGGCAGCTGAAAAGCTTCCATTTATACAGTGCCTTAGAGTTTACAAGCCCTTGGCCAGCTTGATTTAAAAACTGAAAAATCAAACTCTGTTTCTTTCTTTCTTGCTACATATAATACATCATCTCTAAAACCACAAAAGTTATGGGGGTTGGACCCAAATGGCAAGTCAGTAAAGAATAACACAGTACAGAATGCAATTCACTCATCTGTAGCTAAATAGTATCAGCAGGGCAGTATGGCAGTTTTAAAAAAAAGTTTATTAGAAGCCAAGCAGAGCAGCCTTGGAAGACACATCTGGGGTTGATTCACATCCTATGTAATTCATTGGGAGAATTCCCATCATGTTACATAGGGCACGCATTAGTCCCAGAGAAAACAGATAATGCTTTCCCAACTTGTCATTTTTACAGTCATTGAGTTTCTTGCCACACACGCTCTTTCAAGCTGAGATTTGCAGGTTTACCAGTGGGGACTCAAAGCATTTGAATATGGGAAATGAAGTATGTACTAAAGAGAGTTAAGCAAAGAAGGCTATTGAAGCCCTTGTTGAAAGCAAGACTATCTCCTCAGTTTTTCAAAACCAATTGTCCTGTTCATCTGACACTAGTTCAATGAGGGTATGATTTCTACCTCAAAAATTGTTTATAATTTAAGTTACAAAAGAAATTTAAAAAATGGCAACACAGAAATAAGAGCAAAGGCAGTTTTTGTCTATCATGTCTTGTAAATAAAAACTTATTCACTCATCAAAAGCATATTTGTTGGGAATTTACTAAATACCTTTGGGGAGTAAAGTAAAAGGAAACCATCCTCAGAGGACCTGGGGGCTAATGCTGCCTCTGATGCTTATTACCTATGGGAACTAGGGCATATCATTTCAACCTTTCTAAACTTCAGTTTCCTCACATGACAAATGAGAGTTTGGGGCCACAAGACTTCAGAAGTTCCTTCCATCTCTGGATCTATGATCAAATAATCCTCTAAACATCAAATACTTTATAATCTCCAAATGACTTAATAAGAAGGGAAAACGACAACAAGCCAAGATTCGATTTCCTCCCCTCCTCCCTGTCTCCACTATTAAATACTAGGAAAACTTCTATTACTAAAGAGGGTAGGAATGTGATTGGAAGTTAAAGCAACATATTAAAAATTATGACAGGAACAGGTTTTCTCATTGTTTAGCAATTTAATACAAGAATTTCATGATTATGTAGCACAATTTGTGAGTTAAGGCATTAGTTTGATATGTCATTAAATTCACATTTGCAGATGTATTCATCGGGAGGTCTGGATTATCAAAGATTTTGTTTTGTTTATGAAAATATTTTCTTCTCTCATTGACTTACTAGCCAAAATAGTGGATGGTACAAAGGATAGGAGAGAAAATCACACATAATTTTGAGAGTTAAAATAATAAATCTACCTTAGTATACATATACTATTTCATAGGTAACATACTATATATATACACACACACACACATATATATATATATAAATTTATATATATATCCACACATATTACAAAATTACACACATATTATATTTAAGCAAAGGAGTAAAGTGGCCCTATCTATATTACATAAGTAGAAATTAAATTTCTTGGGGATGGAGAAAATTTCATTTTTGTCTTTGAATATCCAGAGCCCAACAAAATGCCTTGCAATTACAAATCACTTAAATGGCTGTTGAACTAAATTTGTTTCAAGAAAAAAAAAGATTATTTTGGCAGTTGTATGAGATATGGATTGGAATGAAGAAGAAAAGTAGACTTGATAGAATATATATCATGTATATGTATGTGTATGTATATATATGTATATTATATATAGATTATAATAATGTTCGTACTATTCATGTGCATATGTGTGTATCTATCATCTGTTTATAGATGCGTACATGTATATTTATGCATGATTAAGTTAGTCAGAATACCCATATAATTTTTACCATTTCAATATGGCTAGGTCCCAATTAGTGTGAATAATTAATTGTGTGAAGTGGTCCCACTATTTAAGTTCACACTGCATATTTCCAGTGATCTGGGACAAATTACCATATTTTTACATCATAGTCATTTCAAATAGTATGAATTCAAATACATATGACAACTTTATGGGTTTCATTATTTGCACTAATCAGGACCTAGGTATACCTCAAGTATTTCTGATTTCATCCTCATGAGTAATCCTACTACCCAGATGGTTTAATCCTTCACAAATTGTTAGGTGGTTTAATGGGTTGCTGGGGCACAAGAAATTATCACCTAGTAGACAACCTTCGGGTGAACAGCCTCTGGTTTACTGGCAACAGCAATTGTGCCTGCCATGGTGTGTAATTAAAGTCTTTCAGTCTTTTTAGCTTGGTAGTACCAGCTAGGTCTCAAACTCTGCTGGTATCCATAACTTTCAAGAATCCAGGGTCAACTGCTTCCAAGATGAGGCAAGAAAGTAGGGCTTTAATAGATAGCAGATGAATGCTTATATAAAAATGCATTTCAATACTTCAATGAATTCATGATTTTAATAGTGCATACTCTGCCAATCTATACAGATCTCACCTTATCAATGTTCTTTTATCTTGTGATCCTTGCCCAGGATTTTCTTTAAGTTTCTATTGGAAATCCACCCAATGCACTGTAGGCTTTCTGTGTGTGTGTGTGTGTGTGTGTGTGTGTTTAATACCAGTGGAACACTTGGGCTGTTTATTTTTTATCCCCAGCTCTTGGTTTATACTAGCTCAGCTTCCTTTTCCAATAATATGTACATTTGATGGTGTCCTTTATGGTGCATCTCACAAGCAAATCAGGATTGATAATATGAAGCCTATTCATATCCAAATATATGCCTTTTATGACACATTGAGTCACCTGACATTTTGATTCTCCTGAGAATTCCCGTTTTGATATATATGGCATCCTGAGGAGAATACTGATTTTTTTCTTTTAAAGAAGGTCTTTTATGATAGGAAGCATTTTGGGGGGTCACTGAAAGCAGTGAATTCGAAATGTACCCTCTTTTAGTCACTGTCCCATCTGTCAAAGTTCTTCTTATTTGCACTTTTAAATTGATTGAAGACAATCTTCCAGATGTGGTCTGATTAGGATAGAATTTGGTCATTGGTGTACTGGCATAAGCTCTAACTGGTGTGCAAAAGTTGATTACTAAATTTTCACTGTCAACATTTATACCTCAAAAATTGGCAATCACTCCAAATCAGGGCTTGATTTATTATTTCGTTGATTGTCTAGATGTAATAAAATTTAAGTAATGTAGGTTAGACTTAAAAGTGTGTGTGTGTGTGTGTGTGTGTGTGTGTGTGTGTGTGTGTATGTGTTTATCCATACAGCTTCCCCCCTTGGGAGCCCTATTGTTAAACATTTAGTAGCGCATCACCATGTTTCTCTATAAATACTGCTTAAATTCTGAATTCAACAGGAGAGTGGTAGAAGTTTTCAAGGAATGAAATCTCATCAGATAGCAGGTTAATAATAAATAATAATAATTGACATTTCTATGGAGCTGAGTAAAGTGGTTCTGCCATTTCCCACATTTTAAATATTGCATTCCTGAATTAAGCCTAAAATTGTAGTAGTGGTTTTTTTTGGGGGGGGGGGAGTTGAGAAGAAGCTATAATTCCACATTGATACATACTGAGCTTTTAGTTCACTAAAATCTCACCATCTTTTTCAGACAAACTTTTCTGCCCACCTTGTCCTGGGGAAATAAAATTTCTTTTTTTAAAGTTTTTAAAATTTTTTTCTTTTTTTTTTTTAAGATTTTATAAATTATTTATTTAACTTTTTACATTCATTTTCACAAGATTTTGGGTTCCAAAATTGTCTCCCCATTTGTCCCCTCCCCCCTCCTCAATACACTAAGCATTCTAATTACCCATATCACCAATCTGCCCTCTCTTCTTTCATCCCTTCCTTCCTTTACCCCATCTTCTCTTTTGTCCTGTAGGGCCAGATAACTTTCTATTCCCCATTACCGGTATTTCTTATTTCCTAGTAGCAAGAACAATACTC